>VZRE01013179.1:40760-172275 GCA_013396775.1 Cephalopterus ornatus
ACAGCTATTGTCTAGCAGAACTTTGTGTTGGCTTCTGGAAGAGGGAGGGAAGGGCTGTATACTGTGTGTGCACCATTCTTAACAGGCCTTCTCTCTCTTTCAGAACAAGGAATGAAGAAAATGAGCAACATCTATGAATCAGCAGCCAATACCCTGGGAATTTTTAACAGCCCATGCCTGACTAAAGTGGAATTGCGAGTTGCATGCAAAGGCATATCAGACAGGGATGCCCTCTCAAAACCAGATCCTTGTGTCATCCTTAAAATGCAGTCGCATGGCCAGTGGTTTGAGGTGAGTGTTTAATAGAATAAAAATTATTCTTCTGATGCTTTATGATGGCATAGGAAAACTGAGGCAAATTTCAAACAGCAAGAACAATAAAGAGAAAAAGCAGTTTGAAGCCTGTAGCATAATCTTATAAGAGTGAAGGGAGATTTTCCCTTAACCCTAACACACTTTGAATAAAAAACTTCGAACTTCTCCTTTGAATCTAGATTAAAAATCAAGATAATTAAAGCGTGAAGCATCATCTTTCCCCTTTAGGCCTCATGTTTCATAAAAGCTATATAATAACAAGGATAATGACTGTCAGGCATTACAATAGAAAAAAGAAAAATGCCATGGAAGAGAGGAATATTTATTACTGGTTGGCAAGGAATCTCGTAAAAGAGCAGCTTGATTTGCAAATTTTGAGCATTACAATTGGATTCATAGTTGAACTTAGTAAAACTAATGTGTTTGCTGGATCAATTTGCCTTGTATTGCAGTTTGCATGTTTGATTAAAATCCTGCTGCGTGTTATTTAATCTAGTCTTGGAAATCATTTCATTGATGGCTTAGGGAAATTCAAATTGTAAATAAAGAACATTAGAATGGAATGTAATATTTTTAATGACATTGTGTTGGTTATTTTATTTCAAAGTTATACTTGAGTGTTTGTGGTTTAACAAGCTAAAAGGTGTGACTTTAAAAAGAAAATAGAAAGTACATTAGAGAAAATTAGGAATGTGTTAAATCCAGTTAATTTTGAGTGCATATTCATCTGTCTCTTTTCAAGAATTTCATCGTTCAGCATGAGATTGTGTTATATATGAAAAGACAAAAATAGTAACTGTGGGCATAGGCAGAAAACAAAATCCTAAATTCAAGGGTCTTTTAATTTAGCATTTTCAGCCAATTTTGTCAGACTAGGGATTTCGTTCCACTTATTCCAATTGTCTGAGTTTGACCCATAGACCTCGGAAATTTTTCCAGGCTAGTCGGCACCAGCATAGCAAAGTTGAAGTTTTTTTGATGGTATTCTTCTTCTTTTCTTAGTTTTCTCTTGTGGAACTATTAAATATGTCCCTGATAGAAAACCAGACTATAAGTAGAAATAAAACTCTCACAATTATCTCAGTGCTACAAAATTGGTGTGTCCATGTAATTAAAATTTAAGATGATATAATAGTTAGCTAGCTATGTAGAAAGAAGCATATAGCTGCACTTTGAGCAATCACATAAATAGTAGAAATTAACCAAGCAATGTATTAAAGGTCAAAATAAGTGAAATGCCCTGTTTGGAAAGGGTAGAATGAAAACTTTTGTGATACTTCAGTTCTCTGAATAACTGAGTGCATTTCACATACAGTTTGTCTCTGGTCAGCTATAAGCAGGGTAAGTAGATTTAAATTATATATTCTGATGTTTTAACAGAGATTCCCTTTATTTGATGTGGTTTTAATTTGGAAAGTTATTCTCTTAATTGAGTAATTCTTGCAGAACAGATCTGCCCACTGATACGATTCTCATCATATGTCAGTTTTTCTTACTGTCTAATGGGAGTCCAGAGCATTCATTTTAGTATGAATAAAAAGTTTTTATTAGTTCATGTTCCTATCAGTGCTGTGGCGTGAATACAGTTCTGACATAATGAGTCTTTTCTGGCCAGCACATTCTCAACAGAATTTTTAATTAAGTTGCAATTGCTGAGCTAAATTGAGCAGAGTCACTCAGGTATAGATGAAGATATAATTTGGCTGGAAGAATCTTCTGCTGATGGCAATCAATGATCCAGCAAGACCTGAGAAAGCAGAAAAACTAATAACTAAAAAAGAATAAATCTAGTTGCCAGTGAAGTGTGTACATTCAATGTAGAAATCACTAACTGGCAACCCAAACAGGAGCAGAACCCATGAGTTTTGCATATATGGATTTAGTGCCTTCATAAAAATTGTTTTGCATTTGCAGACACCTTAAACCCCTTGTAGGTTGGATGTCTCCAAAACAGACTGTAGCAAGATACAGTATTACTGAAACATGCACACTGATCACATGCTCTATTTGTTAGGAGGTTTTATCAACATGGAGTAGCTGGTTGAAGGTGTCTGAAATACAGGTTGTAGTCTTGCATATCAGTGCTCTTGAAACCTCTGAAAAGCACTGAGGGCTGGCTGCACAGCTGCTGTTAGGCCAGGTGCAGCTGAAGCTTGTAGGCTTAGGCTGGTGGGCTTGCATTGTGCATGCAATTAGAGACACTAGGATTTGAGGGTTTCACTCTACAGAGACAGATAATCCCCGAAAGTGAGGAATTTGTTCACATTTGTCTCTTGGGAAGATTTTGATAAAACATGTCATCCTGTTGCTGAGGAGATTTCTTTTTCAGTTCTGCAGTACTGTGTGTGCATATGTGTATGTTTGTGTAAATTGTGCCACCTGCACATGTAAATATAGAATGAAAATGTGTCCATGCTCTTGTAGAGTGGGTAGATGCAGTTTCCAGAGATTGGAAATGGCATATAATTTTTTTTTTTTTTAATTGTGATTTTTTTATTTTGCTTAGTTTTGGGCTTTTTTTGTTTAGTTTGTTTTATTTTTTCTTCTTTCAGACACAGAATTAGTGAGGTTGGAAGGGACCTCAAGAGGTCACATAGTCCATCCCCTGCTGCTTAAGTGGGGACACCTACCAGCCAGTTGCCCAGGACAGTGTCAGACAGTTTTTGAATATATCTGAGGAGGGAGACACAGCATACTCCCTGGGCACCCTGTGCCAGTACTTGGTTGTTGTCACAAAGTTCCTAATGTTCCCATGTTTCAATTAGAGCCCATTGCCTCTGGTTCTGTCACTAGCCGCCAGTGAAAAGAAGCCTGGCTCTGTCGTCTTTGCACCCTCCCTTCAGGTATTACATACGCTGGTGAGATGCCCCGGAGTACTCCAGGTGCATCATCTACAAACTTGCTGAAGGCACAGTCTGTCCCATCACTCAGCTCATTAATGAGGATGTTAAACAGGACTGGATCCAGTACTGACCCCTCTGGTCCACACTTCTTGTCACTGGCCTCCAGCTGGACTTTGTATCACTGATAACCAGCCTCTGAGCCCAACCATTCAGCTGGTTTTCAGTCCACCTCCCTGTCTGCTCATCCATCCGCTGTATCAGCAGGTCCTCCACGAGGGTCTTATGGGAGGCAGTGTCAAAGGCCTTACTGGAGTCCAGGTAGACAATATGCACTGGCCTCCTCTCATTTACCAGGCCAGTCATTTCGTCATAGAAGTCCATGCTGACTACTCATGATGATTTTCTTATCCTTGATGTGCCTGGTTTCCAGGATTAATTGCTGTATCCACTTCCCAGGAATCAAGGTGAGATTGACAGGCCTCTAGTTCCCTGGATGATTTGACGATTGACACAATATTCCTCAGATGTGAAACCACTAGGAACACAGGGAGGACAAGTACTCAAAGAATCCTGGAGGTTGTCCCCAGTTCTGGAACAGAAATGCTTTCTGTTTTTCTCTTCCTGTCTGGGTGAATGTTTCCTCACAAACAAACCTGCACACGCACAAATTTGCACACGTATCTTCCCGCCACATTTCTCTGTGTATGAATGTTGATGCTGTCTGAAAAGGACTATCTCCACACATCTAGAATGTAAATAATATATTGTGTCTCCCAGGAAAATCGGCAGTTTACTCTTTCTCTCACATGAAGTTTGTATATTTAGCCTGACATGACAGAGTGTGATACAGAAAAATTTAAGATTATGCTATCTGTATTACTGCCCAGGGCTGAATTTTAGCTCTTCTGGCCTTAATTTTAGGCAGGTACATACTTGCAGAGCAGCCAAATATTGTACTTAAACTGTTTGTTTAAGATTATAATTCAGTGGCTGTTTTTCCATATTGATTTGAATGTGTTCAAGGAGTTGAATTACTGTAATAAGCTTCAAATGGTGAATGACTGAGGTATGTGATGATAAATTCCTTTGCTCCAATGATTATTTTACCCATCTGCAGTGTGGATGTCCATGTGTAATAAATGTTAATTGTGTATAGCATTGGAGTCTTCAGCCAAGATATGCTAGCACTGACATTCTCATTAACTCCTTATTCCTAGGAAAGTAGCTGTGCACAGGTTGTTATCTGCATATGGCAAGTACCCGTAATACACGTTATTTTGAAAGCTGAGGGAGTCGCTGAGCTGTGTCTGGTCATACAAGATCTACAAGAAATCAGGAGGTGTCATATAGTAAATGGAACATTATGTCTGTAGCTATGAAAAGTGAAGAGGAGCTTAGGAACACAAGTAGCCAGGTTTGGAAATGGGGGAGGGCTTCTTGTAGTCGTACTTTTACGGCTTTCAGCAGGAAAATTTGAGGACATAGAGTATTTGCTGCCTTGTGGATTTGAACAGCCAGATGGAGTTTTTGCTTTTTGTTTATCTTTCCTAAATTTTTATCAAACTTGAAGTAACTGCAGAGCAAATAAAGCAGCGCCCAAAGACAACATGCACTTACTAAAATTCATATTGATGAAATTGGGTGGAATTGTTTGGATGGATAAGTTTCTTCACTGAAATAGGTTTTTTTGTTAAAATGTCATCTGAAGTCTCAAATTCCATGAAACTCAATGAGCTTTGATAAAAATGCGTAGGGCAAAATCACTACTTTTAATTTTGATATTTTTAAAATAAAAGTTATTTACTTATTGTTTAGCATGACATTTCAAGGATTCGCTTGGCAAGATTAAACAAACAAAATGAATGTTTTAACTTTTTCTTTTTTTCTTTGAGCATTAACCTGCATCCACACAGACCCTCATGCAAACAGATGGTAGGGACCAGAGAGCTTGGAAGTGCATGGAACTAGTTATAGTGTAGAATACCACCGTAGTCTAATAAACAGGCTACATAGGAATCAAGTTATAGGAAGGACATAGTGTTGCTCTTCATCTGTTTTTGCTTTTCCACTTAATCCTGCTCTCTCTTTTGTTCCATTTCTGAATTCCATCATCCTTCTCCTTCCTCTGCCTTTTCACCTGCCTCAGGTGCCCATTTCCACTCCCAGCACCTGCTGCCTTGTTTTGCTCCTCTCCATATTGGATAGTGGAGGAGATTCCCTGCCCCTTCCTAGCATGGGGGAAGGGTCTGAAGATAAGACCTCGAGACAGACTTCAACTGCTTGTTTCCATAGATACCCCGAAATATCTTTCATGTTATCCATCTGTGGCTGTTACAGCCCACTGCAGAAGCCAACAAGCCATGGAATAGGGGAGTCTGTGGGATGATATATTCCATGACTCTACCAAACTGTTCTAAAATAACTACAAAAATACTGTGAAGAGGGGAAAAAAAACCCACATATAAATAAATGCAAATAAATACATCCTTTTTAGTTCATGTAGATGAACAGAGCAATAGATGAAGCATCTGGGTAGAACTGGAAGTTTTAATGATCGTTTTTAATGAAACAAAAACTACCATCATCAGCCATAGAGAATGAAGCTTGAGGCCTGGCTAACCCCGTCTTGCATCTGGTTGCTAGGTGGTGGAAATAAAGAAATGTGAGATCAGAGAAATATAAAAGGGTCTTTCCGGCCAGCCCTCAGTGATCTGCAGCTCAGAGAGTTCTTAAACAAAAGTTTGTGCCTTTGTTATTAAAAAAAAAAAGTTGGTAGAATAACTTCTGTAACTTAGTTCAAATAACTTTAGAAGTTTTTGCATTTAAAAAATAACTTTCAGGATATCCTGGGACATAGGAGTTCTGCAGCTTAAGTGGTGATTGAATACAGTAATAGTACTTATATTACTTGAACTTGCCACTTGCTGATTAATTTCAAGTTTCTTGTTCATGTATTAGAGGAGACACTATGAAAATCCCTGTTCATTTTCTCAATGCCTTTTGGGATTTTATTCTTCTGATTTTTCTGTCACTGTATAAAAAGGCAACCATTATGTCCTATATTTTCCAAGATTCAGCATATCTAAGCCATCAAGGAACATGGATTGGTTTGAATTGTTATTTGACCCATGCTTATTTCAGAGTATTTTAGAGATGCTGTGCCAAATGCTATTGTTGCACTTCCGTAGAGATTTCTAGGCAGTGATTTGGAATTTATTTTCTGCTTTATTTTCTGCAAGGCTGCACAGTGGGCTGGTTTATTGGATGTTTGGTGGGGTTTGGATTTTATTTTTTTAAAAATTAATAAAATTAAGAATTTTTAAAAAATAATAGTCTAGTTAATGCTAGAGCAGATTCTAGATATTATTTTTCTGTTTTCACTCTAAGATTTCAACTTGGTGAACAAGCATCCTGTATAAAATTAATTGTAAGTAATGGTGTAACAGTAAGATGAGCATACCATCTTAGGAAGATCTTTCTCTGATAAAGAAAGGAAATTAAAAATTTCTTATGAGATGTTTTGTATCAGATTATGCACAATTTGGTGGCAAGGGGGTGCTTTCACTCAATAGAGGTTATGAAATTAGCTCTTCTTGTTGTGAAAAGCTTCTGATTTGTTTGCAAGTTTGAGAGGTTTTCTCTTCTGGATGTAGAAGGGGGCTAATAACTGGAAACGCATCCTGCATGTTCTCTGGCCAAAGCTTAGGTCAAAGTCTTTAATGAAATGCTAGAGTTAGTGTAAATGCCTTTGGATTTGTGTAGATTGTGGTTGATGAAAGGCAATGGGGAAGAATTGAATCTTTAATTGAGATCAAGACCTTCATCTGAACAGAAAGGCAACAGAATTCTTTCTAATTAAGCCACAATGTGGCCAAGGTCCTACCTTTGCTGACTTGAAGCTGACAGTCGAGTTGATTGTCCCCTACTGCCCCGATCACTCAGTCTTGTGCACAGATCTATGCCCTGTTCACCTTGCAGGGGATGATCTGTTGGTGCAGGTGTTGATTACTGACCTTTGGACCTAAGAGCAGTCCTGCTGAATCATTTCACAAGTAATATTCCTAAAATATGATGTTTGAGAGCTTTTCAGGTGCCATTAGACCCTTGCATCAAACTGAAAGCTGTGATTATATTTACACCGCAGCAATGTGCCTGTGTATATGCCTTTATGGTTTATTTCATCCTCATAATTCACTATCATATTTTTCTTTCTCCCTTTTCATCAAGTTTAGGTTGATGCTAATGAGTGTTTCTTTGCTTACTTGGTAACCTCTGTTGCTGCCAAGATTTGCTTTTAGCTTCTGCTTTCTCTTCCTTGTACATTTCCATGAAGTATTTCTGTATGGTGTGACTGTCAAAGACAACTCATGTTTTTCAAGCACCAGTGGAAGTCTGTGGGGTCAGGCTGCAGGCTAATTGAATATTTTATCTTGGTCCATTCTTGGCCTGAATTCACATAATTGGATATTTTACATTCCAAGACTTAATATTTTGGAGGCAGCTTCCAAGGGTTTGTCTGTTGAAGACCTCCTGTCATTAACTCTTTTTCAGGAAAAAGTTCTCCACATGAAGGAAATCTCCTATGAAGTTTTCCTCTGTATCCTACAGAGCATCTTTCAAAGTATCCAGTCCAGCCCCTAATACACTGAGTACATTTTTACAAATGGTATGCGTAAACTCAAAATCCAGAATTACATTTTATATTACCCTTCTTGTTAAAAAGAAAGAGAGCTCTCTTCCTCTCCCAGGCCTTTTCCAACCACTTATGCAAAGTCAGAAGTCTGAAAACTAAGGGCTGTTAATTTTTTGTGTTGGCAAATATTTGATTAGAACCTAGTACTGGGAACTTCTTCCTCCTGTGCCTGCTTCAGAAATATGAACATCATTAGGTTTTGATGAGATTTGTCTTTGTACACTCCAGGTAGTAATAAGTGGCTATTTATTTTAAATCCATTTTATAATAACTTTTTTTTGCTTTTATCTCATTCATCACTGCTGGGTTTTTTTTTGAGCCTCCTTCTTGTCTCAACATTTAAAGATAGCCGCAGCTTTGTTTTCCGTCTTTTTAAATCAGCAATCTTTAAACTTGAACTCATTTCAGTGAGACAGATTGTCTCAACTGAAGACAAACACTGTCATGTTGAGTCGATATATATGAAATATCATATTATTCCACTAGCTCAAACACCATTTTCTGCTTCTGTAGTGCAGTTTGTGAAATATAATGCATGTGCAAAGGAAAGAAAGTAGAAATCTGTTTTCTTACTGAGACTGGTCATATTTGAGCTGGCTGCTTTCTCTATCAGAGCTGGAGGCTGACTTCTGTATCTGTCCAGCTAAATCTCTTCAGGTCTGCTGTCTTCAAGTCATGGGAGAGTGAAGAGGTTTTTTTCTCATAGTTTACATAAACGAATAAAACTGAGTGTATTCCTGGGAAGTCAGGGGGGAACACTTATACGTGAGAGGTGGTAAAAGCTACATGGTCTCCCTGATCCTGTGACCTGGAGCAGGAAGATCTGCTGTTGGGACCAACTTCCAGGAGCCTTCTGCCTGGTAAATCAGCCACTGGGAGAGCCATGCAAATGAAGGAATCAAAAGATTTGTGGGATCACATAATCATTTTTCTGTGTTAGGAAAATGCTTAAAAATCGGTTCAATACTGTACTAGCTTAGATGAAAATCTGAATGACCTATACCTGTTTACATCATGTTTCAGTGTACAGTAAATCAGGGACTGTGGAAATGATTGAGGAACTCTGTTCCTTTCCTGTGAACAATTTCTGTATAACCATACTCCAGCAGCCATCTTCAGTTAGTGCATGTCTGTGTTTGCAAGTAGTGCTTTGCACCATTTGTACCTGTGAAGGAGGGGACTGGGATGGGTGCTCAGTTGTCAGATTTCTCTCTGGCTTTGCATTTTGTAGTACTGGTGGTAGAAACATCTTGAATGGTTTTAAGCTACCTGCATATTTTGCCTGCCTTGAGTAATTCGATTGCGGACATGAAATACCGAGAAACAACTGAGAGGAGTTTTCATCTATTCTTGTATTTATGACATTTGGTCAGAATACTATTGCTGACAAAATATTTTACTTTTTATTAATAAAACCTTTTTTTTTCCTCAGAAACAGGCCAGCTGTATTAATTCCCCTTCTGCCCCCACAAATATCTAGTTGTAGATATTTCTTTGTTGTTATTGTACTTTCATCAGTATTTCTAATCATCCTAAGACATTCTTGCAAATATGGCCATTAGCCATGCTGTTTATTTGATCATTCTCAATTCATACTTCATTAACTTTTGCAGCTTTTTCTCAGGATAACTTTCTATGAAAGCTATGACTCTTAAACAGTGTTCTCAATCATGTATATACACATACAGCCTGTATGTGCATATACAATAAACCAAGATTTTTCTAATATTCACTTTTTTAACCAGGTCAAGCCTTGTAGTTTTGGTATGAGTAGGGTAAGAAAAAAAAAAAAAAGAAGAAACAAGAGACCATTAAAAATGTTTTCAAAATTACCTAAGGAAGATATCAGGACAAGGAAGGCTTTACAGTGCTCTCACTCCATCTTAACCCTGAATAACTGACTTGTTAATCTGTCACAATTTATATGTTCACAGAACAGACATGAAGTTGTCTGTCACACATGTAAGACTGAATATGGATGTATGGTATTTATTAATGATACTCTTCATATTGTCCAGGAGTAAATCTGAGGACATGTAACCATCCTCCTTTCGATGGCTAGCTGAGAGTGTTTGTCCTCTTCTACTCCAAAAAAAAATCAGCCTTTCTCTAAAATGTGTAACAGTAATACCTGATCATACAAAGAACACTTAAGCTTTTCTGCGCACAAACGTGTAAGGGCAGCCTTGAAGCAGAATGGTGGCCTCCTCTGGTAGAGATGCTTACAGGGAAGAGTTATCTTTGTATTCATGCGTCCCTGGGGTGCAGTGACAAGGTAACATGGACTGAGAATGTGGAGACGATGGAAATTCTTTAGCTATGGCTCCCTTGCAGGTCAAGATAAAAGAATTGATGACCATGAAGGATGAGCTGAAGAAAGAGCTTTGAGTTCTCTACATCTCACCCTTTCACTCAGGAAGATTCTAAAATAAAAGCTGGAGTGTGTTTTCTCATGCAATGCTGTACTAGGTTTTTGCAGATACAGATCCTCAGAGGAGCTTTTTCAGAGGCATTCACTAACTAAAGGAAACCATAGAGATGATAAAAATACGTGAAATGATTAAGAGAAATTCTGCTGCTACTTAAAACAAAAAAAAAGTTTTGATTCCTGATGAAGAGGTAGCACAGAATACCAGTAGCTCATGTGGCCGAACAACCTTAGGTAGGACATTACGGAAATCTAGCCCAAATCTGTGAAGAAGGGGGGATGCATTATCACTACACTTAGCATTAAGTATATATATTGAATACTAGTTCTGTATGAGAGGAGTTGTTACACTGCCACCAGCGTCCCAACATTAAAAAAAAATTAAAAAAAAAATGAAATTCTTTTGCTCTATTTCCCTGCAGTTTAATTATCTATCCATAGATACATAATCTTGTAAACTTGGGTGAAGAGTCTAAGGCTGCTTTTATCACGGGCAGGCAGATGCACATTTCAGATTACCTCAGTGATACGCCTGCCTCTCATGAGCTATTTATTACAGATACACAAACTTCACACATCTCCAGGACAGATTTTAAGCCTGACTTGACTTCAGTAGTCTGACAGATTGTGATAAACCTACAGTAAACAGGAATCTTTGGAGCTGCTTTGTAAGTAGATAATTCACTTGATTGATTTGGTACACTGATTCCTAACTTATAGCATCAGAATGAAACTGAGAGATCGTCAGCAGCTTGAGCCTCCTCTGCTTTTGCTGTGAGGGGTTTTAGGGCCTAATACAAATTGTTTCCTGAAGGGAAAGAGAGGTTATGAAACTCTGAGAATAAGTGATTTAGAAAAACAGTCTGAATTACTGGGGATATTTGAAAAGTCTTATATTCAAATATTGATTGACCATGGATACCAAGTTCCTTAAGCTGATTTGTTTTAAAACCAGTAAATAAGGGAGTAATGTGCTATTGATGTGAATTGATGGAGTTTAAGATTATGCAAAGGAAAGTGAAAGCATTTTCACTACAGCTGCTGTTTTTCATCTTCCCTCATGTTTGGTAGTAGCTTTAAAACATACTGCATTACCTATGCTGTAATAATCAGGCCAGAATACAGACTCCATGAAATCTAACTGAGAATTGAAATGTCCAAGCTACATTTCCATACAGATGTGCTGACCTCATCTTAGCAGATATTTTCAGGTTTTGCCTGATTTCTTTCCCTTTTTTCAAAAATTGAATGAACTGACTTTTATTTTTCTTTCTCCCCTCGAGCACTTTACAATTTTGCATATAAAAACAAGAAATCCAAGCAGATCCACGTTGCATCCACTATCTGCATACGCCTGCACTGGGACTTCTTACACAGTTTGTGATGTTAGTCTTGTATGTGATGCTAGTGGGTGCTCAGAGCATACACAAAGCAGAAATACAGAGTCAGAGTGTATTTCTAGCGAAATTACTCCCTTCCAACCTGATTTCCATTTATAAAAGCAGTGACAGCTTTAGGAAAAGTAGGTTTCTCCTTTGAATCTTACGTGACAAAAAAAGGGGCTTTTTGCCCATCAGCTCACAGTCTGCAGACCACCTCACTGCCTGAAATGGTGTTCTTGTGCTTTTGTTGTAGCTTTGCTTTAGGTGTTTCACACTTTCTCTTTGGAAGCTAAGATAGCATCTAAGTAATGATGCAGTGATTTCTGGTTTTGTTTCTTTACTGCTCTTTGTGTTCTCCAAAACTGCTAGTAGGAGTAGTCTCTGAAGAGAAGTAATGCAACAGGGCTGAAAAAATCCCCTTCCTGGCAGAGGGCTTAGAGTGGCTGCTACTAGGACTATGCTGCTGCTGCTGACAGCAAAGCAAAATGCTTTTACCAATCCTGGCTCTACAGAGGTGCTTACTTGCTAAGAACATTTTAGGGCACTATGGACAATCCATACAAAATCTTTACTATTTAGGTGTAGATTGCTTAGATGATCTGTCTGAATTTATCTGCCTTTCATTCGAATTGTCGTGCTTAAAGATGGAAAAATAAAAATACATGAAAAGCCAGTTCTTGTCCCAGCAGTCTCCTCTGGAAGAGCATGTAAGTCATTGGAACTGGAATCATTGCTGTAGCTCCCTGTAAATAATTTCTGTGTTCAAAGACCTACAGTGTATTGTTCAGCCAGTTTCTTTATAATTTAGTTTGAAATTCATCATAAAATATTAACTGCAACTATCTGAGGTAAATCTCACCATTTTTTGAGATGCTCAATTTTATTCCACACCACTAACCCAGGATGTTGTGTTTTTGAAGCAGAAAACCATCCATTCCGGTAATCTGAATTTGTCAGGATAAACTCAGTCAGAGCATTTAGATGTTTATTTTTCAATTCAAATCAATTAAAAAAAATCTGAGGTTTGAGGCTTTTCTTTTTCAGATATTTGGGAAAACTCATTGCCTTGCTATTGCACCAGCCAGCTCATGTGTGTCACTGGTGTAGAACCGGCTGCTGTTGTAGAACCAAGTGAACTACATCACTTCTATATGCTTCTTCAGGGAAACATTAGCATGATTATTGTGTCTTGTATTTAACTTTAAATGCTGTTTGAGGGCTGATTAGTCTGCTGTAGCCTTCTAACTTGGGTAAACTTAAAAGCTTATGCTGTGTCACTGCCAAGTGAACTGGACTACTTTCAACAGCCTTAATCCCCTGGCTGCCCTTCGGGTTCCACATGGATGCAGGAACTGTTTTTACTGACAGTGGCATTTGCTGTTTTAAGACTATATTTGCACCTCTCCAGCTTATATTGGGCTTGTCAGCTGCCATGCGTGTGTCTGTCCTGTTCTGCACAGGAATTTACAATATAAATTTCCATGCCTTTTTTTCTCTCTTTGAAGTTACTGACTCTATGTTTTTAGTTGTCATCCGATGTTTCAGTACTCTATTTACAGTCCAGTGTGTGCTTAATTTTTTTGAAGGTCCTTGTGTTAGTGTTATTCCTTCTCTTAATAAAAAAGCTGTCGTAGAATTCCCTGAGCTGGAAAGGACTCACAAGGATCATCAAAGTCCCACTCCTGATCCTGCACAGGACAGCTCCAAGAATCACACTATGTGCATTGTCCAAATGTTTCTTGAACTTCGATGGACTTGCTGCTGTGGCCAATACCCTGGGGAACCTGTTCCAGTGCCCAACCACGCTGTGGGTGAAAAAGATATTTCCAATATGCAACCTAAACGTCCCCTGACACAGCTTCGTGCCGTTTGGTAAGGAGTTCTTCCTTAGTATGGTGGGACTTACTTGATCTTCTCCCATATTTAGCCTAATAGCTCCATAATGAAGTCACAAATAAAATTTTACAGCCAAATTTTCCTTTTCTTTTATATAAAACTTATATTTTTCACTGGGAATTTATTGAGATTATCTAATAATATTGGAAACTGTTGATCATAACTAATCCTGTGGTAGAGAGTGAGACTTATCTTTAACGAAAGTTAAAATTCTACATGCAACTCTGATTCCACCCAAAACTGTTATTTTTAAATTCAGCTTGTATGTGATGCTGCTTTTTGACTTCTAGAGGTTTTTGCCCAGATCCTGTTTTGTTTTGAATTTGCTGCTGAGCACTAAATTGCAACATTGGCACCAAAAATAAAGTGCTTGTTTTTTTAGACTTTGTTTTTCAGGATTAATCTGATGTTGTCATGACTTAAAGTGGCCATGTCCTGACTTTCAGGTGCCCCTGAGTTCTATGGGAAAGAAGGTGGTTGCAAGTCCCAGCTTTAATTAAAAATAACACACTTGGTGTAACTCTTCCAACTGGATAATATTTTTGTCTCTGAGCTTTTGTTTTATGATGGAAATTCCAATTCACATAATCTGAGTTCAAGAATGAAAGAAATCGTTATTGCACTTTAAGGAACCATTCAAAGCCCTGAAATTTTTCTTTGTAATTTAGAAGAGCTGTACATAAACTCTTCTAAGCTGGGCATCAGCAATTTATGTTTGTGTTATTTTTAGAAGGGTAATACCAAGAACCTCAAGGAATACATGCGTTTTTTAGTTAATTTTAAAACCAAGGAAGTCACTCTTTTTGGATACATTTTAATTGTATCACTTGGGAATAAATTTAAATAAGATTCTGATATAATGATAAAGTTCACAGAGTTTACATTGTCATAGTATGTGTCTTTCCATCTGGGTATCCTCTTTCAAAGCAGCCACGTGCTCTTATCCATTTGACCGGAGCACAGCTGATGCAGGCTAATTATTTTTTCCTCCTTTTCATTGTATCACTCCTTTTTCTGCTGATTTCAGCTGGAGTTGGAGGTCAGTCTATTTAAAGAGCCCACACTTTTATCTCAATGTCTCTTGTGAACTGTTGTATAATTTGGTTGCTCCTGGGGATCTCTGCGGTGAGAATACATAATTTACTGACCATCTGCCTGCCTTATCCTTTCCCTCTCATTACAAATGTGGAGAGGAAAAGCTGAAAAGGAGGCAGTTGTATAATACGTGTGCAGAACTTGGTTGCTGACCGAGTTAAATACTGTGTGTGCCATTCAGAAATCTGCTTTGTGCCGGAAGTTGGTGTTACAACATGAAACCCAAAAGAGGGCTGGTCTGTGTCACACAGTACTGAAGAGAAACAATTATGATGGATTTGTTTATTCTGAAAGCAGTTAGTTGAGATGCTCAATTTCATAATATTATTGTTCATTTCCCTACAGCTCTGTATTGCCTTCAGACAGGATCCAAAGTCCCAAGCTACACCTTCCTTTGTGACCAGCATCCTTTTATTACAGGTCTGGGAAACCTCATTCTGCCCCAACATGGAGTTACTGAAAGTCCTGAATGATCTGGCTGCAAGGGCTCAATTTAGTTTTCTTTGGGCATGGTGTGTATGTTTGAATGTGAGAAAGAGGAGAGCAAGATAAGATGCAACAGACACTAATGACACTAAATGAGATTGTATCTAAAAACCAGTAGCACGGAAACTTTAATACAGCCTGGAGAGCAGCAGAGTGTGGTCCTTAGAGAAATCTAGAGATTAGTTTTTCTTTTCGATCTGAGATTAGTTTGAAAGTCATCTATGGCTGTGAGGAAGGAAAATTTTGTTCATTTGACCTCTTTATGAATATTTTTAAATAGTTGCATCAAAGCTTCCTGACTTTAGAGAACTCTAGAATGCTACTGTGTTGTAGAGAACAGGTCCTGTGAGGAGCGGCTGAGGGGACTGGGTTTGCTTAGCCTGGAAAGAAGGAGGCTGAGATGAGATATTTTTATTGTTCTCTACAACTACCTGAAAGGAGTTGGTAGTGAGTTGAGTGTCAGTCTCTTCTTACAGTAACAAGAAGAAATAGCTTCAAGTTACACCAGGGAAGGTCTAGGTTGGATATTAGGAAAAAGATCTTCACCAAAACAGTTACTGAGAGTTAGAACAGGCTGCCCAGGGAAGTGCTTGAGTCACCATTCCTGGAGGTATTTAGAAGTCCTTCAGACATGGTTTAGTGGTAGACTTGGCAGCGTTAGGTTACTGGTTGGACTCAATGATCTTAAAGCTGTTTTCCAACCTAAATGATTCTATGCTTCTCTCCTGTTTTCATTCTCAGTGCAACAATCTTATAGGACCCAAGTCTTGGCACATAGTTCAGGTGGAATCATATTTATATAATCCACATTATGCACAGATGGATGCTCTCCATATTGATTCTTGCTTTTTTGGCTGAAGTTACAATACCTCCCTATGAAAGTGACAGATCACGATGTGTCTACAGTGATGTTTCATGTGGCAGATTTCAGTAGGTTTAGGTGGGATGGACTTATTCTTCACCATCACATCTAAAGGTGATCTCTTAAACCCTTTCAGGGACCTTATATCCAATCTCACAAACTGCAGTTTTATTCTAAAAATATGCGTATGCAAACTCAGACCTCAGGTAGTTTTTTTTGCTCTGGTGAATTTTTTTCCCAATTGCTTGCCATGCTGTTGTGTGTGGTTATAAACTACTTAGCTATGAGTTCTTAGTGGCAGGAAATACATCTTCTGTTTTATTTGCAAAGAGTAGTAAGAACCTTACCTAGGTCTCTAGGTACCATTGCAATAAAATAATCATAAACGATAGGTCTCTGAGTAGTAGTAAGTCTGACACAGTTGAAATGATCTAATGGCTTACCTTGGAGTGAAAGTTTTTATTTGAAGTACAGAGAGAGCAAAGGACACTTAGTTATTTTTTGTTATCCTTTGCTTAGAGAAAATATTAAACATGGATTGTCACTTAACTTGGCTGGGGCTATCTTCATGCAGCTTTTTTTTTATTTTTTAAATGATTATCCTACAATATGGAGTGTTTTGATTTAGGCATGCTTTTTAAAGATCATCATTCATGGCACATGCAGTGAAGAGCAATTTAAAATTAAAAGGCTGCTTTAGACTTTTAAGAGCACCTGGATCTTATTTTAGAAGCAATTCGAACTCTGGGCCAGCACCTTGTAGGGTAATTTAAATTCTTCTTTTTTATTATTTTGTTTGAGTACTTGTTGAGGAATTGATTTGAATAGCACGGTGCTGAGCTCTTCAGATTTTGAAGTACTTTCAGTTCCCAGTCACATTTAGCTGCAGATCATGATCTTCCCCTCTTGGTCCTACAAAGGCAGACGTCTTAACAATACCAACCAGACAAAGAAATGAATCTAGACTCTTTTGATTTATCTAGCATTTGATTTCAGGTATTTCTTCTCTTTCATTTATTCATAGAAGTTCCTCAGTATAGGTCGATAGGAAGACATTTAAAAGTTTCAGAAGAAAAATAAATACAGACATAAAGTTGCCAGTTGTACCATATCTGCTTAGCACTTGAAGAAAGTGTTTTCATCAGTAAAACAGTCATAAGCACTGAAGTAAATTCTGTGTATTGGTTTTGCCAGGGTAAAAGGGTGTGGGGGGAAATCCTTTATTTATATTCAATACTTATATTTATATTCAATTTGGGAATATGGTCTGCCCTGTGCCCCATGTGAGACAGTAGACCTGTGGCAATGAGGTGAATGGAAGGAGGGAATCATCATGTAACAAACACTTATCAGTATTCACAGGCAAAAAGAGAAACTGTGGCTGCACAGGTAGTCTCTCTTTCTTCTGGAAAGTACTACCCTGAACACTTGGCTTTGAACCACAAGTCTTCGCTGTAACGAAGACTTTCTGGATATTTTGGAAAGCCCTATGCAAAGAGAGGGATATAATGATGCTTTACTCATATGAAGTGACACAAGACAGCCATGTCCTTTGTTAGCTTTATTTTCAAAATTACAAAACCATGGCAATATCCATTCTCAACATGACACAGTCGGTGTCCAAAGTACAGGAATTAGTGATTTTCCTTCCAGCTCTCCATAGAGTACTCAGCCCCTTATGGACATACACAGGTGGGACTGTGAGCAGCTGGGACTCTAGAAGTGAGTAATTAAGTCACTGGAAATTCCCTGGGATGTGAACCACCAGCGAGAACCTTTATAATATGGTAGTTGCAATACACCAAGAAGCTGCCAATAGGCAGCTCATGGTAACAGATTGCAACTACTTGTGGTGGAGCTTAGAGATGATGTGGGGAAGTGTACACCAATATAGAGAGGCTTTATAAACTGGAACTGTGAAATAGTGAGCATGACATTAAACAGCATCACCATTTCCCTGTACTGGGTGGATTTCTTATAAGAGACTGGAGGAAGCTGATATAATGTTTTTTTTTCAAAAAGCTGGTTTTTTTGCCTTCGAGTTGAGATAAATAAAACATCATAAGATACATTAGAGATTTCTCTGGAGTGTGGAGGAGGAGAATGTAAAGTCTGAATATTTTGTTTTCTGTCTGAATCACTAATGTGCTACCAGTCAGTTTAATTAGAATAATTAGTCATGAAATATATAATTGGTGTGAATCTTGCTGCAGTTTATATAGAGCGCTTTTGAAGAGGAATGTGGTTATTTGATACTGATCCTGCAAATACTTCTGCACGCTCTTAGTTCAGTGTGCATGAATCAGTGGTATCCCATTGACTGTGGAAAGGAAGCTCTCCTTCAGCTTTCTCAAAATGAGCTTCATCAACAGGCAGCATTTCTCTGTGACCATGTGATTTGTGGCAAGTCGACTGTTTTAGGGATTCCTTCAGTGAGGGACTGCTTTCACCCTTAAACAATTACTAGCTCTTGCAGAACAGTAACTTTGAATGACCAAGTGGTGCCATGTCCTGTGTGGCTTGGTTTGTATCTTGGTCTCTAAAGGGTTGCTTCTCTCTGTGAGAAGCACCACTCTGTTGTGTCCTGCTGTGGGGATATGACCCAATTGTAGTAACCATGTGGAAGAGTGTGTTCTTGCTTTCTTGTGGACTATGCCAGATCATTTCCTGGATCAGGTTCAGCTCGTGGCTGTGCACACACCTTTTGAAGCTTGTGAGAAGTGAGGATGGGAAATTGCTGGTGCTGTGTGTAAGAATAGGCCTGGGGTGGGTTAGGCCTGTCGCGGTTTAGGTAGTTTAGTTTTTTCCTTCAGAAAAACTTGAAAAAATTGAGCAATTATTGCAGATATTAACAAGTGCTACCACCTGATCCTCTCTTTTCTGAGAAAGTAACAGTAAGAGACTTGTAACATTAAGAGATTTGTTCTCCTTACCTTATTTGTCTCTTATGTCAAAATTATTTCTTACTCTGAGATTACGTAACAGGCAGCCCTGCTATATGCGTAAGATTTTCTGCTTGTAGGATGTACTTACGTGTTTTGGTCTAGTTTGATAGTCTAATTGACTGTAGCAGTAGATTCTGTACATCAGCTTTGTAAGAAAGCTTATAGTTGTCATTATCTTTGGCCAGAAAGAAGAATTGAAAGCTTATGGACTTCCTTAACTATTTTTATGGTTCTTCAGTTAATTCCATTTCTCTTTTTCGGCATGTGGCACAGGGTATAATATAAAAATACATGATTCAGCAAAAGTTGTTGAAGAATTTCTGTTACTGTGGTGCACAGAACTGCAGGTACTGCAGAAAAGACTGAAATAAAAAAGAATGGAATATCATGTATTTGAAATTTGAAATGCAGGATTGTGTCACCCTGTGGCCTTTCTTATTGGTTCACAAAATTAATTTTGGTGTTCCCCTGAGTATTCTGTGTGCACTAGAAAACCTGTGAAGCTACATCATACACATCATGTTTTTTATATATATATATATATGTTAATAAAGAGCTGTTATTTTCCTTTTTCACACCTTTTCACCAGAAACCCCCTTATTTCAAAGTTATAATAACTTAGAGGGAGGCGTTTGGTTTCTTCTTTTTTCCTAACCCGCCCTCCTTAGCAAACATTTATGTCTTATCAAACTAAGACAAACATTTTTACTGTTAACTATGAATTCATAACTTACAGAGAGAAGATGTTCCTGAATTGTTATGTTGTCTTCTGGTTTGGTAGTGTTGGCTCTTGTGTCTTGGCATATTTGAAAGTCCCATGGTACTGGCTGCATTGTATACTGTTTGCTCTGGCTCAAGCAAGCAAATATTAGTGAATTTCAGATGGATTAGTATCAGACATAGTTTCAAACTCCTTAAGTGGAACAGCAAAAGACACAATAAGGTACATGGTTAAAAAACAAACAGAAACCCCCTCCCAAAACACAAAACCAAACCAAAGCCCTGATAATATTCTAGTACACCTGACAAGTTCTCTAGGGTTCTCACAAGATAAATTGCTGCACACCTCTTCAGTTCCTTCATTCTGGTGAATGTTACATGTCCCACTGCTCAAAGCCTTGCATATTTGGCTCTGTTAACTGTTGCTTCTAGGTAGCTGCTCAGAAGCTCTGGACAAAGCTGCAAAACAACTCATGTAGATATGTGGAAAGGAGCAGGAGCTCTAAGTTTATATCAACTCAAAGTGAAAGAAAAACAAAGTAGAATAGAAAACAGAATATTTGGTTTTTTCATGCATTTCACAAAGTGTTAGCAAAATCCCTGAACAAGGGGAGCCAGAGACTTATGAGGAAGCTGCTATCTTAAAATATTTGAGGGGAAAACACTTCTCTTTGTGTATTTGAGAACTACTGAGTGCTTTGCAAGCAGCCATATGTTGTAACATTTTGGCTGAAAGAGAAGTATGTGTTTGAGTGTTTTTATAATTTTATATAAATGTTTGAAAAATGCAATGAGAAAATTGACATTTCCCTTTATAAAAAAACCAGAACAAGCCATCTCCTAGCTAAGCTTTGGCCAGCTATGTCCCAAAGTAATTTCTAATTTCTTCAGGTATTTTAGAGAGGAGGGTAAGCATCACTCCTTTGTACCAGTGGATGCAGAACTGAGAATTATATGGGATTGAGAATTAAAACTGGACTGTGGCAGAGCCTGGATTCTCGAGTTCAGTGCCTTGACCCAGAAGGCTTGTCTTTCTGTTTATCTGTCTAGCCTATGTACTTCTTCATATAACATTTGTTTATCAGTTCATTTATACTTGTACCAGCTCTGTGAGGCTGACAAGTATACTATTGTGCTCTTTATACAGATGAAGACTCCAAGAACAGGTGATTTAAGTGAGTGCCCAAGGTTATAAAAGTATTTGTCGAATAAAAGGGACTCAATAAAATTTACGTAAATCTCATGTAATAACTGTAACTTTTTAGGCCTTATCCATTTGCTTGAGAGAAAGCCAGAGACAAAAACAGAGGGTGAAAAAATGAAAAAAAGGGAAATAGGGGTTATCTTTCCCTTGAAGGCTGGTTTCCCATTTTGACTTCAGAAAAAAAGCCAGCTTTTTGCAATGCTAATTTCGTAAGTGGTATTTTTTTTTCCTATCAGATGACAGTTTTTTAGAGGAATTCTCTGATTTCACAGAAAATTAGTTACATTGAGCAGAGGAGAAAAAAAAAATAAAGGAGGGGAAAAGAGAGAATGCTATGAATGGATTCTCCCTCTGTCCCTAAGAATTTCCTGCTTCCACCTGCCAGTGTTGTGACTTCCTTATTAGTCCGTGGCTTCAAAACTGGCTTAGCATGGTTTTAGCTCTTTCTAGGATGGGTGTTGTGTATTCAGTCAGAGCACCAACTCATGCTGGGAGGCATGGGGGAGCACGTAATGGCATTTCTAGCAATAAGCTTGTCAAAATAAACAGTCTCACTTTTAAAATATGTATGTGAAATGTGTTGCCTCCTAATGCATATTCATGTCCTAAATGCAAATATCTCCCTTTGCTGCACATATTGTGGATGTTTGCCCTCTCTATTTGGGTTGTGTATCATATGGCATGTAAATAAGAGATGACAAGTTGTGTAATAACTGGAGGAGGGGAGGAGAAGAGGAGGTAAAAGGATTTGATTTAATAAGAAACATGCATAATTTACACACACAGCACTATTCCACTCTGGTTTTGCATATTTTAATTGCAAATCCTGTGGCTTCATGCCAACCAGTGTCTTACAAATAATAGTAATTTAGTAGCCTTAAAGGTAAGATTTCTCATATGAAGTTCACTTTCTAGAATGAGCATCCTGCAGTGGTTTAGATTGATACTGAAGTTTATTGTTTCTTTGCAAGGTGAAAACAGACATGTCACTTTGGGTAGCTATATCAAATATACTGTGTGAGCAAGAAGATGTGTTTCAGCTGATGTTTTTATCACACCCACAAGTGTGAAATACAAATTATTTTAGGATAGAGTTTTTTCTCTCTGACCTGTAAATGGTCTAAGCTGAGGGCACAAACTAATATTAGTAAGCTGAGGTACCCAAATATCCATAACTGTTTGCCTTTGAGATGGTGGTGGCATAAAACTAAAGGGTAGTTTCAGAATATTTCTTATAATCACTGGTGTTTGTTCCTGTCATTCCAGGAACTGATCTTGTGAAATGGGTTCATTTTGACACTGTTGTTAAAGTCATGACTGGGAACAGCCAGCTAAGTGTAACCTGCTCAGGCCCGAAGGAACAGATGACTCTCACCCTGGAAAGTTAGACCTAAATAAACATCTTACTACAACAAAAGCCTGTGCCACAAGAAGACCAAATGTTGAGTTGCTTCCAAGGCTTTCGGTGTGGTTTCTGTGCATGTGCACATCCTTCCGCATACAAGAACTAAAGTGAATGTAAATAGGCAGAAAGTGGAAAAGATACTGTGAGTTGTCATTTAGGAAAGTTTCACAGTCAGTGAAAGACTTCATGGGATATCAAATCCAGTCCCAAAATATCGCAGGGGCTTGTGCCTTGTAATCAAGAAGAAAAGAAAGAGACAAAAATGGCAGAGACATTCGGAAGGGTAGCACCAAGAAAATACACAAGACAGATGAGGTTTCTGCATGGGAAAGCTCAAGCTGCATCTTGTTTTTGTGGAGACACTAGCGCTTGTGGGAGACGATAACCGTGCACTGCTGTGCTGCTTGCCTGGACCTACGCTCCTTCGTCATGTGCTCTGGAGGATCTTGCCTCTGTCTGTGGGCTTTGTAAGCAGACTCACAGTTTGCAGACTGGTTTCCAATAACCAAAGAAACCTCTCCATGAGCTCACCAAACCCAGCCCAGCATTTCAGAAGCTGCTTCTGACCTGGGTTGAAAATGGGTTCTGCAGCGAGACAAACCCATAAATTTTGAATGTTATTTTGGATCTAAATTCTGCTAGAGTTTGTGGGCTCATTATCTTATTTTTACTTTGTTTTAAACATGTGCTCAGCTATAATTACTGTAAATTTTCTTTTTTTCTTTTTTTTTTCCTTAGACATAAGTATTTCAGGCAAGTTGCAGAATTCAAAAATCCAATTGGGCCAGTGAAATTAATAGCAATGCCTCCAATTTGTTGTGATACAGATAGAGATATAGCTGAATAAAAGAGTTTTTTGCATGAAGGTAGCAGTTCAAGGAATGTGCTTCAGTGGACCATTCTTCTGCCACAAAGTGAAGCTTTGTTGGAGGAGTTGCTGTGGCATTGCAGTCCTGACTGGTGCAGGCCTTTGTTTTACCTCAGGTGTATGCCAGCTGTCTGGTGCAGTAATCTTAAGGCTTGTTCCCTGTAGTTTTGTCCCCTCTTTATACAGCATGAACAGGAGGGAGAAAGATAGTGCTCCCAAACACCTACTTTTATGGGTCCTTCATCCATGCATACTGTTTCTGGGTCCTAGGCTGAATCCCAGGGAAGGAAAAAAATCCCACTGGTTTTAGGAGGCAGTTTAGCCACATATAGTCTGAGTATATAGTTCTCTGGCTACCTCCCTTGACTGAAGAGGAAAAGTAATCAAACATTAAGTTCTGATTTTTGATGCCAACTGAGCAGAGAGGGACTGGATGCTTTGCAAGAAGGCCAGTCAGTTGAAGGGCAGGATCTGAATGTGGTAGATTTTGTTCTGGAAGTAATTGCAATGAAGAATGGTGTTTGGTTTAGGAGGAGGGTGCTTTCCTACTGCTCTGCCGTTTTCATTTTGGAAAGCTTTACACTTGCCTGTCAATGTGAGAGAGTTGGAAGTTGGTGAGTGCCAGCTAGCTTGCCCCTTGCAGGACAGGCTGGCATGCAGTGGTGGTTAAGCTCTTCTGTTGCTGGGGGGTCTTGTGACTCTGAACAGTGGTGCAGGGGGCTGTAGGCCCTGAGGCCAGGGAGGATCTTCAAGGCCAGCTAACTGGTGAACAGAGGCTATGAAATGTGACCTGTGCCAGGTATCAGCCTCTCTTCCTCCTTCAAGGGCATTCCCTATAGAAAAATAACCATCTGGTGCTATCAAAAGTATATCTTTGGCATATCAGCAATGTCTCCAGATAAGCTGGTCGACAGGTAAAAATATTGTAGGGGTCACCTAGTGGCATCCACTCTACTGAAGGCTCTCTACAGCGGAGAGCTAATAAGTGTACAGATAATATATGGAATGGCTAAAGCAGCCTGGTGTTTGGAATTGAAAGGAAAGGAAAATCAATTTGAGCAGTTGATTGGAGAAGCTGATGGCAGAAAACTTGGGCTTCCTGCCCTTTTATTATACTGTATGTGTGGTGCCATGGTTTCACACCTGTGAATTGGAATTGAGGTAATTCTGTAGCCTGATACAATGTCAGGGGCTGTTTTGCAAATAAATACTCATTTAAACTAATACAAGGGAAAATGCACAAGCTCAATAGGTGCACCCATGTGAGGGTTTGTGAGGTTCAACAAGGCCAAATGCGAGGTCCTGCACCTGGGTCTGGGCCACACCTGGTATAAATATAGGTTAGAGGATGAAGGGATTTAGAGTAACCCTGTACAGAAGAACTTTGGGGTGCTGTTGGATGAGAGGCTGGACATGAGCTGTCAGTGTGCTCTTGCAGCCGAGAAAGGCCAGCCATATTCTGGGCTGCATCAAAAGAAGTGTGGCCAGCAGGCTGAGGGAGGTGATTCTGCCCCTTTAATGCTGCTCTGGTGAGATCCCCACCAGCAGCACTGTGTCCAGCTCAGGAGTCCTTTGTACTGTTTGAGCAGGTTCAGAGAAGGGCCTCAAAACCAAGTTATAGAGAATATCTCTTCTCTGAAGAGATACACTGGGAGAGTTGGGGTTGTTCATCCTAGAGAGCAAAAGGCTCTGGGGAGACCTTGTTGCAGCCTTTCGATATTTAAAGCGTGCTTATAAGAAAGATTGGGACAAACTTGTTAGTAGGGTCTGTAGCGATAAGACAAGGTGTGAAGGTTTTAAATTGAAGGACAGCTGGTTTAGATTAGATAAAAGGAAGAATTTTTTTACAATGAGGATTGTAAAAGACTGGAACAGGTTGCCCAGAGACATGGTGGATGCCCAGTCACTGGGAACATTCAAGGTCAGGTTGGATGGGATTCTGAGCAACCTGATCTAGCTGAGGATGTCCCTACTCATTGTAGGAGGATTGGACTAGATGACCTTTAAAGGTCCCTTCCAACCAAACTGTTTGATGACTCTATGAAAATACGTGATTTTGTGGGGGAAGCAAGTAGTGCAATAAGGTCATTTTTTCTATTCCCTCCTGATAGCACTTCCTTTCACATCGCTCTTATCTTTGTTGGCCTTCCATCTTTCCCAGACGCACAACCTTTTCTTCAACACTTGCATTATTTAAAACCTTTGGGTTACCACAGACACTGCTCACAGACTGGAGATGCTGGGAGGAGAAATCGGAAGGAAGAGAGGGGAGCAGTTTCCAACTTCAGTGCATATCCAGAGCATTACAGCTGCATCTTTTGTGCTGAAAGAGCTTGAGAAATCACAGTCTGTCAAACATTTATAATCTGTGTGGTGCAGAGTTGTCTGCTTGTACAGGATGGAGTGCTTCTCTGGCCTTCCAGTCTGAGATTTGATTTATCCAGCAGGCTTCAGCAGTGTGAGTGGCAAACTTTTAAGACTGCTGGTCCAGTGCCTTGTTGCCATTAGTCATGCAGTGCATAGCTCTGGCTCTTTAGAAATCCTAACTGCTGTTTGGCACAGTCTCTTACCAAGAGAATGCATAAATCAGATAAACGCTCACTCCCCTAGCAAATGAGAGTAATGGATGATTTACACTTATAGTGTTATATTGGTATTTGTCAAATTGACTCCTGTTTGGCTTTCAAATCCTTAATTTGGGTTTTATACTTGGTTGCTTTAAATATCCTTTTATCACCCCAGCAACACTGTCAGAGCAATTTCTCGCTTGTTTTCCTCCTAGTGACATGGAAATATAAGTTCACTGATCTATTTATCATTCCTTCCTGAATAATTTCCCAGGATATATTCTTTGGAAATCAGCCAATTCATTGTACAATGTTGTAACTACTGGAATTTGAGTAAATATGAAATACAGTTCTCCTAGATAAGGCTCCCTGCTGCAGAAGATTCCTGCTGTGGGCAGAGTTTTAATGGCACAGATTCAAATATATCCATGTTTCTAGGTGAGAATGCGTCCACTTCAGTCTCAGAAGTGTAATGGCTGTGCTTCTATTCCAAGTTGCTTTGTGACAAACACGCATAGTTCAGAGTTTTATGAAAAGGGGCCAAAGGCCAGAAGAAATGGGCTACTAATTCTTCTTTCAGTAGATTTCTTCAACCTCATCACTGTCATATCTAGCAGTACGGAATGGCACAGATCACTTAATAACAAAAGACAGCTAACTAGGAAAATGGATTTGTTATGTCCCACAGAAAAAAATCATAAAATATGTTGCTTTTCTTATTGCCACACATTAATTTCCTGACGTAATGACTCCCCTTTTTAAATTTTTTTTTCTTCCCTTGTATGGAGAAAGCAGGAGAGAGTATATCTATAAGGTCACAAAATAATGTAAATTTTGAGCTGTTGAATATGTACCTATTTTAAAACAACAACAAATCAACAACTTGTGATTTTTGAAGCCAGCATTACTATTTCAGATTCCAAGGACTGACTTGCAATTCTTTACAGACTTCACCTTAGTGAGGCAAAGGATGAGCAAATTTCAGCTCCTACTTGTCTGGTATCCTCATCAAGCAAGATTTAGCAATAGCTGCCGTCTTTACCCAGAATTGACTTTAGCTTTGCATTTTCATTCTCAGCTCTCTGAATGTTACGCTTTCCTGTAGTCTGCTTTTCCCTTTGCCTTTGCTGTCCTCAATGGCAGCTGTTCAATTTCTATTTGACGAGATGAACACCACTTGGGTTAGATATCGGTGCTTCTGTGCCAAGAAGGTTTCACAGTTCAGTTCACCACAGTGCTTTATACTGTAATCAGCCCACCGTGAGCTGCTAACAGCACACTCCACTATTAACAAATTCACCACTAGGACTATAAACACTCTTTCAATGCTTCTGTGCTAAAAACTTGTTTTCAGTTGCTTACAATTTTGCAAACCCCCTTCTGTTTGAGTTGGCATGCTACAAGATAGGTATACACATCTTGGGGAATTATTTTGTATGGAATTTTGGGCAGAACCCCCTCAGTCATTTAATGACTAGACTAGGGCCAAGTATGCTGTTATAAATTCAGCATCCAGAATCATACCTGAGCTCCACCCCCAAGATATAAGCTGCACCAGCCCCAACACAGTGGCTTTTCCTCATCAAACCTTCTGTCAGGAAGAATTAATAATGCAGTATGTTGTCCTGCCTATCTTCAAAGATGCATTCACTTTTTTGGGTAGAGACAATGCCTCCCACCAGAAGTTTGTTGAAAGGGATGTCCATTCCTGTCTCTGGGCAAATCTACCCATATTTAGCAAACTAATGAGCATGTTTTAAACTGTAAGCTTATGTTTGATCAAGATTTATTAGATTTTAGTAGATAAACTTGTCACTGATTGTAGAGAACTTAAATATCACACATCTCACAAAACCCCATGAAATTGCTACCCCTGCTTTGAGAGCTCACTTATATAATCTACAGTGAATGAGATAAGGGGGTCACACAGTGAACAAGGAGAAGAAAGGAAGAAGATAGATAGCTGCTCATTAAGTGAGCATCATCTATTCTGTGTGCTGAATGATGGAAAGGTTAGGTTAAAAAACGAGGATGTGAACATGTAGTTAAGGACTGTATTGTAAAGCATGTGGACAAAAGGGCCAAAATTAGGGTTGTACAAGCAACCCTGAGAAGCAGAGAAGTCATGTAGTAGCTTTAGTAATGCTTTCCTGATTCAAGGGGTGTGTATGTCTATTTAAGCTGTGAAACGGTGTTACCTAAAAAAAAAAGTTAATATAATAACACTATTGCACATCATAAAATGCTGAGCATTTTATCTGGTGTCCTCCCTCCCGTCTTAAATTTTTTGTTTTATGTGCGGGCAAGTATTAATTCTGCATCATATCAAATGGAAATACTAACAAAACTGAATAGTTATGTCCCTAGTACTCTGGAGTTTCAGAGTGCTAATTCAGGTCTTTAATTTTCGTCATACTTGTAGGAAGTTGCTTGTCTTGGAGGCTTCTCTTCCTTTTTCAAACTTGGATAAAGCTTACCAAAGCCCTATAAAGCTGATCAAGAGGCACTTGAAAGAAGGGACAAGGCTGTGACAGCAGCAGGTTTTGAATGGCCATGGGGTTCCTGGGTAGGTGCTGGTTCTGGGGTTTGTTTTTTCCTGACTGTGTTTAACTCCTTTCCTCCTGTGCCTTCTCCAGACCTGGAAGCAAAGAGACACAGAGCCATCTCATCCTAAAGGAGAGATGCCCAGTAGCTGCTTGGCAGATTGCTCTCTGGCCTTTCCAGAGGGGATGGTTAGATATCAATCTCACAAATGGACAGTTAACTGAACTATCTTCGATCTCAGGATAAATCCCAGCCCTGAAGACTCAGGATTCCTGCCTTCTGTGGCTTCTGTGCCCATCATCTTCATAACTGAGAACTGAAATTTAAACAGGTTTAGATTGGTATATTTTTCCCCACTGTTATATTCTTTCTTCAGGAAAAGTTATTTCCTTTTAAGGAAATGTCACTTATTTCTACACCTTGTAGCATGGTATTTGAGAACACACACATAAAGAAAGTCTCTGAAGAATGTGTGATATGTTAATGGATGTCTTTATTACGGACCTCACACCATCAGGGAACATACTTTAGTTTCAGAGACAAACCAGAAACTTGTTATGATTTTTGTCTTTCTTCTGATGAGCATTCTACAACCCTCAGCTGAATTTTTTTTTTTTTTAAATTTTTCCTGACTTCAGAAATGGCTTTATTGCTTTAGACACTCCTGCACAAATCGCAGTAGAATATCAAATTAACATTAAAATAGCTCTCAGACTGATTTAGGAAATCAGGAACTGTTCGAGAGACATGCATTAAAATGCAGGGCCCTTGTGTTTTAGTAGAGAAAAATAGTATTGCAAGAGATGAGATTTTTAGTTAGATTTTTAAACCTACATTTTCTGAGTTTTTATCTGTATGCTTCATGTGTACAGTTTTTGCAAACTCTTTCTGTTCTAATTATTTTGAGTTATTTCTTTAGCACAGTAAGAGAAAGAATGGTATAAGCAGAATGAATTTTGTGGCTAGAAAGAGTAGGATCTTACCCTTTCAGCTGCATGATCTGACTGCCTTTGTGGTGCGTGCAGCAACCTTTTTTTGATTTAAAAACTTGTCTGCTCATACAGCCCAACACAGGCTTCCTAAACATCTGAACTGCCCAGATGAGAGAAAAAAATGAGCAAGAAGAGTTGTAACATTTAGGGGAAAGAATTCTTTAGGGCCAGGGATGTGACTGCAAAACACGCAGTGTGTTTCTGATTGTATTTTTTAATTTATGGCATTTTATTACAGGACATCTTATTAATACTATAAGATCTTTTCTTAAAATTAACTAACTTGAGTCATACCAATTATATCCTAACTGAAAGCTAGGATCCACCTGTGAAAGCAGTGGTTTGTGTCACAGAAGTGGTAGCCTCTCACTGAGAGTGCGCTGCTTTTTGGTCAGAAATATCACAGCTCAGAGACTGAGCGTCACTCTCAAACTGGCATGTTTATTGGATACAGAGCTTATAACCCAGTTATGTACTTCAGGCTTTCATCTTCATGCTTTAGGAAAGAAAGTTTGGTCACTGTCATTTAGCTGGTCACAGGCATGTAGAAATCAGCATCAGAAGCAGTGGTGTTAAAAGCTTAATGACACGTTCCACTGGTTTCATCTCATTTCACCTGATGGTGTTCTCACACTGCCATATTTGTTTCTGCCCAGCACTGCCACTGGAGTGCTAGACTCTGCAATGCAGCATTTTCCATTTGCTTATCCTGGGTTTTTTTGGGGTGGATTTTTTTTTTCCTCAACAGTTTGATGACAGTGATATTACTTATCTTTCCCCAGGATGCCTCAATGAGTAACAATAACTGAAATTTTGAATGGTAAATTTTAGTGATATCTCCCAATGAATGCAATCCCTTATGTTTGTATGAAAATATTTTCAATGCGATTAACTGTCAAGGGTTTAGCCACTTTGGAGGTGTTGCCTACTTTATAAAGTCTGAGAGAACATTACATACAAAAGCATAAAAAATGCTGCTCACAGCACAAATGACATACATGGGTGACTGTTTCATTCACTCCTTTTCAGTACACTATCAACCACTGCAGTGTTTTAGTGTTTTCAGCAGGTGTGCTCCTTGACTGATTACTCCCATACTTTGGAGATTCCTCAATAGTCTAATGAAAATGTAAATGCATATCATCAGCAGTTTAAAGTTGCATAGCTTCCCTGCAGCGAGCAGAGTTAGGCCATTTGCCATCAGCGGAGGAGCAGCCTTGGAGTATCAGCAAGTTAGAGGCTAGTATGCTTTGTAGTTTCACTAATATATGAAGTGCATCCATAATATAATTACTTTCAACTCCAGGTTCTCTAAATAGCTTCATCTCAGAAGAAGGAGAGAATGCTGATCATTCTTTTAGAACTCAGTTGGTAAGATTTATTGGTATTGAGCAGAATGCAAATACCTGACTAATTACTGCAACTTGTTATTCATAGATCTGCTCAAGAGGGAAATCAGCAGAAGTTTTGCCTAGCTCCGTGATTTCTCCTCTCATCCAGTAGCCTGCTGTGGGAACTCAGACTCTTGTCCATTTACTGTCAAATGTCTTTTCTTCTCTGATAAAATGGATCTTGAAACTTGAAAAGGAAAATTGTCTTTTGAACTTTCTTGAGAAATATTTTAGAAAGAACAGAAGTGCAATGGGAACTTGACCTAAGAGCTGCCTTTTGAGATGGAAGTGGTTTGCTAATACCTTCAGATCACTGCAGGCAGAAGCTTCTACCACTGCTAGGCAGTGCTGGCTTGCTCAGGAAGCAGAATCATCAATCCAGCAGATGGTGTGAGCTCCCTGGTAACTGAGCATTTTATTCATTCAGATACTCACCTGTTGCCTGTGTCTAATGAAATTTCTCTCTCTGGCTGTGTCTGATTCTTAAGTGAAACCTCATCTGGCAATCTCTGACACACAAAACGTGCTTTGACTGTATCAGGAGGCATCACCAAGGCACCCAGCACTGCCTGTTTTAGCCTTGGTTGTGTGTTAAAGAAAGCACTTCTCTATGCAGTGCTGTTGTGCCTGTTCCTTCCATATTCTGGTAAAGACAGAGGCATGCCTAATACTGAGTAGTTTCAAAGATTTTCCAAATTTGGGGGTTTTTTTTCAGGGTACCTCTACCTGTTATTCTCCCTTGCAAAGGATCCTTTGTCTGTCCTTCACAGAACCTGAAAGGTGCTAAGACTGTGTCTATTTTGTAAAAGCAGATATATCTCTTGCCTATTCCTCAAGACCTCCAATGAATGGAGACACCAGAGCCTCCTAGGCATCCTATTCTAGCACTGTTGATCTTTAAGTTAATTTCATTATACTTTTCATTGTTGCATCTAACCTTAGGGTTTTGTGCTGTTTCAGCACTTAAATCCTCTGAGGATGAAGAACAGACTGTTTCTTCCTCTTCTGAAGTAGCTGCTGCTTTTAAATTTTTGTCAGTCTTTTCAAGACAGTAAACCCAGTTTGTTCAGTCTTTGCTCCTAAGTCATGTTTTCTAAAGCTATGATCAATCTTCACTATTCTGCCTGCGAGCTTGCTTCAGGTGGTCATTCCTGTTTGGAAATGCAATGCCCCAAACTGAGCTGGTGCTCCAGCACCTTTTTGAGTGGTTTGAGTGGAAAGATTTACTTTGTGCATCTCACAAGCTGTACCTCTCCTTGTACGCTGCCGTAAAATGATTTTAGTCTTTCCAGAGGTATGGTGAAACACTTGTCATATGTACATTTCTGATCTGCAGATTGCCCTCCCTGTGGCAATGTGTTTCCTCACTTGGAGTGATATACCTAATTATTTCTGCAGAGGTATAGAGCACTATATTGCTTATAAGCATCACATGCAATGAGTATTTTCAGCCTATTCTCCAGTTTGCTGAGAAATTTTGAAGCCCTGCTTTCCAATATACTTGAAGTCCTTCCCGAATGAGTGCTATTTAACAAACTTTTTTTTCCCCATCCTTCAATTCATTAAGACAAATATTCAGTAATGCCACATTTAGGACACTTCCCTGTGGAATATCACTGAATACATGCATCTCTCTTTACTTATGATAAGCCATATATGGTTTCTTTCTGAATAGACTTTTCCAACCATTTCTAGACTATTCTAATATTTCCACCTTGGTTTAGAGAATTTCAGATGAAATCAAAGTCAAAGCTACTTAAGTAAAGCAATATGACATCTACTGTTTTTCTCTATTCCCCAAAGGGCATTATCCTGTCATAGAAGGAAATTAGATTGGTTTGATGGGGCTTTTTCCTGACAAATCCACACTGTCTATTATTCATCTTCTTGGGTTTTGGGGTTTTTTTAGGAATTTACAAGCAGTTTGATTATTTATTCTGATACACTTCTGGGAATTGAAGCTACAATGTTGGATTTATAAGTCTGTGGCTCCTCCTTTTTATTGTTTGCCATTTGCAGTCTTCAGTGTATCCAGGGGACCTCCAAGATAAATTCCAGCAGGTCATCCAACAGCTCTTTAAGAAAAGCCAAAGCATACTCAAAATGTCTGATTTACCAAGGTATTCTCAAATCCTTTTATTTCCTGATTCAGGTTTGATTTCTCACCATCTGTTGCTCATACTGAGAGCTAACTGATGTTTAATAAAATGATGATGCCAAAAAAGGCATTCTAAATTTCAGCTTTCTAGGTGACATCCCTAAGCAGGGTCCCAGTTTCACTGAGTAGTAGGCAGACACTTTTGTTGACTTTCTTCTTCTTTTAAAATACTTATATGACAGTTTCTTGTTATTCTTGATGCTTTGTTAATTGCATCTGACTATGGCCTTGTCTTGCCTGACCTTGAAAAGTATCAGCTCATACTGTACTATTTACCTGTCCTTAACAGACTGACCTGATGCTTTTAAACCACCTGAATTTAAGGTACAGGATGTGTTCAAGGCATAGTCAAATCAGTCCTCTAGCTACATATGCTATCTTACCTCAACCCAGAGGATGATTTGTATTTCTTCCGCTACTACATTTTCTCTGAGGAAATGTCACTCTTTCCTACCCTTTTCCTTTAGATCAACATTCCTAGGGATCTGTAGTCACGTCTCTCTATGTGCTGGAACTTGCCTTCCTCAATGTTATTGATTTTTATTTTGCTGTTCCCATCTTCCTAAGCCAAAGTTTTGAACTCTATTGTAGTTCCTTATGGCTTTGTTTGGTTAAAGAAGAAAATGAAGGTACAAACATCCACATTTAAGCCAGGCCATTTGGATTTTGGAGATATGCTGATTCACTGTGACTTTCCTTAGCCTGCCTTCATCTTTAGTGTGTTCAATGGTAAAAATCTACAGTTCCAGCATTAAGGTCATAATCTAAAACCCCCATGTGAGGGCCTGGTCACTCAGAGCAGTCGGGGAGATCAGTGTGTCTGAAACTGTGAAAACCACTGGGATTAAATCCCTATGCTGTGCATACTACAGAGTGACCACTGTGAATACTGGCTACCTTTCCTCTTCTCTGCCTTCAAAGCCCTGAGCATCAGGGAAGCAGTAATTCACAGCCATCAAGCCTTTTTAAAAATAAAAGCAAAAATCATTAGTTATCTCTTCAATTAGAGAAGTTAACTTAAATTGTCTGTATCTAAAAATAGTACAAGCTTGCTTTGAAATTTTGGGAAATGTGTAACTGTAATAACTTAAAAATAGGCTTTGAAATTTCATTTTCTCTTTTGGCAGTGTTGGTTGCCATGGAGTGCAAGTAATAGGTTGTGATGTTTAACACTGAATTAATTACTACTTCTCACTCACAGAGAACATCTAATTATACATATTCATGAAGAACGGTGTTTGGCATTCCTGAGGGAGAAAATATCTTTTTTTAATACTGGATATACGTACTTCTGGAACCAGATGGGGTCTGGCAAAGGCATAATCTTAAAGCACTTTTTCCCCGAGTTTTTAATTCTTTCATAGCCTAACAAAATTTCAGTTTTAAATATTGTCTTTAAATTATTTCCTTGTATTATGAACATTCAATGCGTACAGACATTCACTTTTAAAGTACCAAAAAGTTTAAATGGACTAGATATAGATTAATGAATACATAGAACAACATGCACTATTTTTTTTCTCAGGCAAAACAGGACTACAGTGATTACTTAAGCAGCGCTTTGGCATCGATGTTCAGCAGTCCTTGCTCTGTTGTCATCAGAGCATCTAAATTAATGGATACTGATTACAGATGTGGGTCTGGGATGTCTGCAGTAAGAGTGGTGTGTGCTTCTAGCCTCGCAGAGCTCTTGCACTTGGCTCTCTCTAACTTCACAGTAGCTTCACAAACAAGAAGGGCACAAATGATCACAAACTAGATCTTAATTTCGGTGGCACTTTGGCTCCTACCTGGATGTGTGGCTTTGGATCTCTGTTAAGGAGGGCCTCTGTGCTCACAGAGATCTCTTTCTGCTGAGCACATTCTTCAGTCCTGAGTGATAGTCCGCTGATGGGAACCAAAATTGGTGGTGTTGGGCATAGACCCCGCAGACAAGCTATTGGAGAAGCTTTGACTTACATGGACAGTTTCATGGCTCTTTGAGAGTTACCATGACTTTTCTGAGCACCTCTGACAGTCTTGACAGGGTCCTGTGTAAATATCATTTATGATACAATTAAAATAGTTGGTTCTGACTTGCAGCAATTTTTATTATAAAACACAAACCTAAGCTTAAGTAATGTTTGAAGTGTATCTTCTGGGAATCATCCAGTTTTGCACAAAAGTGTCTCATGCATCTATAAACTGATCTTGTGTACTTGATACCACATCACGTATTTCAAGGGAGGCATTCAATTCTGAACCTGTTTTCTTCTTAAGGGTATGTAGTGGCATTTATCTTCAGTAAAAAGTCATGTAAAGGGCAACTGAAGGTGGAGGGAATGATGAGAATCCTTGCTGTCTTTATTTCAACTAATTTAGACTTTTCAAGTTCTCCATAGAAAATAATCTAATGCATAGAGGTAGATTTGTTGCATTTAGATAGTAAGTCATATTTTAGGATGGGTGTTAGTATCTTTGGCTCTGGTGGGCTAAACTAAAAATCATCCTAGACAAAAGAAATTAATTATCTGCTTCTGTCTGATAAACATCAGTAGAAAGCATTTGTGAAAACTGAACATATAACATCAATTAAGTATCACTGTTGTTAACAGAACAGAAAGACTGAGGTGTTAAATCACTAGTGTTCTCTTAGCCATTTCTAGTATAGTCTGTTTTTTTAAGAGTGATCATTTGAGTTGTGCTTTTTTTAAGCCAAAAACTTGTAAAAGCGAAGGTTGCATGAGTAGTGGTCTTTTTTTTCTGCTCAGCCTCATTCTTTCGAACATATTCTGTCCATTGGCGTATGTCTAATTGCAATTAATGAGATCTTTCCTTACACATCCAGTGGCAATAGCATGCTTATAGAAGGAATTTTCTTAAGACAAAGTACCTTTACTTTGCCACTTATAAACCAGTAAATCAGGTAGCTGCATTTATCAAATGTTAGGGCAACAGACTATATATGAACTTAAACAGGTGCAAAGGAAAAGTAGTGTGGTATTAGTGGGTTTACTTCCTTTGAGCAGTTAGAGTAATTTTGAATTGATTTTTTTTGTGCAGAGAAGGACTGGGTACCACTGAAGGATTTTAATATACCGAGACTTGTTTTCGTTTCCCTTCTTCTGGCAGGCAAAAAATGTTGACAATAATGTGGGTTAAAACGTCAAGAATGAAGTAGTGATACATGGAAAACTTTGAAGGATGCTTACATTTACATGAATATGTCTCTCAGAATTTTTTCAAGAGGAAAGAAATTAATAAATGTGTAATAAATTAGACAATTAGTACCTTTAAAGTAGTTACAGTATTTGGGTGTTGAAACAGCAATTGTCAACAGTTGGCAACTAGCCATTTTATTTTTCCTCATGGCTTCCCATTAAAAAAAATAAATTCTAGATCGAATGGCATTTGCTAATCTTCTTCTGTTGGCTGCATAATATGCTCTCTGCTTTTATATTGGAGTTTCTGATCCTTTTTGTCATCGCTGCATGTGACAGTACTTGGAACTTTCAGCTAGCCCAGCATCTGGATTTGATTGCTTTCTTGTAAATCTGACATTTAAAATAATTTCCCTTTAGAACTGTTGCACCTTTAACAGTTTTCAGTGGCAGTAATGGGCACTGTGCTATACTTTCGTTAGTCTTTTTCACATGCTGTCTGCTCTTTGAGTGACAAAGATGAGGCAGAGTCAGAATAATAATAACAAGAGACAATAACAGTGATTACAATGGAGTTCTCCATTATGAAGGTTCTTTTAGGAGCGGGACATGTAAAATGGAAGGTATTATGGCTTTCCTTTTGTGAGTCAGTTCGGAGCATGTTTCATCCTCTTGTTGCGAGGAGTGTAGGAGTGGTGAGCTGAAACTTCAGTACTATTGCTTAGGATATTGAAAATAAGCATGATGAGGGGCACTACTGCAGTTTTGCTGATAACGGTTGAGCTCCTGAGAAATACAGTATTCTATTTTGTTCAGGCAAAAAAGCTATATCCATCCTCCAGAAACTGAGGGAAGACTTTACAGTCCCCTGCTAGTCTTTGATTATCTATCCAAACCACAACTTTTACACTGCTTTGTAACCACTAAGCAGCACCCTTATCTCCAAAGATGGTTTGGATCAGCACAGTACATGGTTAAAATAATAAATATAGAACTGGGGTTTGACCCTGCCAGTCTCAGGATTTCTCATCACTTGCCATAGCCATCCTGCTTGTCTTGCACTGAGTCCATTGCACTGTCTGTCACTATTGCAGTTCTAAGTTGTATGTTGTTGGTAGCTGATATTCTGGAAAAAATAAATCTGTCAGTTTTACATTTTTGGTCTGGTCATATTTCTGTGAAAAAAATGTATGCCAAGTTTGCTTTCATGAGTCACACTAGGAACTGTAACATTGCAGGAATTTTCCTTCTTTCAGATTCCAAAACTCAGTTTTCTCTGGGTTGGCACTCTAGGAAAAAAAAATGTGTTTCAGCTCCCCTTCCCTCTTGGGGACACGATATGTAAGTGTTTCCATGGATTTCCAAGGCTTTATGCTCTTTCTGGGTTTCAGTGTTGTTCTCTGGTAGTAAGTATTAACATTCATGATTTAACCAAAGCAAACCCCATTTTTTATCTTTTCTTTCAGCCATTCAGAGAAGCTCCTTCCACTCTCATGTTGCCACATCTGCACATGGGGTCTGCTTTAGTGTCGTGGGTCGTCTTGTTCAGACTTGTACAGTTCTAAAAAGCAGCTTAACATCTCCTCAGACTTAACAGCTATTGTGCCACAACTTTAAAAATGTTTTCTCAGTTGCGGGTCCACCATGGTCCAAGCCACTGAAGTGAAGCTGAATGACAATGGAGCAATTTAAATACGAGGGTGAGTTGGATATGTCACTGTTTCCCTAGGAAGAGAGTTGCCAACAGTTGAAGTGATTATGGACCATAGATGTAACAAGGCTGGCCTTGGCCAGCTCTAATTTTTGTCAGTGAGAGGGCTGACACTGAAGGTGTGATGTGCCAGTAGCTGTGTGTGGAGCTGCTCGAGGAGTTGGATGGTATGGCACAACATCCCTATAGGAGGACATAGCATCCTTTCTCTTTCATAGGGAGTTCCAGGAATTCTCTCCCTTTGTGTAGATTTCAAGGAGTTTCTGGCTTTGATCATAATTGGCAAAGAAATCTGCTCTTTAGCTCCTCAGTTTTCTCTGTGTTATTCTTGTTTCTCCATGGATTTAGATTCATCTGCATATTGATATATTTCGCGCAAATATTTTTTTCACGCTTTAAGGTGTGCCTAAAGTCCGCACCAACTTTATCAAGCTCCTTTCAATCATCAAGATGAATATATGCTGTAAAACTACCCTGATCTTATTAATATTTTAAGGTGATGTCAGATTTCAAATTAAATCTCACTTGGCTGTATTAAAAAGAATGGAATCCAGCCAACCCGAAAGTTGTCATTAGTTTCCAAAATGCTTTTAGGAAGACAAATGTATGTTAGAAAGTAAAAAGTGTAATTAGAAGAGGAGCTCTGAAGAAGAGAGTTGTATTCAACATTTTCTGCCAAGGACATACTTTTATTGGATATTAATACAATTAAAGTTACATCATAGTCTGCTAATTTCCTTCCAGTTCTGTACACTTAAAAGCAAGAGCAAATCCTGATGATTAATGTTTGTAAAGGGAAATCGTTGTGTGAAAAATATTGCGGTAGGCAAAGTTATGCAATAACAATGGGCTGTGCTACCCTGTGCAATTTTTCTCTTTGCCCACCCTTCTCTCCCATCCTAGTGTTAAGTCAGCTGGACATCTTACTACTGATTAAAAAAGACACTACAGATAATAAACAACCTTGAAGTTCCTGATTAAAAAAGACACTGCAGATAATAAACAATCTCCCTCTTAAGGGGATCACATGGCTTTGTGGGGGGATTTTATCATGAAATGCAGTGCTCCAAGCATCATATAAATTTTGGCAGAAGAGCATAGTATTTGGGTAACGCAGCCTCTGGATCTGCCTGGAATTAGGCTCAAAATAGCAGTCTTGTTTCAGAGAAGCGTTTTGCTTCTCTCAAAGTGATTGCAGTATGATTCACATTAAAAAGCTATGATTCAGATTGACATTTTCCTCAGATGGGATTTGCCGTGAGCTTTGGATGTGGGAAATCCCAGGCTTCTTTGGGGCTCTGAGCTTGGGTGGTATGTCTTCACTTGGAGGCTTTCAGCGAATCAAAGTAGCTGGCAGTATGCTTAGTTTTTAAACTAATTTTAGGATAGAACTTTTCTGGTTTGCTTTCATTTTTAGTGATGTTCTGAGTGAAATGAATATGGCATCTTTCAGTGCCATTCAGTTTTCACCGTGCTGGACCTTTCCTCACTCTGCTTGGACTGTACTGTGAAATTCAGAGACGCCCCACTTTACCTACCCAAAAGATCCTCCAGCCTTTTGTGGATTGCTTACTTACTGTTTTCACTGTTCTCAAATATTGCTGTAATCAGACATTCTTTAAGAGAAACTTTTTTTGCTGTTTCTGAACTCTCCAAAGGTCTCCGGATGCTCTTTAGCTCCACTTACTACAAGCGTGATAGTATCTGCTCATCAGTTTGTGTAATAACTCTTGCATTCCTAATAGGAGTTGCAGAATAAACATTTCTTTTTGTAAGAACCATGCCAAGTTGACTTAAGTGCTATCTTGAAGAAAATACAGTTTGGCGAGTGGCCCTCCAGTGGGGTTTGGCTTCTCTTCTCATTTTGCCTCTAGCCAACTCTAAGAGCTAGAATACTTTGCTCCTTTTTCCTGTCTTCTGATATATAGCTGCCAGTTCTGTTCAACTAACCTATAATATGGAGACATACAGGTTTAAAAGAGATTGGATTAAGAAACAATGTAGCCACCCAAGACAATGAGCCCCACTGCAGCAGAATAACTATAGATTTCAGAGCTGAGCTGTTGTATCCATACACACCTCAGATTTGGTATCCACTAGGCTGAGGGGTAGAGCGTTGGGTTTCTGTACTGCACTCATTTTCCAGTGTAAATGAGACTCATTTTTCAATCCTGCTCTCGCCGACAGCTTTTCTGGTTTAGCAGCAATAGCTTTAATCTGCAAGGAATGACAGGGACTTCAGCATGCACTAGCAACTCCGAGCAGTTCTTGAATCTCTTCTCCATTGTGCTGGCTGTGGCTGCAGGTACAGGTCTCCCCGTTGCAGTCAGAACTGTGCTCTCATTTTCTCAGAGAGATAACTCACCCTCACCCATCCATCTCGGCTTGCAGAGCTCTGTGACCTGAAAGGGAGAGGAAAAGGAACTGGTAGGATCCCATGCTGTGAAAAATTGTAGAAGTCTGTCCCCTACACAGGCTACTCTTTTCTGTAGCTTCTCTACGTCTTTGGACACTTGGATACTCTTTAATGGTAACAAATCTTACGTGGTCATTGCAGGCATGAACACTCAGTGCTGCAGCTAATGCGTTACAGCAGGACTCCTGACCAGGGCCTGGCACTGAGTCCTTTAAATCAAAGTAGTCTTTGAAAGCTGAAGGTAAGAAGTTTGGCTCTTGAGGTGTGCTATGTTTGCTAGTGTAGGGGCTGTGAATCCTTCCCCATCCTGTAGATATGATGTCTTAAAACGAAGTCACAACCATTTTGTCTTGCCACAGATCACTGTGGCTTGCTAACCAATCAGGTATCATTCACTGGATGTGCTAATACAGTATTTAAATTAGAGTACTAAAAAGTACCAGGTCAGAGAGGCTCTGTGACATGAGACAGAAACTACTCTCAACCAGCTTTATTGGGCTTTAATGGAACAACAGCAGGTGCCAAGCAGAATAATGCATATGGTCCATTTGCTTGGAAATGTCCAGGCTTTTCTGTGGCAAGGCTACAATTTCTGCCACCTCCCTGCCAGGTTTTTCCTTCAGGTCTGAGAAGACAATATCACCGTCTCTTTGAGTCTCAGGTCATCCAACAGGTATTCAGTGCAGCTGACAGCTCTAGGAGAAGGTGAAATAAATATTTCATCTTCCATTTATTAAAAAATAATGTAGTTTGTAACAGGGTTCTGGCAGGTGCTCAGCCATGCCTGAATCAAATCTGTGATTCCAAATAAGACTTTTGTGATTGGTTTGATTTGGCTTTTGAGAAGAGAGGAGCTGAGACAAAACTGTGAGCACCTGTTCTGCACATCTGGCCAGAACTCACACTCCAGAAATATTTCAGAGGTTTTTGTTTGGGATCAGAGATTTCTTTCAGTGCATACATTTCTTGATACATCCCTGCTCTCACTATCTGCACCATTTGATTTATGGAATCTCTGCAAGGACAGTTTTATGAGATTCCTAGATTAGAGGTTGTTTGAAGGAAAAAAACTTATAAAGAACTATAAAATTATGAAACTGACTTAGTTTATATCTGAATGAAAATAGCTCATTTATATAATGCATGTTTTTAACTATTTAACTTATTGCTATTGATACTAATAAAAAATGGAGGTATTTTGTAGCTACTTCTTTTGTAAGCTGCCTGTAAATAACATATATGCCTAATTGTATTTATTTAGAAGAGAAATCTGTTTCAGCTAATCAGCTATATTTAGTAAAATGCTACAATATACACTAAATCTTAACTGCTGGTTTTTAAGCCACACTGTTTTCATTTGGACTTAACTATTATTTTGTTTGGACTTATGTATATTATCAGTGGAACTTTACTATTGAGCATGTGTCTGACTACATTGCTGAAAAAGTCACTAAAACACAACTTAGAGGCCTGGTTTAACTGGGGTTTAAGCAGAAGCTGATTTATATTTATATGGGATTTCAGAGTGGTTTCTTTCTTGATTTTGGGCTACAGTTTTAAAATCTAGGGAAGTGAAAGCTGCAGTTATTTGCTCATTTTTACGTCCTTTGATTCAAGTTTTTGAAGGCTAATGGGAAGTGCACACCGTGAAAGCCTAGCAAACAGGTTATACTGCATAAATTTTGCAAGTGAGTTTCCTTTAAGAAAGCCGGGAAAGTAAAATGATTAGGGAATGAATGTGCACATGAAATTGAAATCTTTCAGGTAATATCTTTCCAGGAGAACTCAGAGACAATTATTACTAAAGCCAACCCAAATAAGATCAATTTAAATTCAGAATGTGACTTGACTGAACCTTTTTTAGTTTGATCTCGTTTGTACTCACTGGTGCTTTGAGAGAGAAGATGCTCAATTCTGTCTTCCTTTATAAAGCACTAATCCAGATTTTCATTATGTAGTTTGAATGGGGCTGATTTTTTCCCTTTATCCATGTGGATTTATTTTTTCCAGCATTGACTAGAATTTCTTCAGGAGTTACCACATACAGCTATCCCCTTCTTTTCGCTAAGTCCAAGTGAAATGCTGAGCTTTGTCTACTGACTCCTATGGAGCCCGTGCTCTACAATTAAAGAAGCCGATCTTTGAGATCTGCACAACCCCTTAGCAGAGATGTGAAGCAGGCCTTCCTAAGCTGTTTTTCTGATGGAGTACGTACACTTTCTCTTCCTGTGTCTTCTAGTGGATTTGGGGTCTATTGAAGTAAATAAAACTGCGGTTTAATTTTTGTGGAAGGAGTGTGATGCAATAAGCCTAATAGAGTTAGCTCATACAGAGATCTGGCTCAGAAATTGAAGAACACAAATTATAGGATCAGCTAGTTTAGGTATTCTGAGTATCCTTGTCATTATACTAAAGTTTCTATGAGTAGGGCATGTAAGTAAGAAAGCAGGCAATTTAGAAATGTTCTCTTCCTAAACTAGATCATTTACAAAAGAAGGCGTAACCATTTTGCATTTCTCTTCATGATCAACACTATTTTGAAGGTTTTCAGCAAGTCTCAGTTCAGTGGGGAGCGCCTCTTGGGTGTGTGCTTCAGCTGTACCAATCTGTTTTTGGTAAGAAGTGGGACTCTGCCTTTTTAAAAATGGCATTGTGCAGGTACAGAGAAACTTAATGGAGAAGAATGTGTAAAGAGTTTATATGTATATCCCAGCCAACTGAGAAATCACTTGAACAGAGGAGGCTATAAAGCCTTGTTTTGTTTTCTATTATGTTTCTTTTAAATTTTAATCTTCTCTTTATTCTCCTGAAAGAGACTTAGGAAGTACTGCCATGTGATAATTTATTTGACTGTGTTAAACAGTTTTTCTTATGTTTTCCATTGTATTTTATGGGAACCATTTCCCTTTGGCAGTCACACTTACTGTCAGCCCAACACTAGGTGCAAATTACTTCCTAGATTTCAGACACAGGTAACCAAAGTGTGAATTCTCCATAAGTATGCACACACTATAAATGTATGTACCTGCACAAGTCTGGGTAGAATTCACAGTTAGATTGCCAAGTGTTTCAATTCTAAATGGCCATCTGTATATGCACTTTATGCTCATGCAGCATCTGTACACATGATGCTAAACAAAAAAAAAAAAAAAAAAAAAAAAGAAGAAGAAAGAAATGCACACAATTTAGGCAGTTTATTTATTTTTGTGCAGTGGGACTGTGCAATGGGGAGTGGTGAAAAACAACCTTCTGAATTATATATCCCCAGCTCACTGCCCCTCCTCCTTCAGTTGCTTCCTTGAATTCACATACTATAAATATACTGTTCATGAATTGTGTATTTCATGGTCTTGGATTAAACTTGTGGGATTTTTTCATTCTGTCTATTCATGTCTGTCTTTGGCTGGCGTTGTGCCTTTTCTCAGCTAGTTTGCCTGCAGTGGATGCCATATGATGATGGATTTAGCCACCTGTGTAGCACTGCAAGTGATATTGCTGTAACATATGTTTGCTCCTCATCCCCAGTGAAACCATTTCAAGGCAAAGCAATGCCAGCAGGGAACGAACACAGGTCAGATGCAAGTAACCAGTGTTTTTCCTGAGTAGCTCTACCATTAAACAGCTTCTAAGGGGTGCAAGTAATGTTGCCCCTTGGCTGGCAAAGCCTGTGCAAACCCAAGCAACATCAAAAATAACTTACTGGCAAAAATAACTTAATTTTGTTGGTAGAACTTTATTTGGTGGGACTTGATCATACATCTGAGTTGCTTGGGAATCACACCTGATACGGCTAAATCAGAATAAGATGAGGTGAGAGACCTGTCACCAAAGGATCAAGGGAGGAAAGTCTGAGACAAGAACCAAAATTTCCAGAAAGGCATATTCAGTTTTTTTTTCCCAGAAGGGTTTGAGCAGCTCTGTAAGCATGTCTCTCAATCAATGTACACCAACATCCTTGTTCCCCTAACAAAGTAAGCAGCTATATAGGAGTCTAGACCAAGATGGAAACACCACCAGCAGCATCCAGTGTCAAGAAAAAAAGGCATGGATACTGAAAGCAGTGATAAAACAAGGACAGAAATGCTGAGTGGTGAAGAAAAGTAACTGAGTTTGCTTGCAATCAAGAATTTATGTGGGACTAAATATAATAAGGTCCAAGTGTGTCTGGAGGCAGTAGATGTGTAAGAGATGTGTGTAGGGGGGTGGGTCTGTGAGATGAGGTAACCCCTTCTTGTCAACTTCTTTTGGTGGGGAACACCATAATAGAGACACTGGAACAGATTTTCAAAGTCATGGGAAGATTGGGATGTTCAGCAACATTTTGTGTCCTGATTTCTTGAGTGACCTGGTCTCACCACACCATTACTGAGGGGGACTGAGAATAAGGTATTCCACAGTTTTAGGAAAAGGCTCAAACAATTGGAAATATGTCCAGCAAAATGGAGACCAGGTACATTTATTTTACATAACCTTGTGGACACATTGTGCACGTAATGCTTATTAGAGTGCTCCTTGAACCAGCTCACACAGGTAGAAGTGAAAGGCCACACCTGCCAAGCCCATGGCACTTTTTGCTGAAGGAAATATGCACATTATCCTGCCAATGAAGTACTTACCCTGAAAGGAAGAAACCTGCGGGTCACTGTTCTTCCTGGTGACTCCACTGAAGCCTTTTGAGTAAGAGGCTCTGTTCATTTGTAAATGCAGTGACATTTTGAGCTTTTGTACAGCCAACGGAAGCTCCCTGGGAGGCTTATGGCTGAATGATTTCTTCCTAGAGAGCAGTAAATGAGGTTAAATCAATTTCCTCCTGCGATGGGAGGGCTACGGAAGGAGAAGGAATAGTATTTCTCCCTTTAGTGCTCACTGAAAAGCAATTTTATTTGCAAAACTTTTAATTAAGTTTCCCATTTCAGTTTCTCTTAGTCATTCACGTTTTACAGAACTGGGAAATCTTTTGTCTTGGGCACAAAATCCTCTTGAAATCTGCAGTAACAAATGTATCACTAGCTTACGTAGAAAGTGAACACCAAGAATACTTCTTTTTCATTAAACCACTGTTACTGTTATGGAAAAATCAGTAATCAGTACTTAGAAGTTTTGTAACACACTGATATTTAATGTCTTTTATAACTGTCAGATATGTGAGATATGTTTGACAGTTAGTGAAAACACTGTGGGAGTCAGGTAGTACCTTTGCTAGATTGGAAGAATGAGGAAAAATACCTCTCTCTTCCTCTCTGTGACACCCTGCCTTTGATTCCTTGACACTGAAAAGGTTTATTTGTCTTTTTGTACCTTTTTGTCCTTTGCGTTTCGATATGATGGGATAGAAGGAGAGTAGACTCCTGTGGAGCCTAAGTCTTACTTTGGACATGAATGTGCCCACATGGGTGATGGTGGTGAACCGGGCAGCTTGTGATTTCTGTGTATTTGTCCTCCCTCAGAGTGGGATGAGTAAGATGGAAATAGCGCTGAGAAACAAAAAATTGCATGAAAAACAATAGGTGAAAGGCTCTGACAACCCTGAGAGAGATTTGCTTTGCCTCCTCTGTGTTTTGGTTACTTCCTAATTATAGTTTAAGCTCATGGATGTTTCTCTGAATGAATTCAAAAATTCCTGGAAATCTTTCAAGGTGGCATGATAGCACACTTGAACTACAAAGTTCAGTATCTGGAGCTCTGTTGGCATCTCAGATCCATTTCTGACTGGAATGCAAATGTGTCAGGTGAATTGAACCTGTGAAGGGCTGATAACCTGCACTATATAAGGGCACAGCAGTGAGGTTTATCCCTGTAAGAAAGAATGTAGATTTGAATAGAAACATTAAAGAAAGGAAAAACAAACTATGAGCATGTTTTGGTTCAGAGATAGTAGAAACTTCTCCTTTGATTGGAATGCTCAAGTCCCTTGTAAATATGACTAAAGTATCTATTTCTAAAAGCATATATACATATAATATATGTACATATATTTTTAAGATGTTTAAAAAACCAACAAATCACCTTTCAGTTATTATTTAATAAGTACAGACTAGATAATACCACTTTCAGTAGCTCCCTAGCCCAATAGCTGTGTAAACCTGAGTTATACTGTGGCTGTTGTCATTTTTCTTAAAACAGCCTTGTATTCAATGTTCCATTTTCTTAAAGCTTCATGAGAGACTGAGGTTTTTTATTTCTATTTCTTCTTGTTCACGAGGAACAGTCCAAAGGAAAAAATTCTTGGAGGAATAGTATTTGGAATCAGGAAGAAGAAGATACAGTAGGGACAGATTCCTTCAGAGGTACTCTATAGTTCTAATGACACTTGCCTATTATTTCACAATGTACTTATGCATGTCTTAGGTTTCTGAAGGCAAAATTCTTCATGTTGAATGGGATGGCTCTGTTGCAGAAGAATCAGAAGTGCATATTTCCTGAAGTATAGATTTTCCAGAAGTGTTTCACAACCCTAGAGCAAATCTGGCTTTTTTTTTAATTACTCCATCCCAAATTAAAAACCCATTTAATCCTTGTGCAGTCTCTCGACACCCATGATGCTCATGGAGTTCACATCTAGATTTAGGTCCATTTCATTCCCTAACTGATGATACGCACCAGAGTAAATCATTGTGGCTAAATGACTTCTGCAAATATTTTTGTATCACCTTCCTGGAAGATTAATGAAAGCAAAGAGCAATATTTTGTAATTTGTTGACTTACACATTATTATTGCATGCTTAATATGCGCATGATGGGTTTATTTTCCTCTCATCCCTGTGAGACAAGACATTACTCTTAAAGCAGACAAGGGAATTTAAACACAAGATTGAACAGAAAGGTGCTTTTGTTTGTAATGTTAATACAAAGATAGACATTTAAAAAGTAAATGTAACGGTTTGGATCCAGCTTTCCCACTGAATGCTCAAACCTTACAGTTTGCAGCCTGTCCTCCCCCCACCCCCTCTATGAACACAAGGGAAAGGGAGAGGGGAAAAGCTACTGAAAATACCGAAATGACCAAGCCAAAGCTGTATAAATATATATATGTATATATATTTACACTTATATACAATTAGAATACTATTTACACAGAAGAAGGGACCCTGAACACCTCCCCCCAAAGGGAAAAGGGAAAGGGAAGACCCAAAACAGATATGCACAAGCAAAACCCGGGAGCAACCAATAAAGGAATAACAAAAGAAAATCTTACTACTCTCCTTGAGATAGCAGAATTGCACTAAGTGACCGCCGGCACTCTCTGCTTCCCGAGGTCCACAAGGCCTCACTGGGCCTCACTCCTCCACACGAGCAGAGCCGATAGCAGAGAACCTGCTCCCGGATCCACTGGAAAGGAAAGAGAGGGGAGAGGCTTCTCCCTCTTCTTATTTATGCCCTGGTTAACGTAAAAAATCATATGGAATACTGGGAACATGACTACTTCCTCAGTTACAACCTGGTTACCAAGGAAGGCCTAGAATCAAAACCACTACAGTAAACCAAACTGAATGGTCTTGGTTTTAGTGCAAGTGGGCCAGACATCCACTGAACACTAAAGAGGTTGCTTTATGGTTTACTGTCAGTTCTTTAGGACAGTCATCATCTGCTCTTGAGCATGTTACAAAACAGTGATGTGGTTTTGTTTCAGTGTCTTACAATGCCACTCTTTCCCTCCTATAAATCCTTCGTATTATGTGGACTTACTGAAGTACCTTTGTATCAAGGCAATAGGATGCCCCAACCATAAAGAAAAAATGGGAAGAAAATTTCAGTGTTTAGATGCAATGTTGGTAAACAGTGTGTGTAATTAGCAAGTGTTATATTGGATGGCTAATATCACTTCTGTTAGCAGTTGTTCAGCAAAACAGATTTCAGAGCAGATTCACGCTCTGGAAAACAGATTTCAGAGCAGATTCTACACGTGTGAAAATCTGGAGACACATCTAAATATGCTTCCATGTGCATATGGATTTACAACAGCTATTCTGCCTCTCCTGACTTCCTCTTGCTGTTACTTCTTTGAGAGAAGTAAAGCCTGTGGTGTAAGTGTGCTCAGCACAGGCCTGCAGTTTAGAACTGTGGGGTGAACACCTTCCTCCCTAATGTCAGTGCACACCGTTTTCTCTCTGGGTTACCTGGATTTGATAAGACGTGCTCAGATTCTGCCTTCTTTTTTCCGAAGAGAGGTTATGGTTGGATACCACAGCTTTGTGCCAATAACAGATCCTACCAGCATATGACAAAAGATTTGGTCTCATACCATAACCAGTAATGGTCAGTAATGGAGAAAGGTACTGGAAACGGGACAAATATTGGCTAATGTTTTCCTTTGTGTATCTTCTCAGCATCTGTCTGTTAGAGACTTGTAGGAGTCTTTAGGCAGAGGCTGGATTTCTTGATGAGAACTGGCTTTCAGCTACCCAACTTGGAGCTCAGTGAAGGTGCCCAGGTCTTTGTGGTCTCCATCACAGGCTGCTCAAAAAATCTGGTTCTCTGTTTCAAAAAAAATCTTCCATTAGTTGTGTATGGTTAGAGTTTGGGGAAGCAGGTGGGGATAGTAGTGTGTGCACACAGTTTGGAATTGATGTGAATTAAAAATGTGTTAAGTTGTAAATAGAGGTGTTGATGATAGGGTTGGTAATAACAGATGTACTTGACAGAGAGTGTGGGTAGATGTTTAGTACTCAGGAGGAGAGCGATCAACCCCCCCAGCTCTTCAGGAGTTTTATGAAACACTGTCAAAAACAGTCCAGGTTTGAAAAGCACCTTCTACCCTCAATCCAGGAAGGTTTGTATGTGCAGGAGAGCTGGATTGAGTATATGTTTGCTAAGCTACCCCTGTTGTAATGTACATCTGTACATCTGTATGACCCTGACGGTTTGGTTTGCTGCTTGTCACAAGCTGCACCTAAACCAGGTTGAACCAGTCTTTTCTTGTAACTGTCAGTGCAGTGTCAGAGATATCATCCTGCTGCTTGTTGGCCACTTCTCCTAGTGCTTCTGAGAGCCTCCCAACCATATGTGCACTCCTGGGCATGCTGCTTAAATTTTCCATATGCCACCTGACAAGCTTTCCATGGCACTTTATATCACCTTGAAATAACTCCCACTTCTTTTAACGAAATGTGTCATGTGGGAATATTTTGCCGTTCAGAATATTCTGCAAAGTCTTCAGACCTTCTTATGAGATGCACAGTGCCTTTCCAGAAAGATTTAAATTTTCGGGTTTCACAGTAGTCGGTAGATAGTCTGCCACCATCACAAGCCAACAATTCTTTCTGGTCTTTTTGGCCCCTTAGATCTGCTGGCATTTTTTTTCCATGCCATATATTTGGTACTGCTGTCTCCATAGATGACTACAGAAGCAAAAAAGTTTCAGAAGAGATTACGTGGTATCTAACATGGGCACTATATTAGTTTGTCATTTTTGTCGTGACTCTAGGGAATATATCTCTGCAGGTAACATCAAAGTGGTCCCTTTTTTCTGAATCTCAAGCCTCCATATGATTCATGATAACAATCACCAGAAAAATTGTAGTTGAATCACAATTTCAACTTAATTTTGAAAAGTACAGTGGACAGAGTCTGTGCAGTTGACTTTAATGCATCCAGGGCTTCATCCAAGCACAAGGTTAGATTTCATCTTTAACCCAGAAACATCTCAGCAATTGAGTAGCATGAGAAAAACATCTACTTTGGAAACTTGCTGATATTTCTAGAGATGTTGGCTCTTTTTCCTTTCTTTTTCATTCTGTGATTGGTCTTACAGCTGAGGAAAACTGTGCACTTCATTTGGAGCTTTTTACATAAGTTACCTTCTAAAAAATAACCTGACCCCAACCTTACAGATTGATTTTCTTAGACTAGCTGTTTACATAGCAATGTCACATTGTGAAAAGATCACTGATATATTAAGCGTTTGGGTGTACAGAGTGGTGGGTTTATATTGCGGGGGGGAAAAAATCCAATATAAAGCTCTGAGGAATTTGTAACTAAGTGGGTTTTTTTTGCCTTTGCCGTAATGGTAATTCCATGCCACATTACAATTAAGAAATCATGTTTAAAAATACAAGTGTTCCCTACAGAATATAAGCAAATGAAATTGGTGCTCCTTTTCATTAAGGTAAGTGTCATGATTAAGACAGATGCTAAAAGATATTTTGCCTGATGACAATTCCACTGAGTGTGTTACAGTATTTCTAGAATACAGGTGAGAGATTTTTAAAAGTTAAAAATTAGATTAAAAATTCTGTTGCCTCCATATGGTGTAGGAGCAGACGTCAAGAACTTTCTACTGCTGACAAAATCTGGCATGGTTTATTTGTGGTTTTTTTTTCTTGTATAAGCGAATATGTTAATGGCAGTCCTTAAAAAAAATGCCAAAAAAGGCAGGCCTGCTACCTGTTGAGGGAACTGAGGTAATTTTGAGTTTTTCAGCTTCATGGAATCTGCTAGTTGGAGTGCTGAAGCCAAGGTTCACACACCCTGCCTCGCTGCAGTAGTTTTCACCCCAAGTGATGTGTGTCTGAAGCAACAGCAAAACTTTCCTGTTAGACTGAACAGTGCTTGAACATTTAGGAAAATACTTCTGCTGTTGTGTGTAGCATTACTGACTGAAGGCCCAATTATAGCTGTGGCAAGCAAAAACAGGCTTTATTTGAACTATTGAGATAATTGTTGGGTCTTTGTCATTTCAGAAAGGTTTTTAATAGTCCACCTAGCAATGACTAATTAAAATAGGACCTGCAAGGAATTTGAACAGCAATATCATAACTGTTAGAAGGATGGCTTTTAGTAGTTACATTGCTACATAATTAAAGTATTATGGAGTGCTCCAATTCACAAAACGCTTCGGTGCTTCGTTACCTTTTTGCAGTCTGGTCATCCATTAAAATGGGAGAATTCTTTGCCTGCATGAAAGGAGGTGCATAAATGCACTATTGAGTCAGGGTTAAACTAGCAGCACTATACTATTCCATGAAAATTTAGTTTCTGACGAGCGTTGCAAACTCTGGAGGATTTCATATATACACTGAAAAAATTTTCCCACAATAAATAGAGCAGCCCATGAATAAAGAAAGGACATTTTTTGAAAAAAGGCATGACGGCAAATCTGCTCTTTTAGTATTTGTAGAAACACTGAAAAGCTTAACAATGATTGAAAAACATCTTTCTACACTCTAGATTTACATAGGTTCTGAATATTGATATATCAACCACTGATTTACTGTCATGGAAGCAATATTAAACAGTTTAGGCCACCTTATCACTGTCGTGTGTGATCTTCACTTCCATATCTGCTGACAAGGCTGCAGCTGCATGGATTTCCTTCTTAAATCTTCTCACCTCTGTGATGAAATGGTCTGCTGCTGAATTAGATTATAGGAACATACCTACCACATTTTAGAAGAGCTAGTTCTTGCCTTGAAGAGTCTATGGTTAGGAAGACAAAATAAAGCCTGGGAGGATGAGGAGAAATGAAGTAGCAGATTGAGTTTACCATTCATGTGTTTTGTTTTATAGTTTTCACTTCAAAGTGGGTTGATTTTGTTGGGTTTTTTTTTCATAAGCAGTACCAATATTCATTCTGCAAAGTTGTGGAACCTCTGCATCTGTGTAATGGTTTGGATTCAACTTTTTCACTGAATATTCAAATCTTATAGTTTGCAGTCTTTCTTCCCCCCCGCCCCTTCTATGAACAAAAGGGAAAGGGAGAAGGGAAAAGTTATTGAAATACTGAAATGACTAAATTAAAACTGTATAAAAATATATATATGTATTTATACTTATATACAATTAGAATATTATGTATACAGAAGAAGGGACCCTGAACACCTCCCCCCGCCCCGAAGGGAAAAGGGAAAAGGAAAAAAAGCCAAAACAGATATACACAATCACAACCCAGGAGCAACTAATAAAGAATTAACAAAAGAAAATTTTACTACTCTCCTCGAGATAGTAGAATTGCACCAAGCGACCACCGGCACTCTCCGCTTCCCAAGGTCCACAAGGTTTTGTTAGGTTTTGCTCCTCTACACGAGCAGAGTCGATAGCAGAGAACCTGCTCCCGGATTCACCGGAAAGGAAAGAGGGGGAAGAGGCTTCTCCCTCTTCTTATTTATATTCTGGTTTACGTAAAAAATTGTATGGAATATTGGGAATATGACTACTTCTTCAGTTACAACTTGGTTACCAAGAAGGTCTAGAATCAAAACCACTACATTCTGATTCATCAAAGCTACTTCCTCCATAAGGATCACAGTTCATTATCCCTAATGGGATCATGGCTGAAATGTTATCTTCTGAGTTCTGGTACACCTGTCCCTTAAAAATGTTGTGGCAACAGCCTGTACAGCCATGTTTCCACATATTAGATTAGTACCTAAATTTTTCTGCAATATTATTACATAGGTAATGGAAAAAACTTTTTCTAGTGCTGAGCTGGATTAGCAGAAGATTGCCCCTCCCTGCATTAAGTCTGATTCTGAAATTGAAATAAGTGATTTATGTTCCCAAAGGCTCATTAACCATCAAACTACTGTAGGTTAGATCACTAATGGCATCCTGATGGTTGCATGCAACTTCCAGCAGATTTATTGGTAGCTAGCACTAAATCAATTTGAATTATAATGGGGAGGCCCTGATACATAAACATTTATTACCAGGACTCTGTAGCTATGATGACTGCCAGCTCTGCATTTAAGTTTACACTAATGGTTTCATGCTCACCCAAGAGATTGCAACTCACAGGAATAAGTGGGATTCTACACTGTGGCAGCTTGTGCCAGAGATTCAAACCTGGGATACCAAAATCTAAAAGAATGAAATGCTGGACCTATTCCCTACATGTGACCCAACCAATCATGTCATTACAGGACGGATTACAAAGGTTGACAAAAAAACAACTTCACGCATTTCGGAGCATTGCATCAACTTTCCCAGTGTGTGAGATCATTACAAAAGAAAGGGGTTAAGAAAAATCAATGTTACATCCATTTTAATTTTTAGCTATCATCCAATTTTCAAAATACTAGATAATTCTCCTCATATTTCGGAACTTTTGCTAAAAACTTGAATAACTTTAGTTAAGAAAACTGATATTTTTTCATTGGGGATCTTCACAAGAGATGCCAAAATTCATGATTCTTGCAGCAAAATCAAGACCATTAGAAACACTATAAAAGATGAAGAAGGCTATTGTGAGTAAGTTTTCAATGGGTTTACCAGTTCCCTGGCTTGTCTTCCTCTCATCACTCTCAGCAGCATCCCAGCACGACTTTGTATATCTCCTGGGACAAGCTTCATGAAAATCCTCTTTGCTTTTCTGTGCTCCCCCATGCCTTGGAGGACCTATATTCTCTTGTGGGAAACCTCCAAGCTGGGTTGTGCCTGTCCTGCTACTCACCACTTTATGTGTGACCTTCAGAAGTGCTGAGTGCTTACAGTCCTTACTGGAATCAGTTGGAGTGCCAGGAACACAGAAGCCTTAAAAATCAGACTGCACCTATCTTGACAGATAGACACTGAAACTTAGATGCCTAAAATGAAAGACCACTGCTGAATACATTTAATCCTATGAGATTTGCTTTGTGCAAATGTAGGAAATGATGTTAGAGACAAAATAAAATCTGCTAACTGGTGGAAATATGAAGCCATTCTTTACTATTGATAAAATAAATGCAAAGGTAGAAGACTGAAGTACACAAAGAGGATTAAAGACTGTAGGACTCAATCTCAATGAATAATTAAATAATTGTGCTGTTTCCTTCCTGGTTTGAAGAAAGGCGTTCTCCTCAAGCTGCTTTCTTCTGATTAAATAGAAGGATTCTCCTATCAAAAAACAGCAGGAATTTACTAGAAGGGGTAGCTCTTAATTTAAAGCAAGTTGGCCTTCTGGAGATGCAGTTTGTTTGAACACCACTTATATCTCTGTTGTGTCTGAATATTGACATGCTTTTTCGTGGTTGGTATTTACAGCAGTTGGTTCTCTCCATTTGAAGCTGAAGAGAGCAGTGTGTCCCTGCTAATTATTATTTCATACCACTATCTTTTTATTCTGCAGCAATGCAACGAGATAGTGGATGAACATTGCACCACTCGTGGTTCTATTATGGGAACTTCATCCTACTGCTGTCCCTTTTTCCCTAGCCTTTCTTCTCTTCTAGCCATGGTAGCTATTCGCCTGTTCTCCCTGTTGCACAGTACGTCACTCTGCTAGATCACTGATGCCACTGCCTCCACCTGGCAGAAACTAAGTCCTGGTTTTGATTCTCAGGATGCAAGGAGAATGGGCTCCATGTTTGGAGCTGAAGCGCTGTGTTGGAATGAGTCATTTAGTGAGGATGTAGGGCTCGCAACTGAGGCTCCAAGACTGATAGGGAATGGATCATAGGCTGGACTTGTACATGTGTGGCTTGCAACCTACCCGTGTCCCACCAGTGATCAAATGACCTAAGGGCTGTATCGGTGATACCTATGTGCAGTTGATCCTCTTATAGTAATAGGATCAATGCAAGTTTCACCCTGACATGCTACTCCTGATTTCCACTGCATGGTTTAGCCAAAATCCCTCTTGTGCTTGGTTGTAACAGGGATAGTTTTCTTTTGACTTTGACATATTTAGTTGCATTGCTTTTTTCTTTTTTCTTTTTTAAAGAGGATAAAATTCATGAGATTTTAGCCAAAATGGCTCTTGGTGATGCCTTTCATCCCTGAAGCAGCTCATAGATTTTCAGCAGTGTTAGCAAAATTAAATTTTCGGACCAAGTGGCTTATGAATTACTTAGTAACTAATTAAGCACCTTCTATGGCAGTGGTCCCCCAGGGCAGGAGGGAGAGATGGGAAGCTGTGAGGGCTGTGAATACCCTTGGGCAGGGCTGACTCCTTCTGAGCCATCAGGTTGTAACCCCAGTTGGGCTGTGCACGCAAATTGTGTAGGAACTGGGATACTGCTACGTGGTCTGAGCATGCTGAACTGCTTGGGTGTGCTGAGTGTTTTGCTACTACTTTCAAAGTCAGAGCAGCCTGGGTAGTGTTTTCATTTTAAAGCTGTGTTTTTTCATGCCTAAGTATCTGTGCCTAAGTCCAGCCTTACTATGACCCTCAGAAGGGAGGCCATGAAGTACGCATGAACAAATCTCCATCAAAATCTGCCTTGCTACAAGATGCTTTCTTCATAGCTCCAGTCATAGCTAAATTTTAAAGTCTGCCAGGAAGACCAAATCCTGCTAGCTCTGCGTATTGGTTGTGGCCATTAGTGTCTGCAGTTTCATGGGGCTTACTGAAAGTTCCTTGGGGTTTATCTGAAGGTTGCTCAGATCTAGCTCTTCTGTGATAGTTTTGGCTTAGGTTTTTTGTATAGCTGTATTGACTATGCTCCTAATGGACAGTGTCTTCCACAGGATGTTGTGCTCTCTGTAGACTGTTTTGACCTGAATTAAAACCCCTGAGTTCTAGGGCTGAAATATATCATGGTGGGATATACAAATACTGAGTCATTATGAAGCATGTATAATTTACAACAATGAGCCTTTACGTACAACATGTATAATGTGATAGTAGGAAACAGGAGTAGATATGTGGACTACTTGCACTTAATGGAAATACCGCAAGACTAACGCTTGTCTTTTACGATCAAATCTTGTACTCACTAGTTGAAAAAAATCAACATTTAGCATCTCTGCTGTTGTCAAGAGGTGTACTGGGGTGGATTTGGTATGCTCTGCACGTTTGAACCTCTTCACAGCTCATATACCAACCAATTTTATAAATCATAGTGAATGTAAGAAAGAGTATGTTGTGCTGTACATACCTGATGTGTGTGGACATATTGTTTACAAGCAACTGAAAGTCATAACACTTTCCAGGAGAGCCTGAAGCCATTATAGGAAGCAGCTTTGGGCTGCTTATTGCCTGAGGTGGTTGTGTAGGCAAGTGAGATGTAGTAAAGGAGGTCCCCGTGTGTAGCATATCCCTGACTGCAGTCATTCTCAGGGGAGAGAAAATTGTGGTTTATGTCAGACTGGGTTTATGTATCTTTGGCTAGCATGCATATCAGGCTTGATTACAAGGATCTGGTTTTCCAGAAATCATTTTGGATTAGATATTACCAGATAAATACAGGAACCATAACTCACTGAGATCCTTGCGGTACAAACCAAACAGATCCCAAGTCAGGAGTCTGATAGGATGCTGGCTGAAAAACTGTAATACCGCTCAGCTAAACTTGCTCAGTACTTCTAGTCAGTTGTGTACTATTCAATGCCAGAAGGTGTGGTTGGGAGAGTAATTGTTCTGAAAAACAAATAAGGTCATACTCTATTTTCCTGGATTTTGTAGTAGTTCACAGAAAGGCTTCCACTGCTGTTCCTGGGTAGTGGACCAAGATGTTGGGTTTCTGTGGTTTCAGCAAATAGGAACCTCATTGATAAGCTTCATAAGATGCATGAGAGGTGTAAAAGGAAAAAAAGGAGTGAGAGTAGTTTATAATGGACTTGAGTCACAACAAATCTGTTATTTTTCTAGACAGTCATTTGAACACATGGCCCAAATTCCCCAGTTGTGTGGGAAGACTCAAGCTGGTTTAAATTGGCCTTATAAATTGTTAGTTGTGGTATAGAAATTCAGGGAAGCCTGGTAAAACACTGTGCATCTTGTGTAATAGTACATTGCCTTCCTGCTGCTAATGCCTCCATGATATAATTGATTTAGCAGTCGAATTACAACATTAAAAATAAATTATTAAATCTTTAATTATGAGCGCTTCGTTAGAAAATTAATTTCTTAAACTAACAACTTGACTAGGCCTGTATCAATTGACATAATTCATTAACCCATCTAGAATCTACATTAGTTATGCTTAACTTACCTGAGTGTTTGAGGTAGGAAATTTTTCTCGGTATAAATAAATTACCAAAATACAATTTATAGTCAGTTAATTAAAGAGCAAATTACTGAAGCAGTGTAGATTTCTTAGTTAGTATAATGTAGCCATACTGATACTCAATGAGCAAAGGATCATCCTGTTCCCGAGAAACTGTATGATGACAGATTTGTCTCCGGATCAATGTGTGCCACCCTACACACTTCTAAAGGTCTCTTTGCAGGCTTAACTGCTGCTCAACAGCACCTAACACCAGCCCTTCTGTTTGAATGGGCTGGCACTACAACACATTTGTCAATCTTCTAAATCTTTGGCTTTCCAGGACATCAGGAAAAGAAGAAACATGTCTGTAAATGCTGTGGAAATAGTTTCTTTGCATCCTGATCAGAGTAAGTTTGAATTCATTTTTTTGTAGCCAAATGATGCAGCAGAATCTAATTGTGTGAGTACAATATTCTGTTCATGAACTGAGGATTCCCAAGCAATGGCACTTGAAAAAACCCCAAATATCATATACTTGGCACATTTTAAATCATATTCTGTTGTAGCTTTTTTTTGTTGCTGTTATGTGGGTAAGGTCATGTATTGCATTGTGAATCAAAAGAATATTCAAAACAAAATTCCCTTTTAAAGTAAAGAACTTAAAATTTAGCTGATCAGGAGACATTAAAATATCATGTGTATGGGGAAAAGCAGCCAAGTATTTGATGCATACCTTAATAAGAAACTCACCCTTCTTGCACAGAAATAACCAACAAAACTGTGTTTCTCCCTACAAGGGACTAAAAATGAGCAACCAAATAACAATGAAATTGAAACTCCATCAGTGAAGACTTTTCCCAAGGCTCACTTTCTAACCTGTGAGGGAAACTGAGTGGAGAACATATGGCTGAAGAGGTTTCAGATGGCTGCTTAGTGCTCTGACTTTCAGACTGCTGCCAGGTACTGCGCTGCTTGCTAGCAATTTGTGGCAAGTTGAAAGTGGAGCTAAATGGTATAATACGTGAATATTTTTGTTACCACTTTGAAGGACTGGTTTTGTCCTCTACAGAAAGCCTGTGCCCTCAGGGACAGATACTTTAAGAAGATTTGATTGAAGCTCTCAACATCAGATGAAGGTTAGGGAATAGTAAATGACAATTGCCACAGTCTTTGAATGTCTGGGCTGTATTTGGGATATAAATTAGAGATAGACCTAGAATCTAGGCTTCAGGGCTCAGCTTGAAGGTAGCATTCAAAAGTCTTCAGTGAAACAGTTAATTCTGTTTTTCTTATGCCAGTGCAATCACATCTGAGTGAGTTACAGCACCTTATCCCGTGAGTTGATGTGGGTCATTATCCACTTGTGTTAATGTTTGCTGAGCACTTGTCAAATATGCAGCAAGCACAGCACATGGATATCTCCTGCCACTGGGTGGTTTCTATGAGGTCCTTCTGGCTGGGTCAGGATGTGTTGAGTACTTCAGAAGATGCAGTCTTTAATACCAGAAATTCTATAGCTGCCAATTTTATGTGGTTGTTAAGGCTGTGAAGGTCCAGAATAAGATAAAGGGCTTTGACATGAGTAATTTCATTTGCTGTTTGAACACTCTAACAGGAGTAGCATAATCATTGCTTGTCTCTATTTAATGACTCTGCAGGAGGTAAGCTGGTGCAGAGGAGAGTGCAGCACTCTTATTGCTGTCTGCTCCAAAACACAACTCAGTGCATGGCCATGGTCACTCTGGAAGAGGTGGCCTTCAGAATATCGGCTCTTGTAGTGTTTGGTCTTGTGCAGGGGGAGTCTTGAGGAGTTTGCTGGGATTCCTCACTAGAGAGAGTATGTGTGGCTGCTCAGTCTTTTTCAAACTTTAACACAATGCTCATGGCTTTCAGTCAGGTGTTAACACAGAAAAGTAGCTCTTGGGCTGTTGTAATTTGCTGTATATGGCAGCTGGCAGTAAAAGCAGAGGGACGGATGGCAATTCACATTGGACACAAATCTGCTTGAAACACTTTTGGGAGGGGAGTAGATAGATCTGGGAGATAAAAAGGGAGGAGTCCTCAGGCGCCTTTGGAAAATCTCCCCTCAATGACACAATGATCACAGCATGTCATAAGCACAGAGGCTCCTGTAAGATGGAGCCATACACCTCCCTCAACTGATGAAGAGGATCAAAGGTCTGGCATAGAATTTACAGTTAGGGGTACCTCCCGTTGGGGAGTGCTGGCTCTTGTCTCACAGATGCATAGTACACTCCAAAGTACTGTGCCTACCTCAAGGTTAGCTAAAATAATAAACATTGTTAGAAAAGTCAAAGCTCTGAAGCAACTAGTTATTTGGAAGAGTGAGCCTAAATTTTTGGGTGCCCAAGAGGGTATTGTGTTAGGGCACGCCTGAGTGATAGTTCACAGCTAATTATGGGGAAAAGTTCATGTCTTTGGCAGGGATGCAGACAAAAGGGCTTTCACAAACCTCTCCACTGAGGCATGAGCACTACCTCAGGCAGTGAGAGTGGGGGCCAAAAGAGATCCCTGAACACCTGGGAGAGCCTAACCTGGATGCTCCAGGTGAGATTAAATGCTTGTGCTGCTTTGTAGGAATTTCCATTAATTGTGAAGAAGTTTCCCAAGTCTATTATGAGTACCTGATTTGATATTTTCTCTTCAGACTTGTTCTTCTGATCTCTAGCAGGACTTAAAATATTACACACAAAAATTCAGAATTACAAGTGTTCCCATGTTAAATGTAAAATAACGTGAAATATCTTCTGCAAAAGACAATTAGTGCTATCTCACTACCTTATCATGGTCTTCCCTGTTCAGTCCAGTAAATCATTTTTCATCAGAAAGACCTTAATTTATGCTGCATTAATGATGTGCTCTAAAGAGACATGGTGCTTTTCAGGTTCACTGATATGTTCTGCAACTGGCTTTTCAAAACTGGATTCAGTATTCACAGTGCAACAGCTGGTATGAGAAGTATCATCCTTTATAACCCAAGGTCAATAGATTGGGAAAAGCTTCATATTTTACAGTTTTTACATATGGAAGAAATTCTGCAGTAAGGCTCAGAGAAGTTGCAGCATTTATGTTTTGTTGTCAGTTAAAATTTAAGAGTTCTTTGATATTCCACGCTTTATGTTAAATCTAAATTCACAGGAAGCAAATTAAAATTGGCTCACATGTTTCCCTTGGCATCCCTGAGCCTGGACTGGCCAGGCTGTAAGTGAAAGTCTTTGCAGATGACACAGTCTGATATTTCCTCCTTTCCATGTGAGAAGCTTCCTCAGGGAGCTGGTCTCAGTTCAGCAGTTCACCAACCCCTCTACCCATCAGTGCTTCCCCCTAAGGAGCAGGCAGACAGAGAAGAGGCAAAGCAGTGCCGGCAGCTGAGCTGAGACAGTGACTAACCCAAGAGGCCAGGACAGGTCAGGCATCAGTCAGTGATGTGTGTGTGTGTGCAGTTGGCAGTTGGGGCTCACTGGTAGACCAGCACAGTGTGACCCAGAGGCACTGCTGTGCCGGTGTCCTGGTGTCCTTTCCTAGCCATACACACCCCATGATAGGACTGGCACTGGTGTTGGGGATCAGCCGGCATTCCCATGGCACCAGCGCTATGCCACTGCATTCATGTGTCAAGCAAACTGAAGGCTGTATGTGGCATTTTAAGGCATTTCTTATAGTCAGGAAAGGTAAAGTCATGTGGTGGGACATGGTTGCAATATGTTTCTCTGGGAGAATAAGTATGTCAAATATACAGAAAATAGAATGCAGAGGGAGCCATTTGAATAGCCAATAGCCTGGTAACTCAGATGGGTCCCCAGTGGTGTGAGGAACCAAAGCTGGTGGTTCTGGTCTAAATCAGACAGGGCTGAGCTCTTGGTCTGGTGTCCAGGAGGAGCAGCTGGCTTATTTTCAAACCCTTCCAGGCAAAAGTTTCATCAAACCTCTTTGGCTGACTTCTTGTTTAACCAAAGTTCATGTTCCAGTGGCACACTCTTTCCCTGTAAAATGCCTGATCATCTCGGTACTTTAGGGACACAACAGGTATGACTCATTCCCTGTGATACAACCGCACGTTCTATGTCTATTTTTTACTGGATGAGTATATAGCTGAAGCTTTGCAGTTTATCACTTGGCCAAATTAGCCTTTTAGTCTGTTACTAAAAAAAAAAGTAAATAAGATTTTAAGGGTAATTTAATTTTTAATAATGTGAATATTTTAATATTATGGATTTTGTAAATTAATTAACATTAATAACAGCATGATAATATTTAATATTTTTATTTTAATTTTTAACACACCTTTATTATATGGTGTATTAGATATTTTACATGATTTTTTGTTTTGTTTTTAATTGGAAGGGTATTTTTTAAATATTGTTGATAGGAGAGAGTGGGTCATAATCTACCCAAAGCGCATCAGTGTCATCCAACTGTAACAGAATCATGGCAGAAGAGGTCTCCCAGAACAAATACATCTGGAAAACCGTTAGAGACCAAGGGAATTACATGAAAGTCTCCCAACAAGATAACAATTTTAATCTGTTTGCTTTCATTGCAGTGACTGAAAATTATTCCTCCAGCCCAAAATATTTGGGTTTCATGACATTAGGCTGAGAAGAATTGGTGTCCCCTAGTTCCCAGAATTATTTGAATTAAATGAAGGTATTTCCTTCCAGAGGATAGTAAACTAAAATCCGGTAGCTACTGCATTCAGGAACAGTGTGTGTATTAATGTATTAGTTGAGCACTTGGTTTTTTTCTTTCATATTTGAGCTTTCCTAAAGAACAGTGAGTGAGAGGGATACCTTTGCACTTTCCGGTATCTTTATGCAGCCTAGAAAGCCCAGACTTATCAAGGAAATCAATGACAACAACTGCACATGATCCGAAAGCTAAAGGGGAGTGTTGTAGCTTCCTCAGAAGTCTCTTTTGTTCCAGAAAACTGGTGATTCCCATGGCACAAGGACTCCCAAGCAGTTTAGGTCCTGCTTTCATCACACTGGGAATTGAGCATCTTTTCCAATCCCATGAAACTATGCCCCCATTCAATGTTATCACGATCTGCCTGGCACTAGTAGTTAGTCTGTATTGCACCCACAGGGTTTTTTTCATGTTTTCTAACTGTGAGAGCTTGGAGTTGCTCAGATGAGACTCTGAAACCTGGACTCTGAAACTGCCAAGCTGGAGCCTGCCAAGCTTCAGTACAGGTCCTCAAGTGCATATACTGACTATGCAGTGAGTGTTATCGCTATATTATGTTTTGTTTCTGAGTTAATGAGATAAACTATAGGCAAATATCTATCAACAATCACATTTCTCTCTCCTTTTAAAAGCTATGAGCATATCAGCTCCACCCAGGAACTTCTCAAAGTATTTATACATAGTACATACAATAATTTATCTGTTGCAATTTGTGTACAGAGTTTTTGCTGTATTTCACAGATGGATATGTATTTCACAGAATATTTTGAGTTGGAAGGGACCCACTAGGATCATCGAGTCCAGCTCTTTAGTGAATGGTCCATATGGTGATCAAACGCATGGCCTTGGCGTTATTAGCACCAATCTCAAGAACTTCAAGCAGCATTTTGAGCTGTTTGCCAACATTTGGCTTAATGAGCAATGAAAAGTAACTGAAAAAGTAAAAGTAATTAAGCAGAGGCCAGTCAGTGGCTCTGAACAGAGAAGGGGGCTTTCTTAATGAAGAATTTTCCAACTGAGAAATAATAATGCTTGTTTTACTCTAATTTCAGTTGTTCTGACCGAAGCCCCTTGGGGCCTGGGCTGTTTCTATATATTAATTTTTCAGTGCTGGAAAGCAGGTCTTCATGGTTTTGACTTACAAGCTATCTACTATTTATATAGATACACTAATAAATAAATAAACAAATTGCAAATAATTTTCAGACCATTCACATTAAATGCTTCTCTTCAAGCCAAAAGCTAAAGGTTTCTGCTGACATCAAGAAGACGGTGTTCAGCTTTGAGCTCTACAACCCCAAAAGAATTAAAGACCTACTGGTTTCTTTCCACTATTTTCAATCATCAACTAAACCAAAAAACAAAGGCTATAAATTATGGTGACCTTTGCAATTACTTTTCATTTGTCAGATAGAAATGTGATGGTGTGAAAGCACTGTCAATAATAAAAAAATATTAATAACTTCCTCAGGAACCACCAAGAAAAGTGTAAATTCCTTTCTGCTTAGTATCAAATTTTCACGTAAGGTACTGTATCATGGAAATTTTCAGTCTTGTTAAAAGTCAGATGACCTAAAATTAATGCTACCCCTTCACCTCTGTACTTTTTGTCATCTCAGCTGAAAAATATGATTCTTCTCAATTTAATTAGCATTTTATAATGACTTCTACTGAAAACACAGCCTCTTGTTTTTTTCCTTGATAGCCTGTTAAATGTGTAAGAAACAGTGGGTAATTTGTTGCACTAAGAACTTACTAAAAATGTAGCAGCCACTAAAACTTTGGTCTGAATAGTGGAACACACCCTCTCCATTTAATTTTATGGCGCTTTTGCAATTTTATGGCGCTTCAACCAGGTTTTTAAAAACACTTAAGGGACTGCAGCATCAGTATAAATGTTCAGACCGTCGTTCCGTAGAACAAAGATTTGCCTTAGTTCATGAGGCAACTATATAATTATTGGCCATAGCATTGCCATGCTGTTTCATGATCCTGATTAAAATTTCCCCCAAAATTTGTCCTTTTGGTTAGAAGACCTGATCTTTGGCTGCTCTTTGCCTGAAAGATACCAAGTAACAACCACTGAAAATGTGTCGCTTTCGTGCTAGTTGTGCGTTTGCCAGAAATACAGTGGAGAACAGACAGGTACCAGTTTTCTGGGGGAGGGGGGATGGGGTATGGAGTTCTCCACACAACTGATCTGTGCTAAATACTGAAGCATGGCCTTGAGGTGCAGAGCTTCAGGCCCTCTAGATAATTCCCCATTTACCTTGTTCCCAAGGGCATGATGAGAAAGTTGTTTTTATGGTCACTTGAAGGCCTTAGATACCAGGTGACAGTAACTTTCTACAAAATCCTTGCTTATGCTTGTATGTGCAATAGCTTACACTTCATCTAATTTTGATAGAAGAAGAAAAAAAGTCCCCCTCAGACTTGTTGTTTTCCTTGAGGTTCACTTTTCAACTAATGGTGGAAGATGGAGAGGAAATCATCAGCCTGTACTTCAACCCTTGAATTACTTCTTCATCAGTACATTTTTTTGATGGATGAAGAACTGTTTCCTCACTGAAATTACTGTGTTTATTACAGTTCTGCTAAGCTTACTGCTTTTCAGCAGCTCACAAGCAAAAGAAGAGCATAAGAAGCCTGAATTTTAGTGTTTGTTCATCTTTCTTTTGAGACATCTTCCTTTAATTTGATGCTATCTGACTGAAAAGGTGGTTTTGCAGTTCTTCAGCAGTGATTGTGGGCAAACAGGGAAACAGGCAAACATTTTTGCTAACTGTCCATCCGTGTGAGCAGTACAGAGAGAAAACAACTTTCAAACCCAGCTTCCAGCTTCCTACAGGTTTCACTAAAGGATTCAGAAGGCCCAAAGCAAGAAGCCGTTTTCTTTTCTATATTTTAATTCCTGCTGTTGAGATGGAGCTTTACTCTGTGGATGCCAACTTTGGTGTTTGTGTGTCATTCATAGTTCCCCAAGGGGAAGCTCAAAGGGTGGCTGCATCCAGATGGGCCTGCCAAATAATCCTGGCTGCTCAGCAGGGTGCCACCTTCTGTGAAGTGACAAGGACCTAAAGAGATGAAGAGGGAAAACAGCGTGAGTCCATCCCAGGAGGTGAAGATGCAAGTCCTTTCTCTGTATAAATTGTCCTTGAAGGGAAAGTGCAGGTAAAGCTGCACCATGAAACAGATGTTCAGATCGTGGTGTCAGATGAGCACTGCTTCTTTTTAAGGTCAGTTTTACCTCTTGACACTGCCCAAAGGTGCATGTAGCTGTCAATTGTTTCTTTTGAAAATTTGTTCTGCTTTAATAAATTGGAGAAATTCCTTGTTCTAGCAAAGTCCAGAAATAACAGATGGTTCATATATCAGGCATCAGCAAATCCTGAAGTTGTGGGCATGACCCCTGTCCATGTCCTGTTGAGAAACCTACCTGTCTGCAGAATTAGATTGCCCAAGAGTTTGGTGTTTCCTGCAAGAAGACCAATAGTGTAAGTTCTACCTGCTTCTAACATACTGTTGTTAGACTTAAAAGCTGTCTTCTGCAAAAGTAATGAGGATTTACTGTGGTTGCTGGTGTTCCTTGTTGTGTTTTGGAGAGCATTAATGCTGAGAAGTTCTAACCTCCTGAATGTTCAATTAATGAGGCTGGGCAAAGCTGAAGTGTGTTTTCATCATCCATGCACAGGGAAGTGCTGTTGCTGATTTTGGGTGACAACAGGATTAAGGGCATATGACTCGAGGCCGACATCTTGTCAGATTGCTATGAACCTCTCCTTTGGGTTAGCATGGAACATGGCACTGGATTTCAATGGAAATTAAACAGGCCCTGCAGGTGTTGGGATAAGTTGTTGTGGTCAAAAACAAGTCAGGTTTTTTTGTTGGTTTTCTTTTTAAGTGTCTGCATCACTCTAGATCACGACCTCTTTGATGTTTATCAGCATGAATCTGCACATAGCAATAGAATTCTCCCCAGTTTTCATTAAGGTTTCATGCTCATCCAGCATTTCTAAAGAGAACGTTAAGGCTTTACAGTTGAATATGAGAGCAGTAATACTCAAGAAAGTATTACTGCTAATACCTCTAATATGTGACAGAAGTCAAATGGAGATTATACCTTTTATTTATATAGCATCTTCTAACCTAGAGTGTTCCATGGGAGTTAGGGAATTTACTGAAGTGTTCCATTCACCACTGCTTTTTCATCATGAGTCACTCTAGCTGGTTATCAGTGCTTAGCCCTGCTGCACAGTAATCATAGGGGAAATGGAGCCAGGCTTCCCATGCTGAGGAAGCCTTCTAGACTTTCTAGCCAAGTAGAGTAACTATGAAATACGCTGACAAGGCTAACTGGAGACAAGGAAGACTAATAGAGTTAATGCTATTGCGTGGTGCTGACGGCTGAGAATTTTATATTGCTTGTGGAGCTGTTGACATTGCTTCTTTCGATATACATTTTTCTCACGTAATCCCATGCTGTGACATGCTTGATATATCATCTCAATAATGTGGAGAAACTGGGGAAATTCAGTGAAATGGCTGTATTTCAGTACAGTGTCTGTCAAGGGAAGGATGTCAGTCAATCACAGGCTGGAAAAAGCAAGCAATGTCTTATCTCTGTGTGATACTGAAATTCTTAATGTCCCTGTGTGCAGACCTGTGCCTCCATTTTCAGGAGCTTCACTCCGCTGAACAGTCACGTATTTAATCTGTTGGGCACAAGTGTAAATCTTGTGGTATTTCACAGAGAAGAACCCTTTCCCCATATTTCAGCAGCAAAGAAGAGCTGAGGTGAAACAATAACAGAAACTTCAGTTACTGCCTGAGGAGATCTGCTGTACCAATGAAACAATTAAAATGATGCCATAACTGTATATACACTTACAAGGAATGAGTTTAGGAGATTGCTGTGGCTATGAAGAAAGATTTAAAACTGATTGTTTAAATGTTTGGATTATTGGGTCTGCTGATGCACTAGTTCATGAGATGACCACCCTTCTGCAAGTGAATCAAATCACTTTCTGCTTAGAAGAGATCTCAGGGATGTCCCATTGAACTGGTTAGTCATCTGACATAAGAAAAATTTCATGTTGTAGCAGTAGTAGGGATTTGAAGTCATACTGATTGCAAGTGGAGATAACAAAAATTTTTTGAGATAGACCAGCATCTGAATGAAGGTAGCTGATATCTTTTCTCACCTTATGTTATTCTTATGCTTTGCATCACTGTTATCAAAACCATCATATTTAGCTAGTCTAAGCGAAGGGATTAAGAATTGAATTTGTAAGTAAGGCTATTTTCGTTTTTTTGGTGGTCTCACCTTGATATAGTCAGAGCACATTGACACAGCTGTGTGAGAAGACAGCAATGGTAGCATTGGTTTGCATCTATTCAGTGAGTGGTAGCATCTGTTTGATGATTACCTAAAGGATTTCAGATGTCAGAGCTGTCAATCTGACGCCTTTGATGAGCACTAAAATAAATCTGTGCTACGAGGAACTGTTCATTTTTCCCCGTGCTTTTGATTTGCTTGACTCTGTGTCCTTGCCGATAACTACTAGCAAGGCTAATGCATTATAAACTCTGAAAAGTGAAGAAAGCAGCTGTCATTTTTTGCACAACAGATGTTCCTGATCAGGAATCAGACAAAGGATCTCATCACTCCTCCTCTGGGCAATTTAATTTGCCTGTTCCATAGTGCACCAGCCACCTCCTTCATTTCAGGATCAGTTCCTTTAATCTTATAGAATTATTAAGTTTTTCTCTGTGCCAGGGCAAAGAGAGTGGAAAAAAGGAAATTGCTTCATTGCTTACAGTGTCACCAATGATGCATCATAATGAAAAGTAGCGGTGGCCTATTTCAAAAATAGGAAACCCAAGTACTACATTTTAAGAGAACTAGAAAGTACTCTATGAGCACTTTTTTTAAGAATTAACAATATAGATTTGATGTGGTGTTTCTTTAGCAGTTTTAAGGCTCAGAGGTAGAGAAAAGTAGTATATAATCCATCAGATTCTTGTGATGCAACTTAGGGAGATGAAAAAATGGATGTATTTTTTAAGAAAAGTTGTTGCTGTGGATCCTGTTCTCCACTCCTTAATCATTCAAGTTGTCCAAAATGAGTAATTACTGGGGGCTTTGCTTGCTTTTCCATTTAGTTGTGTAGAACTGTATCGCCCTGCTGTTGCTGTTTTGTAGTGATGGATGGGTACTGCTGGGGATGTAAATTTATAGTTATTATATAGCTTATTTCCCAGTTACTAGTCTAACACAGGAGAGACGTTTTGCCTATGCACAGCTTCTGACTCGCCAGCAGATTGATCCAGTATGTACCCGAGGTGGGGCAATTGTTGCTCACCCTGCAAAGGAGGCTGCTCACTGTGCCCCGTGTTCCTGCCAATATCTCCCAAAGACTCACTGGAAGGGAGAGGCAAGGCAACTTGGCCTTACCTTGTGTTGGTGGCCAGCCCTGCACGGAAACGGCAGCTGCTGCTGACAGTGCAAACAGTAGAGTCTGTGGTCACAGCTGCAGTCCTGATAAATGAGAAAAGTGTATTTGAGAAGCTCCTGGTTGTCCGTCACTGAGAAACCACTCACATGGCCTCTTTTTGATTTGGCAGGTTGACAGGACAGAAGTGATTCGAACCTGTATAAATCCCGTCTTCTCCAAGCTGTTCACAGTGGACTTCTATTTTGAAGAAGTGCAGCGACTGCGGTTTGAAGTGCATGACATTAGCAGCAATCACAATGGGCTGAAGGAAGCGGATTTTCTTGGTGGCATGGAATGCACTCTTGGACAAGTAGGTATCGCTGCCATTTTCCCCCCTCGACCCTCTTTTGTACATATATGAAATATATTGCTTTGGTAAATGACTGATGATCTTAATTGGTGCTTTGAACAGGATAATTAAGAACTTCTGCTGGTTTGATTTACTGCTGTAGTACAGCTTCAAGTGAACCAGTGCTTATAGGAAACGGAGCATCAGCGATTGGCCTTGGACAGTAAAAGCCCATGCTCGTTAGACCAGTGTTGGAAAACAGATTGATCTGGGAGAAAGTTACTGTTCCTAACATTATATGGGATTTAAAGAAAGTTCCAAGTCCAAGGAACACTTGAAAATACAGTTTATTCACATAGGGTAGTGCCTGGTGATGTGGCAAATCGAGAAATAGGGTTGAATTCATTTCCCTGACTCTCAGTCATCCTGAAGTTAGGTGTCTAGACTAAGTCACTCTTCTCATTTCCATCTTTAGTTCAGCGGAGAGAAGCAGACAGTTCCAACAGTTGATTCATTCTACCTGAGACAGCCATCACAGATTAGGATAAATTGTCTTCAGGAGATACCTGTCTTTCCTCATCAGTTGTCAGGAAATTCTAGACAGCTGGTTTAGGATAGATACCTAACTTTTTAGATTGCTAAGTTTAAAGGTGAGGAGTCCTACCCACCAGATTGATATCTAGAGGTCGTCAGATCCAGATCTGTAGTGAGTTCCCATACTGCTGACTGGTAGCACACTACAGTGTCCCAGGTATCACGGTTTATTTCAGAGTTTTTGTCATGCAGTGTTTCATAGCACAGATTTCTGCTTTGTCCATAACCTCAATGCCAAGGATGGTCTCAGTTTCACTGAACTGAGTGTAAATTTGCTCTCTATGCTGTGGTAGCTTGTGTGATGAGAGTGGGCAGTGCTTTTATTTAGATTATGCTTTGCAGTGTTTCCGCAGAAGCTTGTATTTTGAACACAGTAGCTTGTCATGGAAGATGCTGCAAAGCTTTTGTTTCCTGTTTTCTCAACTCTTGTTGTTCCTACCTCAGTCCCACCACACATGAATCACTGATTGTTTTCCCAGAGCTACTGGCCAAATGCTGAATGAGGAAAAGCTCTCTCAGTGAGAGAAATAATATGAAATATATGCATTTACTAAACTGAAAGCTCAATATGAAGATTTTGGTATTTAGGGTTATTTACAGCACTCTATAAAGTCTGCTCCTTTTGACAGAATTCATGTGTCTTAATGAAAATAAGCTATCCTTTAACACCAAAGAGAATGAGAAACAAAGAAAAATGTTATTATAATGTTCTTCTTTCTTAATTGGCTTGAAAATGAAGGGAGGAAAAAATGTCATTGCTGCTGCCTGTAGCATAAATATCTTTATAATGATTTGATCTCTATAAATAGCACACAGCTGGGTTGGTTGCAGTGTAATTTTAATGGTAACCAAGCAAAAATAATAACAGCGTGAATTCTATTCACAATAATGTAGCCTGGAGGACTCTGATCTCATATTTAGACCTTTTTTGTGGTGTTCCTTCCACTCCTTTTCTAGTTTATTACCTTTATATGATTCCTCGACTGATTTAAAAATAGTAGCATTGGAATTGTCATCCAAGCAAAGCCTTTAAAGGAGTCCAGCATTGAAAATTCAGCAGCATAGTCTGTACATACGGAGCTTACGCTCGTGCTTAGCTGTTTGGTGTAATTACAGGTGTTTTTTTTTTCATGATGATAATAGAGCCATGGCTTTTCTTGAGATAAATTTGGTATGAATTTGTTGTTCTACATCACTCTAATGCCTGAATAAAACAGGATTTTATGTCAAAGTGTGTACCTGCCTCTAAATTCACTTTCCCAGTGTAAGTAGGTCTTATCTGAGACATCGAGGAAGGCTGTCCATTTTTGGGCATAGTCTGAAAGACTGACTCCTCTCCCACCTCTCCATAAAAGTGCCAACTTCAATGCTCTCTTCTAGGTAGTAGTTGATTTATACGAGTTTCACTGCTACCTGTACCTGTTTATAGATCATCACTTAGATACGAAGTAAACCTGCATGCTTGCCCAAATCATGTAATACTCTTACATAAAACAAAACTAATAGGAATAATAAATGCTGGGAAAGGCAATGGAGTAGTTGTACGCAGTAAGCTGACAGAGAGGAGTGAGTTTTCTTTCTTCTGATCTAAATCTTACATGTAGCCTACCAGATGGGTACAAGTGTGTTGGAAATTTGGGGTCTTGGATGCAAACAATGAAGAAATGCATTCATTTGGAAGGTGTCAGTAATCTCCTCCAAATACTCAAATAAATCTGTGTTCCAAGAGAGTGACAGCGGTAGTGACTTGTAGGCTGTTAGATCCTGAACCATATACAGTCTGGTGACATCCCACTGGATGATCCCAAAGCAAGAATTAGTTCTACTGCTCCTGACAGGACAAGTCAATTCTGTGCCTCTACTCGTAAATATTATGGTTAACAGCATCCTGGCATGCAGTTATACCTAGATGCAAAGAGTAAAGGCATCGACAGGCGTTTTCTATGCCACAGCATTTAAACACAGTAGAACAAATGGTTGTGGATAGATACCTGCTGGGTGTAATTAGGAAAACGTCATTTCCTTCAAGTGATTTATTTTGTCCATCATACTCAAAAGTTGCCTTTTCAAATAAAACAATAGCAGATTATCTCTTGAGGGGTTTGACAGGAGGAGGTTTGGTGTGAGGTGTTTGGGGGAAACTTTTTTTTGTGTGTTTTTAAGTACTAAAAGCCTGTTCCTTCTGCTCAGAAAGGCTCTTTCTACATTCCAGTTTCCCAGCTTCTTGAGTGTCCTGGTAATGTGCAGATGGGCAGAATGTTAACAAATATGTTCTGTATAGTTGGAATGATAGCCAGATCAAAAAAACCCTAAAATATTACAGAAGTTAGTAGAGTTGAAAGTGCAAACAAATTTTCCTCAGTTTGTAGCATAATCTTAAAATAATGGTCTGCAATTATAGGTAGTTTATAAAGTGGAGTCTCTTAAGGAACTTTATATCAAGAAATGTACCATACTCCAAGCAATTAAGCTGACTGTGCTGTATTACTGAACTAAAGTGACATTGTTAAAGGCAGGTTAAAGTGCATAACTAAAACCTATACATTTAAAAAATATGTTATTACTTTCCATCTTACAGTTAATTTCTAAGTAACTGCATAAAACTAATATCTAATAATACTGGTTTTAACAATTAAGTTGTACAGTCATATGGTAGCTATTTAAGCAAGGAAATTATACTGTGGTGTTCTTGTAACCTCACAAAGATTATTCTTAGTTGGAAGCATATTTGTGAAATTAGATTCATAGAATCCCAGAGGGGTTTTGGTTGGAAGGGGCCTTAAAGACCACCCAATGTGTTACTGCCCTCGTATGTTCTGAGCTTCTAAAGCTCTCTTATTGGAATTGTTTGGTTTTATATTCTATAAAATTTACAGAACATTAACATTGCATCATTTAGTATAATAAGGGCTCAAACTTTTTAAGAGCCAAAGTTAACTACTTAACCACACAGGAATGAAGTAGCAGGACGGTGGCTTAGAAAGACTTTTCCTCCTGAAGTTTCAGCCTGAAGTTTTAATCTATTCTTTAAGAACTCACAAAAATTACTTCAATGAATAAACATTTTATGATGAGAAGTAAACAAACTCATGTTGCCAAGACATTCTTGATTACTGCTCAGCTGCGCCTGCAATGTCATTAAATTATGGGAACCAGTAAAGTTGTTATTTCTTAAATGCTGTGAACCATCCCAGCTTTGTGGGCTGGGTTATTCTCTGTGACATATTCTATGGGAACAGCCTTTGTGGCTTTTCTTTCGGTACTTAATTACCATGGCTCGTCTTTGCCATTTTTGAATTTGGGATTCTATTCTTTGTTTAGTTTCTTTTAATTTACAGAAGTGTTAAAATGTTGTTACTCCCTTACTTGCTCAACTAGTAGCAGAAGAAAACCGCAGAGTTGTAAATCTTTTCCTGTCAAGAACCTTTTCAAGTATTATTTTGAGATTTAATATTACCCGTACACACACTTGTGTACAAATTAGATTGGAAATCTTCCTTTTCAGTAACGAGTATAATTGTTTCTTGTGTGCTCTTGATAATATATGCCATTAGCAGATTATGCACTTGAAAATGCTGACTGATTATTAGTTGAGTTTCAGCCACTGCAAATCTCCTTGCTCTTGAATTAGAGAAAGGCTAAAAGATCCGTGATTGCACCTGAATTAATTAAACTGAAGTAGTCTGTATGAGAATATTTGTTTAATAGACTGTCAACTGCTTCTGTGCATAAGACATAGGACCAGTTTTTTTGAAGTATTTGAATTCCTAAATCTTATTAGGTGTCTGTATGCCTCCTTAGGCATCTGGATACCTTTAAATACTTGGCCTTTGATCTCCTCCAAATGAAGTTGCTCTATTCATTAGTGGGATGAATAGTGTACTTTATTAGATGTGAATGTCATTTTCTACGAGGGCTGACTCAGAGCACAAGCAAATCATGAATGCAGCACTCTCCCTAACTTTACCAAACCCAGGAAACTCATGGTTTGCCACTGCAGCCTCTCTGAAGCTGTAAGATTTTCAGTTCTAGATGAATCTTACCAAATTAATGGAATTACTTGTACAGCTTGTAGTGCTTTGTTTTTACATGCTTTATCTTTTGGTATGAATTACTGTAGCAGTCTTTAGAAAAGTAATTTTAAATTTAGTTTGCTATTATTATGAGCTGTTATTATTATGACTAATTCTAAAAGGGCTGCTACTCTGCGTATTAATTAAATTCAATGACTTTTTATGCTATTGATAAGCTATTTTCTGTAATAACATTAAGCCTCTTGTGATAGAGATATCTTTTTTTCTCAGTGTTCTGTTTCAATTGACTATTTTCAGGTACAGGTCTTTCACAAAGACAGGGAGAGGTATCATTCAACTGTAAATAGACTGTGAGCTGAACAGTACTATTGTGAACAAAAGAAATCTTGAAGAGAGGTGTGTGGTACAGAAAGAATCATATGTATAGAGAGGATAATTATAACACTAAAACTGGCTCTACCAAGAAACAGGAATTCTGTGAGCAGTTAGAATGAAACTTCCTTGACTATGGACCTGTACATCTGAAGAGTTCTCTTGAAGGGTTTTCTTGATATCTGTGACTCATCCCCGAAACCTTTTTCCCATGAGAGTGAACTAAGGTCACTGGCATTTACCTACGGTCTATCTTCATGTTGAAATGTATCATGCTTGATGCATCTGTGACTAACTGCCACCATTCATGAAAAATATTTAGTGGGTTCAAAAGCAGCTGGGGGATAGATAGCAAGAAAAACACGAGCACATCAGAGCTGTACAAACCTTACTTTGTCAAAAAACAGGCTAAGGGTGAATGTATGAAGAACAAGAGAGTTTTTACACTTTGAGCCAGAGCTACTTCAGTTCTGCTGCCTGTGCTTGAATTGATCTTTTATTATTTACCTACACAGGTGAAATGTCATTAAGGTCTGAAATTTTATCTGTGGGTGCTTAGAAGCTTACAGTATTTGACTTGAATGGATTATAGTAAGAGTCCACTAATATTTTAATTTACAAAGCTCCAAGATTCATTTGACAAATGTTAACTCCCCAATCATTTGTCTAGTCACTTTGGTTGTATCATTCTACTTAGAGCAATATCATGAAAGTATTGCAGTCCTTCATTTGGGAGACCTTGTAGCTGTGAAAAAGGTGCTTTAAGGGTTGTACTTCTGTGTTAAAAGGGGAGACCTTAAGAAAATACATAACATAACTGTAAATACATTTGATATGGTTATGTCCTGAGTTTTAGATGCCACAGAATCCTTCTCTTGCTATCCATCAAGGGTAGAAATGATTTTCTGAACACAGTCAAGTCATTTTAATTGTATGTTTTAAAATCTCTGCCTCAGCTTGGCCAGATAGCAAATGTTTGTCAAGAAAGGAACAGAACTCAGATAAAAGCTGTTTTAGTTTAGGCCAACTGTGCATTTTAGTGTCTCTAGTAACAAACAATTAAATAGGCTGTAACTTTAGGAGGCTCTGGAAATCTTATTCAAGCCAACTATTTCTTTAGAAAGGCAGGTTGCTGTACAGTGTTGAGCAGTCTGAAATTGGAGGCTGAAGTTTTGCAAGTACTTGTCTCGCTTTTTGAATCCAAGCAATGGTGAGCACAACATGGTACAAGCAAAAATACCACAACCTAAGAGATTGAAAGACCCAAAACAGTGGTTCCTCGCAGAGAAGGCTTGAATAGCATTCATTCTCTCTCTGCAAGCAGCAACGTGCAAAGAGGATGACTGTAATGCAGAGACAGATGTCTTTTAAAGTGGGTTTGAAGTCTTTAATGTTTCAATAGCTATTAGTTAATTCAACTGGAGAAGGATATCTGACTCTGTATTAGAGGAATTTGAAGAATCCCAAATGTTTGTTCATTTTTCTAAACTGAGAAAAATAAAATGAAAATATAGAAGGCTGATATAAGGTTGAAGACTCAGTCTTGTCACTTTGGGGTATTAACTGAGCCCATCTTAAGACACTAAATCATAATTAGAAATTGAGGCCAAATGCTTGGAAAACACAGCTTCAGAGCACAGAGTTAGCCCTTGCTTGAGTTTTAAGGAGAGAGGAAGAAGCAGATCTGTGGTACTGTGAAATGGAAATCATTGTATCACAGAGAAATGCAATTTGAGTAGAATGGGCTTCCCAGCTGGTCTGACAAATGGCAGCACAGGGATGTGTACACACTGCTGTAAAGAAAGTAGAGCTGTGTTTAAAAAAAGATGCCAATAGCTGAGGGAAATATGCCACTTGGGAAGCACATGTAGAGTGTGAGCAAAAAAAAGTGATGGAAAGATTAGCTCAGAGAGGTTCAGTAGAGGATCAATAGTTAGTATCACAGATAAGATGTGTGGATTAGCAGTCCAAAAGCAACTGGAATGTTCATGAGGTTTAAGCTGAGCACTGGTGCATGAGCTAACACAATGCCAAAACCATGGACAAGCCTGAGAGCTTGCAGTGGTCATTATATATCTAGAGAGGTAGTTCAGCTGCAATTTGAAAAGATACAAATTGAAGTAGTGCCCAGGATAGGAGGGGAAAGTAATGCTTGTTGAGTTAGAAACCATTTCAAGCCACGGAGCTGATGAGGGTTCAACATCCGCTGGAGCACAAGATGTCTAGTGAAGAATTTGCGGATTTTTGGAAATATGCTGGTTTTGACTGGGATAGAGTTAGTTTGTTTCAACAGTAGCTCGGATGGGGCTCTGTTTTGTATTTGTGCTGAGAAGAGTGTTGATAATACAGGGATTTTTTTTGTTGTTGCTGAGAAGCATTTACACAGAGTCAAGGCATTTCCTGCCTCTCATCCCACCCCACCAGGGAGTGGGCTTGGGGTGCACAAGAATTTGTGAGGGGATACAACTGAGACAGTTGACCCCACTGAGCAAAAGGATACTCCATACCACATATGGTGTCATGTTCAGCATATAAAACTGCTGGAAGAAAAAGAAAGGGACGAGGTTTGGAGTGATGGTGTTTTGTCTTCCCAAATGACTGTTACATGTGATGGAGCCCTGCTGTCCTGCAGGTGACTGAACTCCTGACTGCTTTACCTATTAAACTGTCTTTGTCTCAACCCAGGAGTTTTTTTCACTTTGACTCTTCTGATTCTCTCCCCCATCTCACTGGGATGGAGTAAATGAGTGACTGTGTGAGGCTTAGCTGCTAGCTGGGGTTAAACCACAACTTAAGGCTTGGTGAAAGATGTGAGAGAGACTTTTTTTTTTTTTTGAAAGAGTATGATTGCTACTTTTCTTTCCTTGATATATCAAGGGCTCTAGGGCATACTGTCTGGTGGGAGATTGCTTCTCCAGGCACCTGAATGCATCTGATCATGAAGATTCAGTCTCTGTAAAAGGCATTTGGATCAAGGGAAAAATGCTACTAAAATGTGACTTGGTGCTCTTTGTGGTCCTAAGGAGAGTTAGGTTGGCTAGAAGGGTAGAAGTAAGTTAAGCAACTGCGCAAGTCCATATAACAGGAATAATGCCTATGGAGAGAAATTAACACAAAGATGCTAGGAAATGAAAGCTACTTGTCTGGCTATCTGAACTGGCAAGGAAGAGATACAAAGAATTCTTCAAGTTGTGTACTGTAGAGGGAAATTTGTGCTTAATCTGACTGTCTAAATAACCATATTGGGGTTCCTGTAAGAAAGTCCAATATGCAGAAGAGGCCAGTCCCAGTAAAGAATTTGAGATACTTGACCTCTGTCACCTTGCAAAGCTGAATCAATGCTTTTGAAATAATTTGGTTAAAAAGCTCTATTGAAATCTTCTTGTTAGCTTGATTTATGAACATTGGGAATTCTGTATGATATTATTGAAAGTCATCCCTATATTTGGTTAAGAAAGGATCACATAGAGAAATATATTTTAAAAGTTTCTTAAACAAGCCAGGTAAAATGGGTCATTACATTTCACAGCTCATCTTACGCAGTACTGATTAGTCACGACTCAAGCATAGGAGAGAGCAAACCTTCATCAGAGTCCTTGTCTCTGAGTGACTGCTGAGCAGTGCATGGTACACAGCTGGTGTCAGTGCCTTGGTGCTTTTATCGAGAGTCTTGCATCTGTTCATACTTTTAAAATAATAATAAAAAAAGCAAAGCATCTTTTATATATTTTAAATTGGAAATAAGATCAAATGGTGATGTTAATCCAGATTTCATTACAACAATATTGAGCATCTGTCCAGATCTGTCCTTAACCTATATGGGCTTGTCTGTAATAAGGCAAATTAAGATCACGTTTAAGGGAATTTCCCATCCCCATCTTAGACAGGGCTGATAGTCCTCAGCACCACAGATCAGAAAACTAATCAAGATGATGTGCTGTTGAGATGATTGCGTATTTGATAAATAGAAATAACTTCATGTGCACATCTTCCTTTTCAGAAACAGAGCAGTGGCTTTTACGTTCTGTTCTATTTCCACACCTGCAAACATATTCAGTAGATATGTTTTATTGGGCATGTGGCACTCTTAGACTAGAAAATAGCAGTTTGTATGTATCTCTAGCTGCAAACAAATTTCACTTCTCTTAACCTCACCTCTGAAATCTCTGAGGTCTTATTCTTGTAAGAGCCCCACACTGAGCACCAAAAAGGACTGCTGTGGTTTGACCCCAGCTGTCCACTAAACACCATGCAGCCACTTGCTCACACCCACCTTGCCCTGTCCCTGCCCAGTGGGGAAGAGAATCAGAAATAAAAGGTAAATGTCATGGATTGAGATAAGAACATTTTAATAATTAAAAAATTTAAAATATTATTATTATGACGATATAAACTGTAATTAAAAGGAGGGAAAGAGAAAAATAAAACCCAAGAGAAACAAGTGCCCACCACCTGCTGACTGATGCCCATCCCATCCTTTAGCAGCGATCGACAGCTCTCAGCCAGCACTTCTCAGTTTATATAGGGAAATGTTCTATGATATGAAATATCATACTGTATTTACAGGGTGTTCTATGGTATGAAATATCACTTTGGCAAGTTCAGGTCAGCTTACCTGGTAAGCTTCCCTCCTGGTTTTTTGTGCATCTCCTCACTGGCAAAGCATGGGAAAACGAAAAGTCCTTGATTTAGAGTAAGCACTACTTAGCAACAACCAAAACACCAGTTTTTTATCAACATTATTCTCATACTGTATCCAAAACACAGCGCTGTACCAGCTATGAAGAAGAAAAGTAACTCTATTCCAGCCTCAACTAGGACAGGTTTCTACATCCATTTGTTCACTGGTTGGTCATGTTTCTAATGAAATGGTCATGAAAATACGTGTTCTGGAAATGTAATGAGGTTTACTAGGGCTGAACTGGATTCTGCTATTTGTGTTTTAGAAAGAACTTCTACACATCACTTTTGGACAAAACCCAAAGCTGAAGTTTTAAGTTGTGAGTTTTCGAAATCGAAGTCAAACCAAAGACTCCTGACAAATGAAAGACCTGTAGTAAATTACCTTCTTGTAAGGCATCTTGCCAGTTCAGCCATCTCTGTAACTCTGAACTTAGATTAATGCTTCCTAGCCCTCGAGTTATCGTTGTTTAGGACTTGCTCTCTGACAATCAGGTCAGAAAATGCTTTTTATGATAATGTTCAGAAGAATTTTTACATTGATACAGTAAAAAACAACATGATAGATAATTGGTGGCTTCCACAGAAATGGTTCTTTTAAGTAGGAGACCTGGTTTGTACAGTACATGAACAAAAATGGCAATTTACTGCTATGGAAAAGAGATTCCTTGACAGTTTTTGCAATGACAGTTTGAAGCAACAGTGTTGGCACATTGTTGCCAGATGGAGGATTCATTTTACTGGCCACTTAATTAACAACTGGTAAACGGTTGCACCCAAATACACATATTTACATATGCAGAGTGCTTACTGTGTCACAATGATGCTAATGGCTTAGAGAGTGAGTGTTATTAATGCCGTCTACTAATGAGAATGTCAGAATAAATTATCTTCTCTGGAACTGCAAGCTGTCTATCTGCCACCTGCATAGGAGCTCCCGAGTTCAGGTGTCTGTCTCTTGAAAGCTGTGACCCTTTTGAAAGCTGCAAAGGGAGCTGTAAAAATTTGGGTAGTTTAGGGGGGGAAAAGTCCTGCTGTCTCTAAAGGAGGCTAGCTGAAGGACAGGTTCCCATCCAAGTTCTATCTCATACCATGGCTATATATATATGTAAGATATCTGAAAAGACTTCTGGTAGAAATACCCACAGCTTTCAGTGGAAAAGCTTCATGTATTTTACAAAGTAGTCTGTGCATCTTGGGAAAGGAGGAGAGGTCATAGAGATAAATGGGCTCTGCTCCCCAGCTGCCATGATTCATTGTCTAGTTGGTACACAACCCTTAGTTTAATAATATATTAAGAATAATCTGTCATATTTCAGAATTACCTGCCATCTGAGAATCTCAAACAAGGTTTTTTAAATTGCACCTCACTGTTCACAGGAGTGCAATGATTTGTACTTGAACCTGGCGAGTTGAGCTGGCGAGAAAACAGATGTATGGGCAACTTAAAGGGTCACAGCAAACAATATTTCCAAGATGCTAGGGAAGAAAAAGGACTTCTGAATCCTGGCAATACTGGTCAACTTACTTGTATTTCTGTCTGTTGGTACCACTGATCAACACTAGTGTTGAAATCCAAAAGTTAATTTGGCAAACTGAGTGAGATGATGGCAGCAAACAGCTTTATGGAAGGCAATCCAAAAACGAGTGTTAAATTATTTACTTAAGTAATAGCCAGGTGTAAAAATGCAGGGTAAGAAACAGCTGGCAATCCAAAATGGTCATAAAATAAACATCAGTAAACAGTATCAGTGTTCTTTAAATAAGTCAAATGCAATTCTGGAGTGTGTCAGCCTTGAAATGAGAAGCTCTTCTTGCATAGGAAGGGCCTATTATGCCCAGTTTGGAGCATTATTGTAAGAGCGTCTATGGGCCAGTCCATGAAGGCTCATCAGAGAATAGAGAGAATGGTTTGAGGGCTACGAAGTTTGGTCAAAAAGGAAAGATAGGACAAACTCAGATTCTGTAGTAAAGAAGACTATGGAGAGTCTTCAGATATAAAGATTGCCTGAGAGACAACGGAAAAAAAATTGTTTTGCTTATTCATGGTGCATTAGGCGGAAATAATGGACTTAAACTGCAGAGAATTGGATTAGCTGTTAGGAAAATATATTTACAGTAAGGATAATGAATAGAGTAATAAATTTCCAGAGAAGAGTATTTCCCTCTGCCTCTGATTAGACACACATCTACCGGGTATAGCTGCAGTAGAAATGAGAAGCTGGACACAGTGATTCTGGATGTGCTGTCCAGCCCTGTGATGGTTCTCCTATCTCATATTTAAAGCCTGTTTAAAACTTGCTTCTGACTTGATGCTTCCATCATAATAGTAGCTGAGGATAATCTGAGGTGCTGCCTTTGCTTTTCTGTTCAGTTCAGCAAATTGATGGGCAGGACAAACATGTTTCCCTCTAGTTATGTCAGGCTAAAATTTACATCCTATTCACTCCTGTCTTACAGCACTTTTTTTGCCTGGCTGCAACTTTGCGTTACTCACAGTCCTCCAGCTCTGGCCATTACCTACCAATGTGCTTTATTGCTGAAATGTGTATGATGCCCAGGACTCTTATGAAGGGCCTGGAACTATTCTTTTCACTTCATAATTGCCTTTCTTTTACAGCTAATACTGAAGCATATTTTGCCAAAGATGTTTATCCTATGAAGTTGTTCAAGTAATGTTGGGTGTGGAAAGGACTATTTCTAGCATAAAGACAACTTTCAAGAGGTTAGGATTGTTCCTAGGACACAATGAATCTTTTCTCAATATCTGCACAGCACAATCCTACTACAGTTTTGTCACATTAAAAATAATATTGTGATTTCTAAACTGTGTTTTGAGTTCCTTTTACATTTGTTTACATGTTGAAGTTTTCCAATTAATTAATTAATTAATACAGCATTAATTTTACAAAGAAGAAGGACCTACTATGCTGGGACATCACTGTAGCCTAGCAAGTATGCTGTTATGTTTTTACTTGTCTAGTTTTAAATGTTTCAAAATTATAAGGGAATAATAGTTATTACTGATATGGCAAATAACATCTTTTGTCAGTATCACTCTGATAACATTTATTTGAAGTTCATTTATAATTTTGTTAACGAACGAGTTCATTTGTAATGCTGAGTTCTACGGGAGGTCTGGTACCTGGTAAGCAAAGGAGACAATTTTGGATCTAAAACTGTGAGGCAGATTGCTTGCTTCTGTCCTGAATTTGGAGTTGCTGATATTTTGAAATAAAATAAATGTCTTCTTTTTGTAAACAGATTTCAGTTTCCTATAAAAATAAATTAGTTTGGAGGTATCTCCAATAGATTTGCTGTGTGCAGCTCCTTTCTTATTGTCTTTTAAATATGTTTAAACCTTACTTCTGCTCTGTCACCATCATTGCAATACTTGAGGAAAATCTATAATGTGTTTTTCACTGTTCTGTTCAACTTGGTGAATTGTATTCTCCTCATTCTGCTTGATCCCAACTGTTTGTTTTTATCTTCCATTGCATCCTGTCTGCAGGCTTCCTGGGGAACTTCTCAGTCATGGTCTTACTGTGCTAACTCTGATTGTGAATTGAGAAACTCATTTGATACAAAAGCAAAAAATGAAACCACAATAAACCATGTATTTACTACAGATTCTAATTATTTCCCTTTTGTTTTTATTTTTGCGCAGATTGTTTCTCAGAGGAAACTCTCCAAGTCCTTACTCAAACATGGCAACACAGCAGGAAAGTCATCTATAACAGTAAGTCAATCTTAAATACACTCTTGTTTTCCTGTTATTTAGAAATATCTAATGTGACTAATTCTCTCTAAAAGCATCCTGCTAAGTCTCCAGAACAGCCCTTGATTGAGAAATGTATTTCAGTTGTTTATTTGATTACTTGTACTGTTTCTGACAAACGTTTGTTGTAAGGAAATGGCAACAAATAATGTATGATTTGTACAAAAGCCACAATATTTACTACTACTGCTACCAGTTTTAAGGTATTTAGATGACAGCAAGAAACTTGTGCTGCTTGAATACTTGTAGTTGAAGGATTAGAACATTCAGAAATTCATTTGACCTGCTTTGACACATGAAGAAGCTTAATGTTTATTTTCTCTTGGGCTTTTTCCAAATTCTTAGGAAAAAAAAAAAGGTGGAAAAAAATTAAAAACCCCACCAAACTCAGAAAGTACACACGTGCACCCAGCACTTCCAAAGTTTGATGAGACTAGCTGTGTTGTAATGCAATTATGGGCTGTATTGTTATACCTCCATGTGTATCCTGAAATCTGCAAATCAGTGTATTACCACTCTTTCATCCTTCTCTATGCTGGCCTGTTTGGGAGATCAGTCTTGTCTGCGCTGAACCTTGAATGCTTGTGACATTTGCAGCTCTGCATTAAGACAAAGGCTATACGAAAATATTCTGCTTTGGGGATCTCTGCTCTGTTGCCTCTTGGGGTCGAGAAGTATTTTTTTCCTTGATGTGCAATTAGCCAGAAGGGTTTCCTTTGGCTTGATTGCTTGGATTTATTTTCTGCCTTGGGCCACAGAAGAAACAGCAGACTGTGAGAAATAACACTTTCGGAGAGCCCAGGAGGTTTTATTTCTTAGATACCTTCCTTGGTGCTTGTCTGCAAAGGGATTTGCTTAAATGCTTACAGTAAAATCATTTTTGGTCTGGGGTTGGAAAGGAATTCCCCACTCCTCTGGCTGAATAGAACCAGGAGAGAGTTTTGCTCCCTAAATTACTCAGTGTGGTTTGGAGGCTGGGTCATATCTGAGCATACTTAATCTCATCCATCCCTGTGGTGGTCTGGACTCTGCTCCTGTTCTTTAAGGAACACAAAGAAGTTTAGTCTTGTGAAAACACAAATGCTCTAGTACAACTAAATCATTAGGCTTGTTAGTGGAGTGTTCTGGCAAAAATTAAATCACTGTAATAAACAGAAGATGAAAGAAAATAGTCCCTGCTGGCCTAACACTGGATGATAACCATGAAATATGGGACCTTGGCTTCTCACCAGCAGTACTAAAGAGCAAGTTGACTTCACTCAAATGGGAGAAAACTGAACACAGACAAAAAATATTGTGTGAAAACTTTGGTGTCTCAACAGAATAAGTAAAACCAGATTATTTAGCATTATTTCTAGACCTGGGGACATACCAGGTGTCTGTCAAGTATGAAAGTTACATATACTAATTTCCTAACTTGTTCAGTGTACTGAATTGTGAGTTTTTCATAGGATTTTGAAAGGTCCTGTCTTGGCATGTTTTTCTGAAATTTTATTAGCCCTTTGACTGTGTCATGTCTCATACACACAACTTTATAACATTTGTGGGATGCAAAAGAACATAGTTCATCTTCTGCAGTTGGAAGTCTGTCAAACTTCAGAAGAGCAGGTTCATCATTTTCAGTTAAAAATGAAGAAAAGTTGTGAAACTTGGTGTGCAAATCCCAGAGCACTGTTGGTCATATACAGCTTAACCATATATTTTAAACCACCAGACTACATGGAAGAGAAATGTGTCAAACTCTATGGGCCAAATCTCCAGCAAGCTCAAGTTTGCCTGAAGAGGCTGCATGTGAATATTTTGCATGGAGAAGCACCACAGCTCACTGCTGTGAGGGTGTCCCAGCCAGAATAGTCTCAACTCAGGGAATTTTACTTAATTTAATTTTTTGCCAATCAGAGTAAACTTCTGCCGATTCGGGAACTGAGAAACAAATAAGAAAAAAAAAAACCTCTGAGGGAAAATACCTTTGCTCCCCCTTCCCTGTGATCAACTTCAGACACCTCTCCTGCCTCCTTCATAGTCTCCATTCCCTTTGCCTTCAGCACACGTTGCGCTCATTCCCTTTGGTGAGGTGAGAGGTGGCACACGTCAGGATCAGAAAATAGTGATTTTTTTTTTTTCGGCTCTTTGTTTTTTACTCGTTTTCTCACCTCTGCTCTGAGCTTAGACACAGGCCACACTCCCTTCGAGAGCGTGTCTACTCCAGCATAGGCTTACCTGTGGGAGTCCACCCTCAGGGGTGCCTTGTCCAGCATGGATCTTATCCTTCCAAGAGTGAATCTCCAGCTGTGTTTCCATGCATCCTCCTGCATCTTCTTTAGGGTGGCCTCCCATACCCCCTACCTCTCCTTGCTTTGTGTCTCTTGCTTCTGGCAGCTGCTGCCCTTCCTGAAATACATGCACTTCTGATGGGTTGATGTTTTGGGGTGCAGTCAGTAGCTGCTGCCAGCTGCCAAGCTGGTTTGAAGAATAGTTGGGGTGTCCCAGTGGTTCCCCAAAGACCTTGAGTCCTTGCAGTGGAGACAGTCAGAGCCTGGCTGGGGGCCTGACATGGCTGCCAGCTGTGTGGCTGTGGACATGAAACAGCCAGAAAATAGGGGGTTTGGGAGATTTAATCTCTGGGGAGAATATTCCCAATAGGGAAAAGGTTTTATAGCTGTCAAATAGAATATAATGTGGTCTGTTTCAAAGAACGTTTTTCAGTGAAGTATCACAGGTTTTTTTAATACATTCTCTCCCCTGAAACATTTTAATGTCCTACTCAGGAAGGCTGTTTTGGTTGGTTATGTTTTGGTTTGGTTTTTAACATTGCACAGCACAGTGACTGACATCATTATGAGCATAGCTTACAGCATTTGAAAGAATCACACTATCATGTTTTAGTATTACTTTCTTCTGACTCACTCTACAGTAAATGGTTTTGCCAATGTATTTATTGCAGAAAAACTGTTCTAGTGAATTCTCCAACTGTAGATGTTGCTTTCATGACAACTAAGGACAAGTGACTTCACTTCTTTTCCTATTTAGCTTTCCAAATGATACCGAAGCATCATAAAAATAATTGGACTTTAGACTCATATAATACAAGTCTTGTATAGCATTTTTGTCCCCATGGACATTGTGAGGCTGTGGAATTCTCCGTTGTCCAGTCTGAGAAGTACTTGGTCAGAGAAAAGGGATCCCTGATAGATGTTCATGTCTCTCCACTGACAGGTGATTGACAAGGCATAGTCGCATGACACAAAGTGATTCAGGTTTTTGGGCTTAACAGGGTGACATCCATCAGCTGAGGGTGGGATTCACTGAATGCCCTCAGCCCTTCCTGATGGCAAAGAGAAACATATGAACTTGTCCCACACTTCAGTTTCCTAAATGGGGTCTACAGTCTTCACACTGAAAAATGGCATCATTCTCCCCTTTCATTACACCATGCAAAACTCAAATGTAGCTTTCCATTTAGGTGATCGCTGAGGAATTGTCTGGCAATGATGACTACGTTGAACTTTCATTCAGCGCACGGAAATTGGATGACAAGGTAAGCTGCTTGATATTAACCTTACCAAAAGAAATAAGAATGCCTGCAAATATGGTTTGATGAGATTTTCCCTGACAGATATTTTTTGCCTTATGTTATTAAACACATCAGGGTTTTCAGATGAATGTTCACGATGAGGCCTTCCTCAAGTTGCAAAGTAATTAAAAAAAAAACAAACTCAAGGGAATGTAATTAAAACCAAGACAAGTTAATTACACTACAACCAAGACAATTTAATTATGTAAAATGCCACAGATCAGAAGTGCTTAGAGAAGTGAACTTTCTGTAAGTAGTCTAAGATGGTATCGTTGAAGTGTCCTAAATAAAGCTAGAAAACTTCATAACAGCAATGTCATGATAGACATTTTGTTCTACAAAATGTAGCTTGAATATGAGAAATAGATTCTTGCATATCTGCTAAAAAATTTTCCCCTCTTTAATAAGAAAACTCTCCACTGACTCAAACACGACTCAGGATTATAATGAGTACCTCTTTCTGAAAATTTCTTTTGTTGTTTAGCAATTTATTTATAATAAGCGTCTCAAGCAACTAACAGCCCAAGAAATCCAGATGACTGCTTGTAAGCTACTCTCTGTTATTTCAGTGTAGTAGCAGGCATATGATTATTTGAGGTATAGAGTCCCTTCTTATATATGAAAGTGTTTCTAATTAGAAGCATATGGTAACACTGTTCAAAAGTTTAGGATTGTGATGCTCCAAGTGTGTTCTTGTAAACATTTGAGATGTGAGTAGCTTAAAATCAAATCAGAGAGACTATTTTGGGATACATAAATCAGATTTTTAAGATGAGGTTGTAACTTATGAAAAATATTTTTGGTTTATAGTACAGGAAAATCTCAGGCAAGCAGAAAGTACACAGAAAGATTAATAGTACTGCAATTTATTTAGAACATACAGGTAAATAACTTTACTGTGTTCAGGATCATTAGGATTCATAAATGATCAGGACCTGAATTTGCTTCTCATCTGAAAGAAGAACTATCTTCTTCTTTCAGGCTTGCTGGAGTCTTACTGGGTTTGAATTGCATGGTTTATTTAGGTGTCAAAATGTAGATTTAACAACCTTTCTTTAGACAGACATCTTTAGAGGTGATTTCCAAACTTGTACTCAAGTTTCTTCCTGTTCCACATGCTGTCACATCTAGAAAAACAAGAGAACATATACAACATAAGACTCCACTTGGCCATTGCTTTTTTACACATGTAAAATGTAATCTGCTCTAAATATTATGATTGCTTATGGGTCTTGTTGGTATAAATTAAAAGAATACTGCCAGAATGCAATTCTGAGCCGGGTCAGTGTTGTTTGGGAGTGGTTAAAACACTTAATGGGGATAAGCTGAGAAGGATCATTCCAAAATATTGCAACAATATTGTCGTTCTTGCAATTTTAACGTGTCCAGTGAAGGTGGGCTTCATCCAACAGCAGTTCCTGGATGTTGCAGTGTGCAATTCAAGCAATGACACATTATGTATTATCCGAATCAAAACTCCAATCTTCAACTGATGAAAATCACTGGAAGCCTATTGCAGCTGAAAGAAGTCTTGCAGTTTCTTCCAGCTAGAGACGTAGCTCTAGACTTGGCTGAACATTGGCTCACCTCTTCTATAAGAAAGCTTTTGGTATGGCTTATAATGAACTTTGAAATCAGTAGATGCAAGGCACTATTAGTAATTATTGTTATTAAGGTTTGAAATTGCTTAAATTGCATAGTTCAGCCAGTGTCTAAAAAGAATGAGTGCTCTGATGTCACATAAAAGTAAAAAAAAACCCCAAACCAAAACAAAAATCCAAGAATTGAGAAGAGCCCATTTTATACAATACTAAGGATGGTTTTGCATGCTTCTCCCTACTCAGAGAAGTGAACACCTGAGTAGAGATGTAATGTCAGAGAAACAGACTGAGGGCCTTGGATTCTCCTGAAAGACAGAGAAAGCCTCTGGAAGTCATTCAGAGGCTCTGCTACAAGGTCACTTTTGTAAGCTGTGGGGTTCCTGCACTGATAGCTGTGGGAGTGGCAGAAGACAAGTAGAATCCTAATGTCTTACAACTTGTGGTTAAAGGAAGGGTTGGGGAGATGTCGTGTATGTGCTTTCAGGATAAAAAGAAAAATAAATTCTTTCCATCCATTACCAACAGTGGTATCTTGAATGGACAGGAATTTCTTTCCTTCATCCTTTAAAGGAGAGCTCCTTGAAAGAGGATCTAGATTGCGGTTCTTAAATGTATACATTTCCTTCACTAAGAAAAAGTATGTGAACAACAGCTGTGGGGGTTTTTTAAGATTTAACGAAATTCGTTGGTATAATTTAACAGGCAGGATATGTTTGTTGAGGGTTTTTTACTCTCTCCACATAAACTGAAAGAATTTTAGAGAAGCTACAAAACAAGTAAAGCCTGCGCATATTTTTCAGGAGGAGTGGCTAAAACATTCAGTGAAAAATTATAGGAAAGTGACAGGTATGAAAGTTCCCTTTAGTTAACTGACTTTGCAGAGATAAAGGTTATAGTTTTTATTGCAGTGCTTGTTTGGAAGGTATAACTGCATTTTCATGTTTTATTGAAGCCCTGTCAGCTCAGATGGCACATCTTTGTTTCAAGAGCTCCACTGAGAACACTTCACAGTGGAACAATAACTTTTGGGAAGGTTCTATTGCATTAATAGCTGTGTCACAATTACCATAACAAGCAGCTATGTTTTTTTATGATAGCTATAATAAATTGTGAGCACTGAGGCAGGCAAGCTCCTTTTCCTGTTCTGAGAGAGGCAATTATTGTTTGGGAAAGATTCCCCAGCAAGTGCCTGCAAAATATAAGCTAATATTGCTTTTTTGTAGAGTTTTAAACTACTATGTGTATAGTATTAAACTACTCCTGCAAAAAAGTCCTCAAATGCCCTGTCTTGCTGCTGAGGAATTTTCAAAATTTTAGTCTTTTGGCTACTTCAGCCATTTTTTGAGGAACCTTTCACTTAATCCTCAAACCTGAATTCTAAGAAGTGTCATGCTCTGAAAATTAATCTCTAAAAGATGTGCCAAACTAGGTGCTTAGAAACAGGGGTAGATAAAATTTTAAAAGTTAAGCCTTGTACATGTGTTATTACTGTGTAACTGCTGCATATACTGAAAGAACGATGTTCATTATACCACTAGCAAATGAACTGTATTAATCATTAAATATTATTAAAATAGCACAACATTATATTGCTGCTATTCTCATTTCAGAGGATATTCTTTTGAGATAATGCAAAGCTGTTAGATGCAGCATAACAACCAAAAAGCTTTGACAATGTTAATAGCTATGAAAGCAAATGTTTCTTCGGGTTGTCATTTTTTACTTATCACAAATCATCTTCAATATAGAAGGATTTTTTTGTTTGTACCTAATTCTGAAAGGAATTAGGCTTTGCTTTTGCATTAGAGGGGGAGTGATATTACTTCCCTTGTGCTGATGTGCTGTTTCAACTTTATGATACTCAGCTAGGAAAGATAGTATATTTTGAGTCTTACATGAAATCTTGGTTTCCTTTCTGAATTCTTCTGCACTCCAGGGTGCATTCTTTGGATGTATCATTTTGAGATGTTTTCTTTCAAATAACTTATCAAATTCATGTTTGATAAAAGAACTGCTAATATTAAGCTTTTACTCAGCTTCAATCAGTATACCTATGTGTGAGAAGAGGCAGCTCAATCTTTTTTAACCCTATGCACTCTGGATTTTAATGTTACTGTGATTTAAACAGCATCCTCACTCTCTGTTTGTTCTCCTTGCTATGCACTGGTAATCTGGCAGAAAATCCTGTGTGTACTAGCAGTTTGAAGTGCTGAATGGAGTCCAGATACTAAATCTATATCAGGGCCTTGAGGCAAACTTTGTTGGATTTTGCACTGGTTCTACATGCTTTAGCATAAAATGTCCTGTTTACCATGTAATTGGAACAAATAGGTAAAAACACAGGTTTGATGTTTCGTGCTCCCCATGATAAGATTTAACAAATGCATATTCATGTGCTTTGCATCAGTTCCCAAACATGCTGTTAACTTTTCTTTAGGAGGTAAAGAAACAGACCATTGACAGGACAGCACTCTGAACACATTATGTCATTTTTAGGACATGACAAGATTTTTGGTTGCTTGAGCCTTGCCCGAGGCTTCCTGGTCCTTAGGGACTTACTTCCTTCTCCAGACGTTCAAATTCAGGTGTCCCTTTTCAAAGCCCTGATTTGTTTGTTTGTTTTGCAGTTGTAGAATTGTAAAAGTGCCCTAAAGATAAATTTGACCGACTGGAGTGCCCAGACTTTGGCTAGCATCTTATCCAAAGCTCTTCCCATCCCAATGGCTATCTAGCTAGTCAAAAATAAGCATGGTGGACATTTATGTTGAGAAATTTGTAGAACTATACATATTACAGTAATTTTTACACTACCACTATTATAGAAACACTTGGAGAGCAAACAGAATTTCTCACTTCCCCAAGTTGACTTGGAGGTCTGTGGTTTTGGATATGGCTTACAAAGAATAATATTCTTATGCACAAGTTAATCGTAAGCTCTTTTGAAGAGGAAACTGAAGAAAGGACTTGAAACTACAGGAAATGGGCTTTGTCCATTTAAATCCGGCTCTTTCAGCATTGCAGTTAGAAATTTGAAGCTCACCCCTCCAGCTGTGGAGGGTTAACACCCATCCACTCTTCTGCCTCTGCAGCCAGCACGTCCAGAATAAATGAGATGTTGGAACAAGAATGTCTGTGGCCAAACTGCAGCAGTGCTATAGAAAGCAACTTAATTTGGGTTTGTGTGAGAAAGTTCAGGGGTGTTAGCTGAATGCAAGACTAGGGGAAGATGTTCTGCAGTGCAGTGGGTATATGCATATGAACCTCAGTTTCTGCCACAGATTTGCTTCTACTTAGAGATATCAAGTTATTTTTCTACATTCCCCCTCTCTGTTTGTCATCTTAGGATGGACCATGTTACCACATCCTAAAGAGGACTTGCTTCTCTAACCACCTCTATCCATCTTGACAGTTGGTAGCACACAATGTCTTGGCCAATTAATTTCTTTTTTGAGATGGTGGGTGAACAGTGTGAAATTCAACCCCACTGTAGAATAAGCTTCAAAGTTCAATACATCATAAAACTGATGTTAAAAGACCAAACAGGTATGGAGACAGAAAGAAACCAGCTATGTGGATGAAGGGGCTAAAGCTTAGGAATCTGAACTAAGTGTAAGAAGGGAAAAGGACATTTTACAGTTCTGCATGCTATGATTAAATAGTCAAACTGGGCACAACAACAATGCCACAGGAATCCTTGTGGGACAAAGACAAGAATGAAATATTGCTGAGAGACACCAAGAGGTCTCTCTAAAACTGTGCCGGCTCTCCTTTGTCATTAGCAGTCAGGGAAGCGCCAGTGCATTGTGCCTGAAAAGCTCAAAGAAAAAGAATCCTGAAGAGTAACCTGCCCTATATTTTATTTTAGGATTTTTTCAGCAAATCTGATCCTTTCCTGGAGATTTTTCGTGTGAATGATGATGCAACCCAGCAACTTGTTCATAGGACTGAGGTAAGGGATGGAATTGAATTTACTTTCCAAGGACACAGGTGGCCTGTCAGGAGGAATAGTTTATGCCTCCCATATCACAAATGGTAGTGCAAACATTCACGTTTAAAAAGACTTCCTAGTGTTACACTCTAGAGTAATTATTAACTAGTGGGTTATCAGGTCTTGACTTATCTTACAGTAAAGGCAGATGATACTGAAACCAAAGGTCCAAATTTCATTAAATTGGCAGAGAATTTGTTTGAAGGTCCATAGTTATGATATTTAGCCAAAACCATGCTACAGACACTATCATATTTTCCCACTAATGCTATATTGCATCTTCTCCACCTCTTCCCGGGGTGCTCGTGCTAAAGAGATTTGTAATCTGAGCAATTTACATTTGTTTCTTGTGTCCCAGTGACATTACTGCTTCCATGCTAATGACTGGCACTGTCTTAAAAAGCAGCATTTGGGTGTACAGGATGGAGCTGTGGTAGGTATTTGGGTTTATAAGCCTGTTATGGATTCCATAAAATCTTTCTAGCAAGGCAAATCATGTGGCTGTAAATTGATGTTGCCCATCCCTATTGCCTACTCCTGCATCTCTTCTGTGGCTTCCAGTTCAGTTCTACAACCTGTCCCTTGTGAGTTACACTCCTGCTGAGGCATGGCAGTGCTGGAGCAATCTCTTTAGGATGATCTACACATGATATATGCAGGGAAATATGGGTTTCTTTCCCACCTTTACTCCTTTTGGGCTTTCCAGAGGACTGTTGCAAACTGCAGGTTGTTCAAGGACACATATTCCATTCATATGGTTCTGAAAACTCCAGCTGAGCTCTACTTTCTTTCTCTTTCTAGTGAACATACTGTATTGAAAATTGTGGCTCATGTTAGAATTCTTTTTGGAGATGCAGAAATATTAATGGTTCCCTTTTTTATTTTCACTCACAGGTTGTGATGAATAACTTAAATCCAGCGTGGAAGACCTTTAAAGTGTCTGTAAATTCTCTGTGCAGTGGAGACCAGGACCGCAGGCTAAAGGTCAGAAGTCATTCCTCCTTTTTTAATAGTTTTACTCACAGAAAACGAAAGTTGGTCTCCATTTTTGAAGTGTAGATTGCTATTCTGCACTTTCCTCTTCTTTGATGGAAAAAATGATTGTACAGCTGCTTTATGATTACCATCATCAAATTAAGGATGCAGAGAAGTGGTAATCCACTGTAATCAACAGATTATGCTCTATATTTCTTACAGTAACCTCAAAAAATGATAGGGCTGTTTTTTTCAATCAGTTGAATAATTTGAATCCAGCATCATTTAACTAGTGAAAGTATACTGAAGGGAGGTGGCAGCCCTACCACAATTTTAACTACTATTTCCTCACTTTTGTATCTGGAGACCTACAGTAAAAGAAACACTGAAATATGAGATCTGTTATTATATTTAAAGAATAGGATGGCCACAAAAAGGCATGTGCCATAGTAATGGAAGAGTTACTAGTCAGGAGAAAGACAGATGGAACTTGGAGCTTTTGTGTAGAAAAATTTGTCTTCTTTTGGCTGACTCGGATTCAGTCAAGGCTGTATCCCATTGTTCATATCTTCTAATCAGGCTTAAGGTTAATACTTAATTAAAAAATACCAAAGAGCACTGGTCCCCAGTGTCTATTCAGCCTCTTGGACCTGGTAAAAGAACACTGGACTCTAAAGTATGGTGCTTTTTTTCCCCCTTTTTCTTCCTATGCCGAAATTGTCTTATAGAATTTTCTTTTGTCCGTGCAGACATTTCTTCTTTCATCATTACAGCTGCACAACCCTGCAGGAGGAGTGTTGTCATTTTTTGCTCATTACAGACGGCAGGGTGTGCTTTGCAGTTAGGCAAAAATAAAATGCTAGTGTGGATATGTTACAATGCATGTCACAGATCAGTTGGAAGGGTAAAAGGAGACTTATGAATGCTCAGATTGTGATTTATAACTTCATAAAATTAGCCCTGTTATTATGGAACAACAGTGATATTGACACAGTGCTTGTATGTATATGTTTGTACGGTATTGGGGATGCACAAGGAAGACACAGGTATAAATGTTTAACTGTATAAATTGTTTGTGTGCCCTGTTGACTTGTGGCACTGTTGGGCAAACAAGATGGGTTCAAGTGAAAAAGAAGTACCAAAAGAGTGAGGAAGCTTGAGAAAACAATGAAAGATGTAGCAAGGAGAAGTGAGGGATGAAGTAGATGAAGTACAGGATACTTAGGAGGCCAGACCAGTGTGTTTGTGACATGTGTCTGAGATATGTGAAGGAAGTTCAGCATCTCAGGTGGTACAGCGAAACAGTTGTGAAAGATCTTCCCATCTACCCCTTAACTGGTAAATGGTCAAAACCAGTTGTGTTTTGCATATTCAGTGGGATTGAAATAGAGTTGTAGGAGATGAAATAGAGAATGAGCTGTACAGAAAGAACAGCCTCCATTTTCAAATGCAAGCAAAATTAACAATAGTGGCTGAAGAGGATTTCTAATGCAAATGAAGAAATGTAGAGGAGTTATTTATTGTAGTATGTGTAGGATGACAGTAATGTGAAGTGTTAGGATAAGGACTTTGTTATCTTGGGAGGTTGCCATTTTATAAATTTCCTGGGTAGATTAAATAGCTATATGTTAGTTGCCTGAAACACAGAAGATAAGCACATAACTCGGTGTTGTATAAGGGATATAGACCTCCAGGAAAGGAAAAGGGGGAAAAAGAGCAGCTACCATCCAGGGGTAGTAATATGACTGACTCAAAGATCAGTGAAGGCCAAGGAGCATTGCCATGGCTGGCACCTCCATTGGCACCTCTGATGCCTGGGCTGCTACTTCATGACAGAATGGAAGCACTGGGAAAAGCACAGATAGTGCATATTTGGACAATGTGTTCACATCACAGCTCAGGCGGGGCTGGGAGCTGAGGTTTTGCTTTTGAATAGAGTGAGCTATGAAAGGCTTGGAAAGGGAGGGTGAGCAGTTCTTTTATGTATTAGAGAAGAGCAGGCCACTGGTGGGACATATAGACAGAGGTGACATGGTTAAAGCATGTGGGAGTGCTGTAGCTGCTGCAAGCATTCTGAAAGATGAAAGGGAGCTGTAGAAGGGCACTGCTAAAGAACATGGTATATTCAAAATATGAAATGCTGAGAGGCTGCAGAAGAGATGTGACAGATTACCTGTGTTATGCAGCCACTCTGGGGGTGCATCTTACACAACGAGATGCAGAAGGTTGTAACCTGTCTCTTCCTTCTCACAAGGTCCTAAATCACCTAGTCCAGCTTATATCTGACAGTCACTTGGAGCAATCAGTTGTGCCTGGCCTTACAGGATCTGCATCTTGAGGTAGCTTAAATCAAAATGAGTAACATCGCATAGTAATGTGACTACATAGGTTTGAGACAAGAAATGGATCAGAATTCTTCCACTAAAATGAAAAGCAGAATTAGTTAAACACTGCCTTCACCATATTGTGTACATGTGGCCTTTAAATCACTTAGATGAGAAAAACCTAAGAAGAGAAGCAAACAAACTGTGAAGCTTATAATATTAGAGCAAGTGGTAAGTCCATAAGGGTAGAGGAATGTGGTTCTGCAGTGAGAGACATGCTTTAATCTCTTTGAAGCTGAGGTGAGAAGGTATGAGAAAGGCTGAGATTTCAGCTTAGAGAGAAGAAGATGGATCTGGGAATAAAGGTGGTCTTTGAGCTATGACCAGAGAGATAGTAATCAAAATTATTTGCAGATGATACTTCAAAAGAGAGATGGAAAAGGGAGAAATGAAGAGGAACAAGAATAGTCCTTTGGGACTGCCTATAGACAAGATGAGGGGAAAGTTAATGAAAGTATGGCTAAAGAAGAAAACCAGGGCAAGATGGATCTTATGAACATATTCAAGGTTTTCAAGAGAGTGGTTTTTTTCTTTTTGAGAGAATACATGTTTTTATTTGTGTATGCAAGTGTTTATAGGCCCTGATTTAGATATCTGAGTATTTGCCTGAGGCTCCAGTTCAGTCATTTACAGAAAAGCTCAAAGTACTATCTGTGATTTGCACCAGATCATTCATAAGTGCAGGAATATTTTAAAATTAATTATGGCTGTAAAATAAGAAAAAAGCTTGACTCTTATTTCAAATTCAGGCCCTTTATAACTTTTAGTAGGTGTAAGATAAGTCTATTATGGTAGAGCAGCCCCCAAAATCACTTGTATTTGACAGATAACATATAGCACTTGTCAGATGATTATTTGCTTCTTTTCTGTACGGTCTATAACCTAAGAGTTTGATGGCAGTGAGGACAGAAGAGTGGAAATTATAAGAATTAGAGTGATGAAGTGTCTGTGACTGGTATAGCACTGTATGAATGTTTATATTTTAATTTACATAGACTAAACAGTCCACTCTTCACCCGACCATAATTTGAAACATTTGACTTTAGTTGCTTTGTCTCACTTCATAAAGTATATAGCAATATGTTTCTGCTAAGTGTGGGAAGAATTCCCTGTGTCATATTTAATGTGGGGGAGATTTAGTGTATTCCAGCTGCCTTGCTGAGCATCAGCTTCTTGCCAAGATTGCTTGATCACTGTGAGCAGTAATTGCATAAGGCTGGGTAGTTTTGTATCTGTACCTGCTGTTAGTTTTTCACGCACTCTGGAAAGCATCATCTAAATTAAGGCTTAAGGAGGCATCAGCAATGCTTGGAGAGAAATACCAACTTGTGGAAATTCTGCAAGACTTCTTGACAACAACTGCAGACATGCTACAACTGTCACTAGCTTTGGCTTCCCTCTGTAGGCTATAAGTAGCACTGAAGTCTTGGCCTTTCATCTCTGGCACTAAAATCACATGGGTATGGAGGTTAGTGGTCAGATTTCTGTTATGAGGAATGAGGATTAATGGAAAAAGTACACTAAAACAGTACAGATCAACTTACAGAATTTCAATCTTCATTAGTCTTGTACCCAAAGCAGTCTTTAAACTGTCTGGGCATTTGAAACTTTCTGGTTTAAATATCTGTTTAGAAAGATAAGATAAAGAAGGTCACCAAAATCAAAGCAACCAGTAATTAGGGTCTGCCTCAGAAGTCTTTTGGTAACATCCTTTATAAAGTCTGTTAATTCAACTTCCTTATGGGCTTTTAAAAGAAAACTAATTTTACTTTATTTAGCTGTGGTGCAGAGAACAGTGAGTGTTTTATTCCTCTCAGGACGCCTTGTAAAACTTTCTTGCAATTATTGCTGCTCTAGGTTTTATTATAAAAAGGATATATTAGATTTATGAACCTACTGAGCTTTTTTTCCCAGACATTGAAACCATCTGAGAAGTCTGGTCACACTTCAGTGCCGATCATACCTTCTTTTAATGCTAATGGGACAGACAATTTGTGTATGCATTGAAGTGAACAAAATACCTCTTCGATTCGAAAGTAGTGTATTGCTTTTCTAATATGTAAAGAGCTTCAATTCACAACAGTAATTACTGACAAATCTCAGTGATGATTATAATCCCCCTCAGGGCAGTTTTTATCCTAGTCTGCTGGGCTGAAGGTCCTGTAAATTGTGGAACTTTGGCATTCAAGTTTGGTTTCAGAATGTGAGGTGTGTTGCTGCCAAAGGCTTATCTGAAATATAGGCTTTTATTGTGGGTATTTTCTGGTAGGAATCATCTACTGTCCACTCATTCTAATAGTTGCAGCGTTCCTGTTTTTCTAGAGGAGTCCTGGTAACGTACACAGAAATATAATCTCTTTTTGGTTTGGTATTAAATACTGTAATACTGGGGAAATAAACCCCTAACAAGGTGCTTGTTATGCGCTGGCCAAACAGAGCACATAGCATAGAGTACTTATATCTTCTGCTGAGGTTATATGGAAAACATCACCAAAAGAAATTCTGTTCATAAGAAAAAGAGGAAGAGAACCCCTGGAATATAAACGTAGTTGAGGTGAAGTGATAAGCTGCAAGGAGAGGGGGAAGTACATGTCATATCCATATAGAAAGTCTTTTCTATCTTCCATCTACACAGGGGAAATCTTCAGAAGAAGAATGTCCATTAGATACTTTTCTACCTTTCAAAAATCTGCAGGTTACATCTGTATAATTCCTGTCAGTTTTTTTATTGTTTCATCCCTGCCTAACCCAGGTTACAGGTGATGATCCAAATGAAAGTTGTGCATGCACAGTTATCAGTGGGACCTGCAGCTATGGGCTGCTCCATACATCAGGTTATAAGGCCTCGGAGTGTATGAACAGCTCTTTGCAGCATGAAGCCTTGAGGCAGTACTGTTTCTTACTTTTGGGTAACCACGGGAAAGTGGCCTCTTCCTGTGTACTTCTAAGGAAGTTAAAACCTGATTCTCCATTCTCTCTTATGTCCAGTTAACTTCCTTGGTTCTGTCCATATGATCTGTTGGAGTAGCCGTGTCTTAGCACGTGAATTCTATGTTTGGTTTTCTGCTGAGGGGTCTATCAGCAAATGCTTGTAAGCCCCAGTATCTATGATACTCTTAGGGCTAGTGAGATGCATTCACAAGTTTAAAGGTCATCTGATTTTCACTTAATTTCAGCACTAAGACCTTGATATATAGCAATATATGGCCCTTCCCAATGTGAATTTTCATAGACTGTGAATTTTCATGGACCATGAATTTTATACTTTTTTTTTTGGTTGGTCATTTCTAACAAGGTCTTCTTGATAGAGCTACACTTTGCTCAAATTAGGCCTCTTCTGCCTTGTTGATACTATTTGTGATGGGTTGACCTTGGCTACTACGGAGAAATGAACTCCAGCTCAGCCAGATCCAATACACTATTATATATTGTGATCTTTGCTTACAATATTAATAGAAGAAGCTCCACAGCATACAAGGAAGATTTTGACATTATTCTGGAAGGAAATAGCCAATCACTTTAACTTTATTAATTAAAATCATTAAATTAAAAACTTGTTATTGAGATAACAATCTTTTTCCCAGTGCCTGTTATGACATTTTTGGGGGTGGAACAATGGGTCTTCTTCAGATAGTTGTAACCTTCTGTTTCCATCTGATTTCTTAAAATGTTGATTATTTCATGCTAAATGTTGGATCATTAAGGGAAAAAAATGTTTCTTATAGGTCTGTAAATGTATTTTCTTCTCCATTCTGAGTTAAGGAAAAGCAAATAGTGCTAGTTATTTTTATATTCTCTGAGTTATTACTGCAATGTTCTCTAGATCAATAAGCTTTCAGTGACCTTTAATACTTGACTATAGCTCTGCTTATACTATAAACTGGTATGTTATAAACTGTTATCCTTCAATAAACCCTCAGTATCTCTGAAAGCTGCTAGTGAAAGTAACTGAGCAGAACCTGTGAAGATGGCCAAGTAAAGCTTAAGATACAAGGTATAAGTAATAAATTTAGACAAATCCATTAGTGCTTTTATTCTTTCACAGTTTACCTGTCAGAGTGTTTGAAGCACTAATGTGGAAAGATACAGTTTATGGTCAACAGCAATAATTTGTGCAGGATTTTAAAAGGCATGTGGCATGAAAGGCAATTCAAGCAGTGTCAAATCGTGATTAGAAAGGCATGCACCGAAGGATTTCACACTGTTCCATAAGAGGAGACTCATTTATTGTTGCTGTTTTCTTTGCACTTTTAATTCCAGGTAGAAAGAGACTGGCACCAAGAACAAATTACAGCATAGGCTAGACTTGCTGGTTATTTACTTGATTGGGTGATTTCAGTCATACCTAATTAACTAAGCAGTTCTACATTTTCCCTTCAATTTACTCACCAAATTAATGCCAGTGGAACCAATCATTCCTGGCTTGCTTACCCTGATGTTGCTGAAGAGGTATTTGCATATGGAGTCCTTCTTGTGGAAAGTCTTCAAAAGCAAATAAAGGGGCCTCAACCTTTTCATGTCTTCAATATGAATCAAAAGATGCTTTCAAATTACTTTTTCAGTAAGTCATTTCTTTTTTATTAGGTCAGGGCATTTTCCTGGAACCTGTAGAATAATTGCCTCACTCTTCTAGGGTGCAAATCTTTATTTTTAGTCTGAATAATATTTATTAGCCATTTTAAGGATGTTATCATGTTGTGAATTTTCAGCAAAGTTCTTCTAAAGCTAACTGTGCAGCTGATAATTTTACATAATAAAAAGTTCCTTCTTGGTGGTCAAAAAAGAAAAAAAATAGGCTTAAATGTTAGGATGAGGTGTATGTTTAATAAGCTAAGAGAAATACTTGTATAAGGGCATACTGCTTAATTAGTGTAGGAGTTTTAATACAGTCTTCTGAAAGAGTGATATATTACTTTGAGGAAAAACTGTAAAAGCCAGTCTCTGAGACCTCCTCACACAAATACCATTGGACCTACTTTTCTAGTAAATGTTTCTTTTCCTTTCTCTCTCATATTCCCCTTGTTCTCTCTATCTGCCTGTGGTAGCAGGTGCTACACTGATTATTAAAAACTTAAGTTGCCTACTTTGTAAGGTCTATAGTGACTGTGGGGAATTTGCTGCAACCAATCACCCTGTTTTGTCAGTTTGGGTTAATGTATAATTTAGCAATCAGTTTATAATACGGTGCCTCCTGAATTCACTAATCACAGCAGTGTGTTTGGAACCCTGATTTACCTGAGCATGTCAAGGACTGACCAGATCAATCTTCATAAACTCTGTGCAAGATTTAAGATCACCCTTAAAACAAAGCCGATTAACTCCACGTGTGTGATCTCAGCTTACAGATTCCACTTTTTATGTTGGGTTTCCTTGACTGTATTCTTGATAAAGCAGTTGAAGATGCTGTGGGAAAAAAGTACCAGTGATTGCAGTTAATATTTAGGAGTGAGAAATAGACTCAAGAAATGAGCTTGGCACTATATTTGTTAGAGTCAAGTGAGTTCTTTCTAATGACTTTAACAGGCACTAGTTTGTTCTCCATTATGGTAACTGCTGGATCTATAGCAAATTAATTGTCAGATTAATTAATCTAGATTTGGGTTAATTGATGTTTGTGAAGTGCTTTGAAGATGAAAGAGCTATCTAAATGACAAGTGTTGTCACAACAGTTAAGGGTCCAAGTGGATTGCACAAGGAGAGATCATTTGATATACAGTGGTTAAAAAGAAAAGAGCTGATATTCGCATCTCCAAGGGCTCAGACTGCTGATAAAGATGGTGGTAGAAGACTGAAGACTGAAGAAACTAAAAGTGGCAGGCTAGTGAGAGGCAGGAGTCTTTCTCCCATCCACTGGATGACTCTGACAGACAGGGTTTAAAGTGTTCATGTAAAAGGAGATTTTTGCTTCCCATTCCTTACCAGAACCCCCATTTCCATGAGCTCTTGGGCAGAAATGAAGAAATTTCCCCATGACATTGCAAGAAGCATTCATAGTCTGAAACAGAGGGGACAAAACCAAGCAAAAATGCTGTGTGTGAAAATGTTTGTCTGATTTAGGGGATCTGAGGAGTGTTCACTCTGTTTCTCTTTTGCAAATAAGTGACAATTTCTTCCAAATAATTTGTACATTGCATTTATTGTGAGCTTCCTTTAGTTGTTTACTGCCTCAATGGTTCCATCTCAAGACAAATAAATACAGCCTTCCACAGCTTTCCTATGCAAGTCTTCAGTATGAGAAATATTTTGAAGGGCTCTCTCTCCCTCTCTTGAGCTGTTTTGAAACTGAGTTTTAATCCCCTTAAATGAAACAGAGGCTCCTACAAGTGCTGCTCGCTGTAACCCAAATCAGAAATTTCTGGTTCGTTCACAGGGCAATAGTTGTTAAGGTACTAAATCCCATTCCAAGAACCATTTAAAATGAAACAAAGCACAGCCCTGGTAATGAGGATCAGTTCCACAGTGGACAGTGGGCATACGGGATGCCAGTTAATTAAGTGACCTCTACATTCTTCCCGATTTTCATATCCCTGTGTTGATAATGCACTGAACACCCTTACAGACCCCAGTATTAGCTGCAGAGCTGCTTACTGTAGAAGTTTAGAAACCAGTTTTGAATTAAAATAATAGAATGAAGCTCTGCTTTCACTAAAGCAAATCAGGATTAGGCTTAGCTGTAACCTTGTAAAACAGCTGAATGCTGTAGTGAGCGAATTTTAAGTGTTGCATATCCATCAGTTTCATACCTTTGTGTATACTGGACATTTTGCTGTGTGACTTACAGTATCTCATGATATTAAAAACGAGAAAAAAATGAAAGTCTAACCAGTTTTTCATATTGTTTTTCCATTTCTTTTTGTTGAGACAGGAAAGAATAGGGAAGGCAATTTCCAGACAATCTCATTTCAGTCTCTCATAAAGTAGCAAAGCCTCACATTTGGCTGACATATAACCAACTTATAAAGGCCTTTGGTTTCTTTTCAGATATCTTTTTTATTGTGTAAATCAAAATTTACCCACTCATCGAAATCCTTCTCTTGCTGTTAAATCTTGTAATAAATGTATCCTTTGATATGAACTATATACTTAAACAGAAAGATTACCTTAAAATTCTACTCATAAATTGTATTTTGTAGTTTATATGCTAACATACTGCCATGCAAAAATGGCTACATGCTGCAAATAATAAAATATATGTATCTTAGATTGTAGTATTTTCAGGGAACATAGCAGAGTCAAGTTTAAGGCAAAATAATACATTTCTTTTTTAAAAAAATACAGTAAGTATCTTAAGGGATCTAATTATAAATTAATGTTTCTGATATTCTAGGCAGCATTAGGGTAGAAATAGCTATTAAGTACATTTAAACTTAAATATTTTAGAAGATGTCTCAGTACATAGTGGTCACTTGGAAAGTGTGAACTTTGTCTCACACTGAAAATATGTATTTAGTCCTTGCTTACAAAGTGATCTGACCCAACACACATTCTGTTAAAATTTAGATCTGCGTTTTTCATTTGCCAAAAACATGTTTCCTCCCAGCTAGATAGAACACACATTTTGAAATGTGTAAGTACGTGTGTATAATGTATACACACCTCACATAATGGAGTTAGGTTTTGTAATAAAAGTGTTTATCTGCCTTACCAAATCTAAATTAAGCATGCTTATAATACGTGATGGTTTTCTAAATAATTCTGAAAATATTTGATAGATATCCTCTGCAGGATTCCACAAAAAAAGCATTAGCTGATCACCAGCCTCCTGGAGGTAATACTAGAAGAAATCAAGGCTCTTGGGATCAGAGACTTCAGTGTGTTTGTGGATAGTTGTTGTTCTGTTTGTGTGTTACAGCTGCTAAAGCATGCTAGGGAAGTTCTGCCATAGGGTTTGCTACCACTAGCTCAGAGCTTTGAGTGGGATTTGGTTAAGATTAAACTTGTGACACCTTTACTCCCGTCTCCCTCAGACATGGAGAAATCAAAAGCTGTTTGTTCACTAGGGACAGTGGAGTTATTTTAGTGGCTTGCTCACCAAGAGCAATGCCACAGTGTGGGTGTTCTCTTGTCCTTCCTCTGCTCTGAGCTGCCACTGTGGCAGCCCCACCTCTTGTGATCTTCAGGGTCTTCACTGACCCGCCAGCTGTGGTGCAGCAATCCTTTCCCCCTTCTGGTTATTTCCACCATACTATTCGTAGTTTTGCTCAACAGAATTGTTCAAAGCTTAGTGTATTCAGTTCATTGCTGCCATGGAACGCCTCAAAGGACATGCAAGTGGTTTTGAGGATAAGACTTCTCTGTGACCTTAGAGATGATTCGTGTCCTGAGCATGACAACCATTGTGTCTGCTTTGCCCGAGATTAAAAATTATGGTGTTTCCTTTCACAAACATACTAATCCTTCCCCTTCAGAAAAGTGCATGGATTGTTCACACATCCTTAAGTGAAAGAGAAGGCGAGTAATGTTAGAAATCATTTCTCAATAGTACTAGTATTACAGACTGTCAAGGCTTTTAGTCTGCTTTTAGAAGAGATGATAAAAAAAGGCTATGGCTGGCCTGCCCTGTATACTCTAAATTGCCTTGGTCTGAAGTTACAATACAGGAACAGAAACAGCGTCAGCAACTGGTCTCTTAGACAATTCTTTAGATTTCAAATGCCTAAGGTTTGTTCAGATCCACTAATCACCTCTTACATTATTGACCATTACATTACTAGTCTGAGTTCCTATTGAATTTCCTTATTTATTTTTTCTGAGAAATTCCAGAATTTACTGATAGTAGTTTCTTTTCTATGCTAGGAAAAGATAACCTTAAAGAGGTAGCTCTGAAGTCCTTAATAACTTGGGGGAAATTACAAGGGAATGGTGTCTTCAGAGTACATGAACTTGAAAACACTGTGACCAGTCACAAAGGATGTTCTCTTTCTATACAACACAGTTCAGTGATGGAATAGAGATATGTTGTCAAAGGATGTTGGAAGGCCAGAATCCGCAAATATGGTAAAAGTGTGACTAGACAAATTCAAGAATGGTTATTGCATTCTGGCTGGCTTTTAACAGCATACAGCAGATGCTCTCTCCAGCTTCAAGAGTATGTAAAGTTGTTGACTGCCAGTAGCTGGTAGAATATGGTAAAGATGAATGTACCTTTCCTTGTCTTATATAGTCTTTCTCAGGGTATTGCTAGAATCTGACAGAAAGATGATACTCAGTACTTTTAATATTTTCCTGTGGTGAATGCTTGTAGCTTTCAAAATTAAATTTAAGTGTTTATTTTCATCTGAAAAAGCTCTAATTGGTTAGGGCTTCATTATCTGAGAAATTGTGCATATTTATACCAAGTTGGTGTACATGCTGCTGGTGGGTCATGCTGCAATGTTTCTTCTGCTCCAGTAAAATTTCATGAAAAGGTGAAAGGTAAATGGATTGTTTAGAGCTGAAGTGTGTTTAGTTTGCTGTGTATAAACACATAGATAAGCCAGTCTAGTCCTTTACTGTTCTGTGGCAGCTGCAGTAGAGCATAGGGAATTCTGTGTATGCCTTCAAATACTCTTCCTGACCCTGGTTACACATGCACAGCCCTCTGCTGCCTTTCTTTCTTGTATAGATCAGTTTATACATTTTTCTTAAAAACACTTCCCTTCAACAGAATCCCTGTTTAATTTCAGCTATTTCTTTTTTTTTTTTTTAATTAATCCATTTCTAGTTGCAAGAAAAACATCTTAAAATATGAACACTAGATGTTTGGAAAGGTACATTTATTTTTACTGGCTAATTAAAAAGTAGGTTACTCACATTAGGGAGTCACGATTCTTCTCTTAGACAGGCAACAGTGTTTCAGACTCTTGCACTTCAAAATATTGAAAAAATACTTCGAGTTGTGCCAAAAATTGCTCTTTGACTCATGAGCAGGCTAAAATATGGGAGTAAAAAATCTGCCTGTTGTGAGATTCCAAGGGTAGTTTCTTCATAATACCGCAAGCAACTATTCACGAATAAAAGGGAACTGGGGGTCGGGGGGTGGGGTCTCTGTGTATGAATGTTGCTGCAGACTGATGATAAATGTTATTAATAAATGAGTTATGTTGACCCAAGCAGTGCTGAAAGTTATCACTTCAATGTTTCATGACACTGTTACTAAGAAAGAAAGGTAACAGAACACAACCAGATTATCTGACAGAGATACCTGTGGGAAGGGTACGTCCCTAGATGTCTGCTCCCCACCAGTCTGAGCTGCCCAGGAATAGTCAGGATCAGGCTTTGGGGGACTTTACTTTGTAGTTGTCTTGGGTATGGTAAGAAAGCCTGTATGCCTTCCCACTTTCTTCTGAGTGTGGGATCTCTCTGCTACAGTTCATACTCCTTTCCTTGCCACTCTCCTGGGAGTCTTGCACGCTCCAGCTCTGATACTCAGCAGAGGCTGGCTGAGGTGAGGGAAGCAGAAGCATGACTTGGCTCTAGCCATTCGGCATGCCATTCTGTGCATGAGGAATTCATGCAGATTAAGTCTTACCAGCCCTGGGGAGGGCAGAGGTGAGGCAGAGTGGATGGGCCAGAGCTGGGCAACAGGAGGTGCCACATGTGGTTAGAATTGAGGCTGTGGTAGTATCAGCCCCCAGTGTCACTACAGACATTTTAAACTGTGAGTCTGCTGCAGTGTCCCTGAAACCTTATCTGGTGCTATACTGAAGCTGTGTTAAGACTGTGAAATAATGGCATTCCTCATCAGAATGCAGTGTGTGCTGCTTCAAGCAGACTTATGAATATGCAAAACTTGCACAAAATAATTAAAAATCACTAACTCATACTCATAATAATCTCATGCACATTTTAAAATTTAGAGCTGTGATTTTAGTAGCCTAAATTTGTTTGTTCACACCACTTGAACCTTTAATCTCCTTAAGAGCTTTGAATCCTCAACACTACTACACAGCTTTAAGGTGACCTGTAAAAGTAAAATACAGGTAATCCTGGTAATGCAGTGTTCACTGCCTGCTCTCTTAGTCTGACTTGCTCCTATTTTCCTGGCTGTTCAGAGCATTAAGCATGTACTTGTAAAGTTGTTGACATTTGAGTTCTTTCCTTCAGTCTTTAATGGTACAGAAATAAGAGCCTGATCTGTCTTCTATACGGCTTCTGGTGCCGATTTCTTTGACTGGTAATTTCTTTCCTTTCTACAGAAAGATCATTCTGATCACCACTTTGTAACTGGGCACTTTCTGCCCAGGGATAGACTTGCCACCAAATTTAAGAATAAGATTAGTTGTAGGATAGATATTTAGAGGAGTTTAGGAGGTAAAGGTGAAGTTTGGAGAAAAGAAATAAGAGAAAGATACTAATTTGTTTATAGACCAACATTCCTTTATAGGCAAATAGCTGAGTTTTTTTGTAAAACCAAGTGTTTTCTCTACTGAATATTACTTTTAAGCACCCTTTCATCTTAAAAGGCATGCAGAGGTTTGCCTGGGTTTTATTTTTTGGGTTTTTGTTGTTTTTTGTGGGGTTTTTTAATATTTGTGTTTCATGGAGTACAGCATTAGCAGAGGCCAGAACTTGAATCAGTTCTGCTTGTGGTATTTTGGATGTAGGATGTATGTTCCCCAATTGCAGATGCAGTGATCCTTCACAACCCCAAACACTACAGATTCCAGTGAATTCTGCAAAACATAGGCATATTTTAAGTACTGAAAGCTTCCCTTACTTGTTCGCCAGGACTGAGAAAAATGAAAAGGTGGTTTTATTGTAAGCACTGTTCTGTTAATAGCTGCCAAGAGAGACCTGCTTCCTTCACCTTCTGTATTTTATCAATGTATGCTGCTCGCGGGATATCCATTGCTACAATATCTCAATATTGCACAAGTTTTACTTGTCAGAAACCATCAGAATTATTGGTAATTTTTCAAAAACATTGTCCTGCAGCTTTTAGGAAAGTTTGCACAAAATCCAGCTATGCCAGGATTCTTTTGAGATTTTAGATGTGTGCTTCCCCTTCTTATTCTGGAGAGAGAGAAATATCTGTACAAGTCTGCAGTAAGAGTCCTACAATTGCAATCCCACAAGAGCACTCAGTGAATAGCCTATTTATGCCAACACAATGCTGTGCTGAAGGACAGCCTCAGGATAATGGCATGTTCCTCTCTTTTTCACCCATCCCTCTGTTCATACCATCTTAATGCTTAAGATATGTCTTGCAAACCCAATATAAATACAAAAGGACAAAGTTTGTCAGGATTTTCATCTCAGGTTTTTTTTCCCCCCATACCTCCTGCTTTTGGAGTTCAGATAAAATAATTTGAATCTATGACAGTTTTACTAGACTGAAGCATCAAAAGAAGTCCCCCCAAAAATAAAAGTATTTAATTTTTCCTCCTCAAGATGGCATTTCATAGATAAATTTTCTTCTCTTAATTTACATTTTAAAACTAGGAATTAAACCCCAATTACTCTTTTTTTTTAATTATTTTATTTTTTTCTTTTGTTTAGTCACTTTGGATCAAACAGGGAAATTTTGTGAAATATATTTTGCAACCTCCAGTAAAAATAGCATTTCAGGTAGTTCTGGTACTGTGCCAGGAGACTGGAGAGTGTTGAGCTCAAGCTGACGTTCCTGGGGATCAAGCAGTATGAAGTCAGCATCTTTGCTGTTCAGGTGCTTGTGTGCAGAAAACCGTATTTTGGAGGAATAAATTTCATATAAATAAGATCTGCATTCCTCAGCTGCCATGTATGAAAAGGGACCGCTGATTAGTCATTTTAATGTTCTACCTGATATATTTTGCAAATTAAGTATCTTGAGTATATTCTGGGAATTTTAAATTACCTTGTAAATTTGGAATATTACTTGAGATGTTAAACTGCCACTGGCTTTGTGATAAAATACTGTTTTCATCTACAGGAGACAGTGTTACTCGAATGTTACAGCACTGCAAGGAGCAACTGCATGTTCCATTTACCTTCTTTTCTTACAACTGAGAAATATAACCATATTTGAGTATGAATGCATTTATTTAATGAACATGAACAGACCGGTATATTGAAATTAATTGTGCTTGGAGCTTATAAGAGTAGTTTAATAAAGTACTTCTTTTATGCTCTTTTAACTTTGATTTTGTAGAGGCTAAACAAGCTGCCTAAAGCTTCCCCTCCTTGAAAATCAATTTTTCATGTGGTATTGCCATGCTAGTAATAATTTCTTAATTCCTTTTCTTGTTCCAGACCTGAGTGATTTTATCTATAAAAAAGAGGTAGTAGTAGCTGGGAAAAACAAAACAAAACAAAAAACCACAAAACAAACAAAACCAGACCAACACACTATCAACTTATTTTCTCTTCTTCCTCTCTGTCCTGATTAAAAAATTGCTCTAAATTAAAATGGTCACTAGCTTTCTTCTTCTTTCTTTCTAGTTTATGACCCATCTCCAGTGCATTGCAATTAATGAAAAGTAGTTCTCATTGACCCATTAAACATCTTAGAGATGGACACTTGTTTCAGAACTCAGGAGCATTTCTGATTAAGCCTTGCTTTTGGGTATTTTAAAGCAGAAAATGTGTAAAGTCCTGACACTGAACAGAGCAGGAAGTTTCCTTGCTCATACTTTCAAGTTATTTTCTGCTAAACCAAAACTATTTTACTGCTTTGTTTTTGATTTTCCAGTGCTTTTTAGCCCACCTTCCCCTCTGCTATCTGTACTTAACTCACAGAGAGACAGAAATAGACATTTCAGTGAGACTCCTTTTTTTGAGTTTTTTGTGGGATTTTTTTTAGAGATTATATGATCTGCTTTTTCTTTGGAGTTTCCATTGCTTTTTAGTGATTTCCATAAAGGGATTAATTGTTTCATACGTTTCTCAGTTGTTGACAATGGCTATTATATCTCAGTTAATGAAAGACAAGTGGATCCTAATCTGTCAAGAAGTATTTGATTTTAATATTAATATCTGACCTTTTCCTACGCTACCTTGAATTTCGTGTCAAACCTACTTTAAAGCAAATAGATATCAGAGCATCACTCCTGTTCTATTTTTTCTCTTCACTGATAACTGAAGAAGAACAATCACATATCCAAAAACGATAATATATTGTAACACTAAGGAATGGTAAGTTAACTTTCTTCTAGCCATTTCTTTTTCAGTTTTGACATCATGGTTAAGCAAAGTAATACCTGAACTTCTAAAGTTTTGGGTTTTTTCTTCCTATGGATTTTATTAATGTTACATTTACTTCCAAAGCCCCCTCAGAAGTCTTTATATATTTTACTATATCCACTATATTAATAGCAGAAATAGAACACTGTAGGAAGGCTTTCTGAGCTGGGATGAGATTGCAGGTGTTCTTCAGGCCTGGGTTTGTACTGAGTCATTGGATAATAGACCTCCATACGTTTCAGGAATCCTCCCCAGGAAAAAATGAGAGTAATTACACGGTATTCTGCTAGTGTTTTGGATCTAGATACCCAGAGATGGATACAAAATTGTAGAATAATTTAGCCTGGAAGGGACCTTCATATTTGGAATTCAAAAGACCTTGTTAACAGTATTTCTCTTAGATGAATATGTAGAACTAGAGAATAAATATGAAAGAAGTTTTTAACTTCAAGCCCTGTCCCTAAACTGGAAGTAAACTGAAACCATGTGACGTAAGTCTGATTCAAGTGCTTTTAACTGAAATACACTGGAGATTTTTGGCTAGCATTTGAAAAAAATTACCAATTATTTTTTTGCACCTAACCTGAGGCAGTCTAGGAAGATTTGACTTTTCAAAGGGGTATGTTCTCAGCACTTTTCTCTGAAAAATCTCTTGAAGAGTCTTATGCTGGAGGAGTCAAAATCACAAGTCTCCAATGAAAATTTTTGGGGTTTGAAGTTATTTCTGTATCTCATCTTTATTATTTGTCTAGATATACATCTAGGCGCCCCCTAAACTAAACTGTCTGTTAAATTGACTGACGTTAAATTTCACAAAACAGAGGCACGAATCATTTTTCCTGGTAGGGGCCAGTTAATTGTCATGTTTGATGAATTCCTCTTGTATTTTTCGGTTCTTCTGAAAGACGGGATCTTCTAACACAGTGAAGAGCACATCAGTAAAAGACAATTTTATACTAACTGCATTTGGTTTTGTAACCTCAGCTAGTATGTTATGGTAATAAAGAACCATTTTTATGTAAGTGAATAAAAGATTATAGTTATAACCTTTGAAAGAAGCTATTCCTTTTCTTTCCTGCTTTCTTGTGCATTCATTAAATACATTTCTTTATTTCACAGTTTCAATGTGTGTAACTAATGTATCTTTTCTTAATACATTACCTTAATAGATTTAATATTTGGTATTTATTCAGAGCATTTTCTTCAACGAATTTGAAATACTTTACAATTAATTTTTTATATACTTGTGGCGTTGAAACTGGTTAATAACAATACAACTACCCTGGAGAGAAACAGAGAAAATAAAGCCTAGATGCTGCCATTACTTCAGATAATACTGCAAAGCACCATTGTTCAAAATAATAAATCATATTCCAGCAAGTTACATAATTAAAACAAAAGCATAGCATTTTTAAATACTATTCCTTATCTTCTGTTCAAGTTTTGAAATTGTTTTGTATGTACAAAGACTCACTTGTTTTTATATGTAAGTTGAGATATAGTCATGGGACACCAGGAGGAGAAGCTTAAAAATGTTACGATACCTGGGACAAGTTGCATCCCGCTTTTGGTTTAATGCAGGGACACCATCACGCAGGCAATGCAGCCACCTTAAGCTCATATTTTTCCTAGAGCCAGTGGATGGGAAGAGTGATAATGTGTACAGAAATAATTTGATTGAGATCACATCAGTCATCAGTGTTAGAACCAGGTCACACTGCCACTTGTTCCTGACACTCAGCATTGCTGTAAAGCATCAATAGATGTTTTCCATAGATTAAGAGAATTTTACCAGAAGAGATTGATTTGACTGCATCTGAGAATTCATGGAAAAGCACCTGTTTTGACATAAATTTTCCTCATGAAATATTTTAACCAGGATGGGAAATTCTGGTTAGAATTGCAGAGAGGAAGAAAGACAGTGAGCAATTATCACTGCAAGAGCCCCTGGCCCAGAACAGCTGGCTGACATGTGGAGTAGCCATTTGAATACGAGTCATTCACTTATTTACTAATTACAAGTTGACTTTCCCAGTCTTTTCTACTGAAGCAGATCCACACTGTATAATTAAAGTGGGGGGAGTGAACAAGAGAAAGGCTGGTGCTATCATCCGATATTTAAATGCTCCCCTTTGATGTGGGAAACTCAGGTTCAAAACCTTGCCTTAATAAATATTTAAAGAATTATGCAAAGCAAAGCAGCTTCAACAGAGAAGAACAAGAGAGAAGCACCAAGCAGAAGCCTAGAATAGCATCAATATCAGTGTAAGTAGATAAAGCACATCCCTGAAAAGTGGGGAAAATGATGGAACAAGAAGACAAAACAAAAAAGGCCTTTTCCACACGGCAGGAATGCTATTTTCCATTCCTTCCTTCAGTCCCTAAGAGAAATATGAACAGTCTTGGATTTGTTCTGATACAGAAGAGCATCTTATAAAATACCGAAAAATCTCCAGGGAGATTAAAACATTTTTCCCGTGCTCTCATTAGTAAAAGATTTCTTATTTCCAAATGCTATCCGGGACAGGTGTAGCAGGAAGGATCTTGGAGATATGCAGGATAGCCAGGCTGTTCACTAAGGACAGGAATTGAAATACAGCATGAGGAGCCAACAAGGCTTAATAAAATTAATCCCTTTAAGAGGAGCAACATTTCCTGCTTGGCGACCTCTTCATTAAGGTATCTGGAAAAAGCAGTTAGCCAGACTGATTACTGTTACCTCCTTTAAACAGACGAGTGAAAAAAAAAAATCCACAGAAGTTTACTCCTGGCTCAAAATTATTCTAGGAGTTTCAGACACTGAATGTTGTGCTTAGGTACATACAGGTCTTTTTCAGAATATGAACCATTTTGTACATGTATTTTCCAACTGAATGCAGCAGTACGATGGAGAGAATTTAATGATGTGTAACAAGTTGACATCTTTCTGCAAATGTCAAAGTTTATTTCAGCTCACACTTGCATGATGCAATACTGAAATGAAATTATGACTTCAAAATGAGCAAATCCATTTTCAAGTCCAAGATCCATTTTCAGTGACTTGAATCTCCATTAAGGACCACACCAGCTCTTTATACACAACTGGAATTAAGCCTAACACTACTCTGTGGGCAAAGCGTATGACAAATAGTGAAGAAAATTCTATCCTATATGATTAAATTGTCTGGAATACAGATTTCTCTGAGCCTTGAGTACTCTCAGGCCTTTTCATATAAGTTGTTATTTACCTATTTGTCTTTATATTTCCTGAGAGATTCTACCCTGGATTTCATCTTTCCACTTGTGAATCACCACTGACTACTCAGCTTCACCTTAGTGTCTTGACTATTAACTGACAGACTGCTAAGCAAAAATATTTTTCCTGCATCCAAAGGAGGTTTCCCAGGGACAGTTTATGTGGCTTTGGAATAATTAATCAAACTGGTAGGTGGCGTCTAGCTTACAGGGAGATTGGCAGCTCTTATTGACTTGAAAACTTCCTGATAGTACTGCAGAAACCTGAAAGACAATGAAGCTGATTGCGGACATGATGGTGCACACCTAGTGGAAGTGAATGCTTTTGTGGGCTATACACCTTTCGTGTCTCCTTACTGGCAAGAGGTACCTCTTTTGAGTGCTCCACAGAAGTCTCCTGGGAATCAGTGTTTCTGTACGCAGCAGAATCATCACAAATTTGAAATATTTCTGTGTATGCCTGTGAAAGGCAGAGAAAAACCTAATTTTGTGATTTTGATTTAGACGCAGGTGTAATGTATTTTTCACATACATCATAGCACAAAATAAGGTAAATGCTGTTACAAGTTCCCTCACTTTCCAAGTAGCTCTGTGAACCTCCTGTTCCTGCCAGATCCACCACAAACTTCTTGTTATCTGTATGTAGGATAGAGTCAGCTCTTAGGAGGATGGGAGTCATGTAGGAGGTGGGTTCCTGGTATGCTGCTTACTCCTTTTGTAAAACATGAATGTAGTATTTATACAAGTTCTTCAGTAGCATGTAAGCAATGTTGCCATTTCAGTAACATTCCCGAAAATATCACAGCTTGATGTTTTCACCATTATATCTGCTCTTCATTTCATCCCAAAGCATAGCAGAATTGACTGCATTATGGCATTTGTTCTACTCCTGACCAGCTTCTTTAAAGCTAGAATTCTCATGCTATTATAAATGCAGGGTTTTTTTCCCCTCAGGTGTTCCTTTGGAGAGCCCCATCCAAAGGCCACTGAAGGTCAATGGGACATTGGTGTAAATTATACGGCTCCATTTACTTCAGCTAATGTTGACAGTTTGCAACAAACAATACCTCCTAATCTTTGCCTGAGAGGGAATTGTTTTTCCTATATATATACGACTAGTATTAGATTGCATACTTTATATTCATCGAGTACTTCACTAAGTAGGTTAGACTTGTCTGCTCTGCCCACTTGTCTCAGGAATAGTGTTGTTTCATTTCATAATGACATAATGGTGCCACCTGCAGTCCAGAGCCTTATACAAGTGGTTTCAGATAATGTGGTTCACAGTAATAAAACACTGAACACAGAAATGGGAATGACAACAATAATCAGTTCTTTGTAGAAGTCACTACATTTTAAGAAGAGATGCTTTATTTTAGTTACTGTAATAAGACCTTAAATTTCTCGTTGTTTTCTTTGAAAATGAAGTCACTAACAAAAATCTTTGCACTGGTGACTTGTCAGGGGTATCCAGTAAAGCTCAGACACATTATTCTCTGTAACTCTTTATGATACCAAGTGCTCTGGAACCTGCTAAGACACTTCATCACAAATGTCAGTCCCTGTGCACATATCACAAATAAAGAAAGCTCATATGCTGTAAAATGTGTTTGAACCTGAGAGATATTTTTCTTTTTATTAGCACAGTAAAACCAGAATGATTAACTGATTAATGTAGTTTTCTTATGTCTTTCTTACCTGTCTGGTGGGGCTTTCTCTTCTACTCTTTTATAGGGAAACCTGTTTCATTGTGCTGAAGGATGCCCGACTCCCAAGTATTCTGCTATGAATTCTTTATTATTATTATTATTTTTAATATGTGGATTTTGACATGTTTTTTCAGAGTTTTTTCTTCCACCTTCTTTTTACAGTTGTTAAAGATAGATACATTTGTGTTCTACATAAATGCATGAAAATATATATATAAAAAGTGGCGACCTGTACAGAGCCAATGCGCAAACAAATCATGTCGTTTGGGAACCTTGGAAAAGGAACATGATGAAATAGGGGAAATATTAGAAAATCCTGTTCGTTCCAGTTGCAGTTGTTTCATAGGATGAACTTGGTATTTATGACTTGGATCTTTTTTCAATTACTTTTCTTTGTGGGTAGTCTTCAGAGAATATCTGCTGGCCAGGCAGAACAACCACCACTTTGTTCTTCTTGAATATGCTTCTCTGTGTAGGGTCTGGTTTTCGCTGGTAGGTGATCACAGTTTAATAGCTGGAGTATTGATACAGGCACGTGTTTTACTCTACTTCCTTTAATAGAAGTGAGATAAATCACCCACATTAGTAGGAAATAGGGTTTATAATTACATTAAATTGAATGTTTGATTCTCCTTCTTCTTCCATTGGTAATTATTTTAATGACAGCTTCGTAATTCACCTAGCAGAGTAATGAAAGAATGTCCGCACCAACATGATTTTCCTGAACGCAAAGGAAATTGCACATTAATCTGACAAAATGTTAACATTAGGGAAGGAATTATCAGCTCAGTTTAGCCAGACCTCTTTTTATTCACCTTCAGTTATTTTTGGCATAATTTTGGTCATTTATGCAATCTAAGCACCTGATTGCATATTTAGGGAAGATACTTAAATACCTGAGTACTGTTACTTCCTACCATTTCTTTGGAGTACAAACACAAATGAGCTATTGAAAGTCTGGTTTTAGAGTAATAACTCTGCTCATTATGGAAGTTCTCATTTTTCCAAAATGTTGGATTTGTTTTCCTTCTCAGAACACATGAGCTCTCTGCTAAACCCAGTGATAACAAGTATTGATGATTTTTTCCAAAACTGTTGGCTAGGTTCACATGCTATAAAATACTCCAGCATGGTAACCATATATTTTTCTTGTATTCTTTGGTTTGGAGCATGTTAGTGGGTAGTTGTAACTTGAGAGCAGGCATATTGAAATAGAGGGGATTTATTTTTACAGAAATTTCTCGTGGAATCAGCCATTTTCTGCCATTTATTCACATTGCTCCTGTACGCCCTGAAAACTGATTTAAGTGCAGAGAAAGAAACAGAAAAAGGGCAAGATATGTAAAAATGTTTTCATTTTATCCTTTTATGCTGTTATGCCATGAAAGTGTAAGCATTTTAAGTTGCTCTTCACATCTTAGTCATCTTCAACAACAAAAAGGAGCTAGACCTTGGTTTTCTTCAGCTGATGAGAGGTTATGGTAGAACAATAAGCAGTGAAGGTCTTAGCTCTTAATTGCTTTCAACACTGTAATTGCAAAGTCTTGCATGTGAGCAAGGCTTCACCCGCTGCTGTTAGGCAGCCAACTCTGGAGGTGAACTGTGGCAACTCTTCAAGAGCAGGCATAAATGCTCTGCGACACTTTAGGGCAGGAAGCAGCAAATAACACCGTGCCAGTCTGAACTGCAGGAGTTGTTGAGATGGTAGAAATTTAATTGCTTGTGCTGGAATCAGGCCAGTAAACAGGGTCAGCTCTCTTGTCCTTTGAAGAAGTATTCTGGCACATCACAGATGCAGCAGCAGCACTTGGAGTTGCAGCAGAAAATTTTTGCAGCAAATTTTGATCCCATCCTGAATCTAGAGGATCATTCCTGTACTGAAAAACCCACCCTGTAAGTAACCCTGTCACCTAAGGATTCAGTCAAACAAAGTCAATGACAGCCACAGTCCAGCTCTGAGTGTCTGCCTTCACTAGTATCTTCTGCTAAAATCTTCTCTCTTTAGGCTAGGGTGAAAGTGTATCTGTGACACTTCATTCAGATGCCACTAATGATAGCCATATGTTGGTGTCTTTTCTTGGCATTAACCTTTATTTGCTTATTTTAGAGGAAAGAAAGGTGGTTGGATGCAGTATTGTTTTCAAAACTGCCAAGTATGTCTTAGAAACTTGATAGTTCAATGGAACCAGAGAAATCCCAAAGATAAACTTGATATTAAATAACATTACCTCTTATTGTTGCTGGAAAACATGCCAAGAAAAAGAATTTGAATAGGTATTTCTTCCCTGAAAATTTTAGTATTGGGATTCTCACCACTGATTCTGGGCATTTTTGCTCTTAATTTTTCTGTGTTGGGCATATGTCAGAATTTTGTTGAGGTTGTTTAGTATCAAAGTTCGAACCTTCACTTAAGTCCCAATAAATTGCTCTCAAGCGAGGAAAAGGATAAGCACAACAACTCTTCAAAATAAATATATAATTTCACAAAAACAACATTTTTTAGGTGGTTTAGAAGACAGAAGGAGACAAAATTAATGAAATACATTACTACTTGCACATGGTTTGCTTTGCATATTTGCCAAAATAAAGTCATAATAGTGATTTAAGGCAGCTACTTTCCCGGAGCATTCTGTGTGCAGCAGACTATTTGTCTCTTATTGTTACACTCACAGAAAGCTGTCAGATTCCTTGTTTTAGTTCCAGTATATGCAGCTGAGTTCCCTTATGAGTCAATGTTTACACAACATCATGTTTCTTTGCTAAAGAAGCAGGGAAGGGTTCATATAAAGCAAGATTAAGATACTATTTTAGTTGTTGGAATGTTTTATATAATATGTGTATACTACGTATTCTGTATTTTATAAATCAATTCTATATCGTTTCACTAATACAGAATTATAATATGCTACATCTGGTCTCCCTAGATGCTACAGCAAAGCACTCAATTACCTCATTAGGCTTAAGCTTTCATCTGGTTTCTAGATCATTTCACCCATGTGGAAACCTCAGCGGTTCTATTTTCCACAGAAAAATTTCTGCAAGTTTTCCTCCTTTCTTTCCATGCTGCTATCTTTATGTTCCTGAGTGTCTCTTCAGAAGAGACTGCTGTGTTCATATATGCCCATACATTCACTCAGGTTTGCCAGTCATCCAGGGTAACTGGGATGCTGAGCACCTTGGGTTTCCAGCCTGTTTCTTCCTGAGATGTTGGAAACAAGCCTGATTGGCAAACACAAGAGCTCCCTGTTCATGTGCCAGCTTTCCCAGTGAGTTCACCCTCAGGTTTCCACCCCACCATACAACATTCTTGCTTATACAAAGTGCCACATCCGTTGTTACAGAAAGAGATAAACCTGGAAAATATACAGCAGTTACTAAGAACTCATAATTATGGTTTTATTAAACATTTTTTAAACACTTGAATGGATACAATGGGAGTAAAAATATGAAAATAAGTCTGCATAGATTTAGACAGGTGGTTAAGGCATTCTGTTAAAGTTTTATTTTCTACTCAGTACAAGAACAAAAACTAGAAACTAGGTTACTGTACGTGTGCAAAAAAACCACACAAAGATTTGAGCAGTGGCATAAAAAATATGGCATCTGTCAACAGTGTTACCGTTTCACAGTTTTAGCAGGTTTGGGAGCTCCCAAGAAACAGGAAAATATCTTCTGTTTAGCTGATATGTCATCTTTTTTGAAATATCCAGACACCATGTCATGGTCTGAATTTAACTCTCTATTGGAAATCTTCAATGATATGTTGCCACAGGTGCTAAGTGTAAGGTTTTAGATCCTTCATGGAACTCCTTTCAATGTCCCATATGGGAGATGAATTAAACACTAAACACAATATAGGAGATAAAATAAAACTCTGGCCAGAAAACTAATTTAAAAGAGGTGATGAAAAAAGCTGGAGGTTTTGTTTCTAAGTATGTAACCTGTGCACTAATTCAGAGGAGATATGTGGAGGGTTCACCCTGAAGCAACACTGAAAACACTAACCGAAGCTCAGAACATAGGAAGACAAACAGACAAACAAACAACACACCCCAGAAATGAGGCCTTTTACACTCAGTGATGACTGCTATAACAAGTGCAAAGTATTCAGTAGAAATTTCACAAGGATTTAAAAAAATCAAATATGTGATTATGAGATAAGGAACTGTGACCTTTATTCTCAGACCTTTACCCTTAAATCAACCTTACGTTTAACCTTTAGCATTGACCTCTTAGGATAGTTTAGCCATTTCCGTTACAATGGCCTATGCGTTGTCTCTACTCATATTTCTTCATTTTCCATAGGAAATGTGGTTTAGAATATTATTTTAATAAGCATTTACTATTGCTTCACATTTCTTAATTGATTTCTTGTCTGCTTGATACTAAACACTTTCTGTGTTTGAAGCTTCTACTGGTCTTAGTTTTAGAAATTACCCATAACTGGGAAGATCCACCTTCACTGATTTATGTTGTGTTACCATCCACTGAATAGAGTGACCAGTTCAGGGCCATTAAACCCAGTGCTGGTTGCCAGGTCATTCTTTTGAAATGATATCCAAGAGACGTGTAATTAACTCCCCCACTGATAGACAACAGCAAGAATAATGTAATCAGCTACTTTGTATAAACACTCATCATTATTACAAGTGGTGTTTGGGGACAGATTCATGCTGCTCTGGCAGGGAAGAGCATTTTGTACTCCTTCTGCCAAGTGTCATCATCTTCCTTTCCTGACTGACAGACCAGGCAATGGCTGATTTTTATCTGCTGACTTTCAGAGTGCAAGATAAAGCTAACTTGAGCTTTTTTTAGGAACTGTAAGTAGATGGTGGGAACTGGATAGAGTCTTGTTCTGTCTGAGAGCTTTTTGATACACACCCATGAGTTATGCTAAATTTCACTGCTGTGCTTGCAGCTTCTCGAATAGTTACACCAGAGAGGCCTGCCAATGAGCAATGCCTTTTTTTTTGCTATGTAGGGAATTGTTAGTTACTTAGATGAGCAGAAATCTCAGATATGTCTAATGAGAGAAGGCACTACTGGGTCAGCACGCTAGTTTCTCGCCTCTTGCAAAAGTTTTGGAAGACAGATTCTGTTGCATAGGGACAGAACATACTGTGAACTGAAAGGAGGTATACTCATGGGGAAAACTAGCAGAGACTTATTGATAACCTCACAACAGGAGCCTGAGGGTAGTCTTTGCAGAAGTTTTTGCTGTTACTATATTTTGCTATTGGTTTGTGATATCATATGTGGAAAAAAAGCTGTGCATTATATTATGGACTATGAAACAGTCTCAAAAACTTGAATCTCATTGATTGAGATGTAAATTCACCATTTTATGTATACTTTAAAAATGCTCCAGCCTGCTCTCTCATTTGCTGGACAACTAAATCTTCATGACCCCAAGCATTATACTAAAAACTTGGCCCATTTCTGTGTTGCATATTAAGTTGGTAGGGGTGTTTTGGATGGGAAAGACAAAAACAAATGCTGTTATTATGTTTTATTTTTTAAACATAAAGGAAGTGTAGTTTATATTAAATTTATAGGCATGCGTTACAACTACAAAGACCTCTATTTTAGGCCAGTGCAGCAGTGGAAGTGTTCATTCACATCCTTGCTGAACCTGATCAGTAGTTGTTGCTTGTATATAAACTGAGGAAGTTGCTACCTAAACCTAAATGTGACTGTAAAGTAGAAGCTTATTTATGTTTTTGCTATGAAAAACCTAGAGAGTCATTGAAAATCCAGTTATAAGTTGTCCCTCACATGATGTAACTTATTATAGCATGTTTCTCTGTTTCAGAGGAATACATATGGGCTTCATTTGTCAGCACTGAAAGATCTGTGTTTGAGGCTCTTAGGCACCCTTGTAATACAAATAAGGGTAATCAAAAAGCTGTGGTTTTAAGTAATTGGTTTTGAAATGACCCCGATGATTCTTGCAAGCTGTGAGCTGTCAAGAAGGGACAACACCCAACTGTGAGGATTCTCGTCATTGCTGAGCCACTGCTGATGTACTCAAATCTCTATCTGTGGTGTAGAGAGACTGGTTTGGTGAAAGTGGTTCTGTAAATGGTCCCTGTTGTCACTTGTCTAGACCTGAAACAGTCTGAGGCTGGTGTCAGATCAGAGCTGTCAATAAAAATTACTCACCTGTTTTGATCCTCATTAGAGAACCTGCCCCTTTTTGGAAAAAAAATAAGAATTCTACTTCCTTTCACTCTTCTCTCCAGGCAAATAATTTTAGAATCAAATTTCCCTCGTGTTTATATTCAGAGACAGATAATTTTCTTTGTGTTTTGACTCTGTCTTGGCTGCTATAATTACTGCAGCCTGTTTGAAGGGAATGCTGAATCACTTGCCATTACCCAAGAGGAAGCTATCAATGCATATCTGTCTTGATAAGATCAAGAGGATGTGAGTCCAATACAACCCTATCAACTTTTAACATCAATTGCCACCATCTATGTACAGGAGGTACAAAGCTATTAGTGAAATCCTGGCACTTGAAGTTCATATGAAAAGTCTCCTTGCCTGCAATGGAGCCTGTATTTCACCTAATGTTTAAGGAGCAACCTCAGCTGTGCTGCTGAACTGGTATCAGTCTATTCCAATTCAGCAGAACAGAAGATGTGGTTTTCAAAAAGACTGTGGCTCTGCAGTCAAGAAAAAAACTTTGGAAGTTGCTTCTACTTTGCCTTCACAGAAGCTGCACATAGCCTAATAGCGTAGGGTATGAGCTGTTTTTCCTCCATTAGTTCAGGGGTTTTTGAGTAGTCTAGTTTAGAGAATTGAGTTAATCTCTCTGAGAAGAAAAAGTTCAAATATGTTATCTACAGTGCTCTGAAGAAGGTTTTCCTTCAACCAGTGAGAGCCTTGCAAGAAACATTGGTTCATTTCAGCTGCTTCTCTCTATTCTCACTGGAGGCCAACTTCAGAGAAAATCTGCAATGAGACATAAAAAGTTTATTTTCACTTTTTGGAGAAGAACAACTACTGAAAAGAGAAAACTGTGATGACCAGCTGGATGAAAAAAGAGAGAAGAATTTCATGCACATCAAAAAAGACCAAATTTCTGTACTGTGATGTTTATAAAGTGGAATTTGTCTTTGGAACATCGTGATTACAGAAACAGGATAACTTGAAGTATTTCTTCATGCTGAAGGTTTTGCATAGTTTTCTTGATACCCAAGTGAAGAGAATGGGTAGGTAGTGGATAAAGGCTTTTCTATAAGAAGACATTCTTTGAAGTATTCCAAGTGGGGTACATATACTTTAGGGAGGTACAGTAGGATATTTTCTTCATTATCAAGTAATAATTACTCTGATGAGAGACAGACTGTTCCAGAAAAATCACTTTAATGATCAAGTACTTTTTTTCCTGGGATTTTTTTTCTCCTTCACTGTTTTTTCTGAATTTGGTGTGGTTTTCTGTTATGAGGTGGTTTGGTTTTTTTCTTTGTTTGTTTTTTTTTAAGTTTTCACTGATCCTAGAGGATGAACCAAAGAAGGATTTCTGGTTTTAGCCTTTTGCCACCTCATACCACCTGCAGCTCAGAGTGATACTAGAAGTAGATCAGGTCACCAACACTTGCCTCAAGACTTCGTTTCTTTGAGAGATAGTAAGTGTCATGTCAACATATGTGGTGTTATTATTGTTTAGAGTTAATTGGTAAGAATTTTATGACTGACTGGGTTGTAATGTAATACATTTAAGTCCAACAATGAGCATTCTCCTTCTTGCCTTGCCACAAGGTATCTTGTTCAACAAAAATGCAAGGAAAAACCATCCAAGACAGTTTCTGCTCAGAATTTAAGCCACCCATGGTCAGTACTCTTCCCCAACACCTACCTAGGGACTACAGGTAATTAATGGACAAAGATAGTTCTCTTCCTTGAAAGGTATCCCTTCCACTCCTTATTGAGTGTCAGGGGATTAATGCTGAACAACACAGTGAAATCTCCTTTTTAATGCAACACATGAACTAGGATCTCACCTGGATCAGAGCCAGATCAGAGTAGGGAGTCTCCTATTCAAGGGATTTTACTCTGGCTGCTCAAGGCTGCTGCTTTTCTGGCTTTTCGGCACTTTTGCTAGCATGGAGCAGCTGGAGAGTGGACCAAGGATTTGGTTTTCTCTCTCACCCAAGCCAGTATCTTTTGGTCACAAGTTAGTGAGACATTTTAAGTTAAGTAAGCTCTTAGGTTGTCAGGATAGCTATCCAACGCTCTCCAACTAGGTGGCAAAGTAGTACCAGCACAAGCCATATTAACATTTCATAATTGTACTTTGAGCATACACAGAGCTGGAGAAACTCAGGCTGGCAACACTGGGAAATGTCTATTTTTTACTGGTTTTGTGCATGTTATAATCCGCAATGTTTGGTCAGCTGAGGCAAACTTATATGGATTGTTTTCAAGAAGTACATTTCCATGGTCTGGCTGTCAGCTGCCTCCTGATAGGATTTAGTCAGAAGACTATCTTTTGAAAACTAACCTTCAGAGCATGTTTTGGGCTGGCTCATAAATTGCAAGGTTAAGTTCCAAGTTTCTCTATTACCTATGCCCAAAGGTGTTTTATATAAAAATTCTCTCATCGTGAAAACCTAATGGGGACAAACCACTTGAACCATTTCTCTGAAGGTATATAGGGAAAATACTCTTAGTACCTGCAGACACCCCCACACAAATGCATACTTAGAGTGGCCAGTCTTTTATCTTACTTAGTTCTCTTGGTGGTTAAAGCTAGATAGGATGGTGACTATGGGAAGAATTATTTTGTGACAGTTGTGCTAGAATTTTGCTGGCTCTTACACTGAGACTTGGAACACCACTTTCTTGTATCAACATCTTTTAATTTCTTACAGAAATTAAAATTTGAAAAAACGATACTTGAGTTTGGATCATATGATAGGTAGCAATACTTTTTTTGCTGTTGAACTATCAAACAGGAAAACTGCCTTACTCCATGGGTGATACTGGATAGAGAAATTGGTTTATTTCTTATCTAGGCATCATCACATCACTGAACAGATGTTCAATCAGTATTGGCTGAAGCTGGAGTATGGTTCAGGTTATATTTTTGTGAAATATAATTAAAATCAGAAATTGCACAAGTGAGTTTTTTGCTCACTCAGAGGTAGTAAGATTAATCTAGCTGTCATCTTCTGGGAAGCATTATGAAAATCAGCCAGAGAAGATTGTGCTGTTGTAGCTCCAGCGCCTATGCAATTTTTCTTGAATGCCCTTTGTAGTGAGAGTACTGGCAAAATCTAATCTTGGTGAAAAAATTGTAATAAAACCAGGGAAAATTTCCATCTGCATCCACCTGAAATACCTTTTTCTTTTTAAAATGGACCTTTCTCCCTCCTTTTTTCCAGTGAAAGGTTTACTGCGAGCCAGGAAGGAAATCTTTCGTTTTGTTGTATTTACAAGAAAAGCTGAAGGAATGATGATGTGGGTACTCAGAAGTGATCCTCTGATGTCATCTTAACTGGATCTGCTGTCTAGCTCTGTCAGGCATAGCACCTTTCCTTGAGAGGAAACTGCCTGAAGCAGTGTTCCCTCTCCCTGCAATCAGCAGGTATTTTGGGGAGGAAGGTAGAATCATGCAGGGGTGAAAGATGTTCTTCATCATTCCAGTCAGTGCTATTCCATCACCATGCAGCATTAGCAGCAGTTTTTTTTGCCTGTATTTGACCTTGTAACGAATAAATAGGAGTCTGAATTCTTTCACCAGTTATCTGAGCACTGATTTACCAGTATTTAAAATTAAGTGTATGGAAAGCCTCCTTAAATTAATGAGACTTTTAATAGAGTGTAGGTATACTGTTAATCATCTGCTTAAGCAACCTCTAGGAGTACAGACCCAAAGAACACATTAGGGTTTGCCTAAAGATAAAGGATGATTTACGTTATGGAGAATTTGATTTAAAAAGCACATGGGGCCTTCCAAAACAAAACAAAACAAAAACAAAACACGAATTAAAACAACCAACCAAACAAAACCACTTTAAAGTATTTCAAAGTGAAATAATACTTTGGTTATCACCTCTGGTCTTTACCTGATTCTGGATTATTTGCAAAAATCCTTCCCTGCTTGTTTTGTCCGTCTGAGTGTGTTTTTATAAAAATGTCTGGACCCCAGTATTTATATGTTTTAGAAAAAATACTTTTCATATACCTTTGAAAAGCAGAACCATTGCTGAGTACAAAATGTTTTTCAGACAGTAACAATTAATTTCTATGGCCAGATGTGAAACTTGGGGGGAAAAAAAGAAGTCATAATGGATGTACTTGCAGAAATCCCTTTTCTCCCTTAGCTGTAATTGAGCAAATGGCACTAAGATAATACTGTAATTGTTGCCCTTTTCCATGAAGCCAATACGAAGATTAAAGTACCATCTGGCTTTCTGAAAACTAAAGTTAGAAAACCTCTAGTTTGAAAGAGAGAGCAATTGGATCCCTGTTGAGTGGACATTTTGTGTGTAATTTAACTTTGCTCATCTCCACTTAAAATTCTAACCACAAATCAGTACTCAGAGCTTTTGCCTCTTTGTAAGAGTCAGGTCTCCAATAGAAATTTTTCAAAGTACCTTTTCCTGGAGGTCTCTGATAACCTTGGGTCTGTTCTTGTATTTATGCTTCAGTTGAGTTTAAAGACCAAACCTGAAAAGTAAATCTGGTTGGAAAATTTTATAATAAGGGTTCTCTTTTTTTTTCTTTGTGAAATAGTCATTTTTTCAAAAACATTGTTTCAAAAGTTGCAAGCTCTACTAAAACTATAGTTTTTGCAAATTTGTAACAATTTTACTATGACATTTTGACAAATCTTTTTACTTAGTATTACTTTTAGAGTCTTAAATAATGTTTGCAACCATTACAGAAAAGTAATTTTAAGTCATGCTTCATCTGTGAAATCCATGCAAGCATGAAATATTTATAAAGTAATTTCAATAAAAGATGACCAATTTATATTAGCAAGAAATTTCATGGAAAAATAAAATGCTGCTGCTTCAAGCTCTGTGAAACAAAAACAGTTTCAGGGATTTTTTCATAAATCAAATTACTTTTTCTTGGATTTTTTTTTGTTGTTACCAGGTCATCTAAAAATTGCAGTTGATAGTAAGCACAGAGTGATTATTAATGAAGATTTCATCATAAAGAATACTCCAGGGCTGTTAGCATTGAAACTACTATCTAGTTTTTTTCCAGGAAGCATTACCACTATCAGAACCAGAAACCTACTCTCATTTTATTACTCTTCTGTAAAATTTAGCCTATAAGTAAAGACACGTGAGAACTGCCTCCTTTTTCCCTCTACCCTCCACCCACCCCTTCATTGTCAAAGCTGCTGAAAAGTGTCTCCAAGTCTTAGAGCAAAATATTTTCACATTTTGATCTGAAAACCTTTCTTTAGTGTGGGATCCCTGCATTAAAAAAAAAGCAAGTAAAATTGCAGGGAGCAGGATGGAAAAGTAACAGAGGGCTCAAGAACCTGGTCTTTGCCTGATCCATGAACTGTTTCAACTGATTAATGTCTACAGAAATAAGAGTTACGCTGGTACTCTTTCCTTATGGGCAGTCCTTTGTACCTCTATTACACATCTTATGTATGGATCAGAAAATTTCCCTTTGTATGGAATAAAATCTCTTTCTGGGACTAAATGGAACAGTGTTGAAAGTTCAAAGGAAAGCTAGCGTCATTATAAAACAGAAGGAACCTAAATAATAATGTGGATGATGGGTGTGAATTTAGTAAAATCATCACTTGATTTACTTCTACAAAGATAAATAAGATGCCTGGGCACTTAATGGAGTAATAAATTCAGATGATCACCTTAGATATGGAGATCAAATACCTTCCAACCTATTCTTCAAGTCATTGGGCCTGACATGGACAAGCATTTATGTGGAAGAGGCTATTTATTAACTTATGGCTGTGGTGGAAGGATGTTAGGTTGTTTTAAATGGTCTTTCTCTTGAAACACTTTTTGTCCATTTGTTCTCACTGAAAGAATTCAGTCATTTTGTCTGTCTCAAGCTTTCTACAGAGTCTTTGCCCCTACCCTCAAAAGGGATTTGCCATAGTGCTCACATACCAGCTTTGACTGGATTATTCGGGCTGATTAGAAAGCACAGCTGGTGGACAGAGAAGTCTGTTTCAATAAAGTCCTTTTTCTGAAACATTTAAAACTCAAAATCCAATCGAGATCTGACGATTTCAGTTTCTTTCTGGGTGAACTCAGTGCCCCTTTGGACCAAGCAGACTTGAAAAGGCTTGAGGAGTCTTTGAGGAGCAAATCTTGCTCTTCCTCTTATGTTGTCTGACCACCAGTACTGGATCAAAAGCTCTGAGCCTCATTGGGACAAAGCAGTCTGGTAAAACTCACTGGTTTTAAGCCTAGTATCCCACTGTTGCTGCCCCCCACCTCCAATTTTGTTTATTTCCTGCCTTTCTTAACAGGGAGCTCCTCTACTACTCCCATCAGTCAAGTTCTCACCCCACACCCACTCATAAATCTGTGAGACTCAAGACCACACAAGGGAGTTACCCTCAAAGCCATCTGATAGCTAGATGTCAGTGAACTCCTTATGTGACAGTGCAGATGGCTTTGAGACATTTCTATTAAAAAAAAAAAAAATATTTTATAGCACGATGTTTTCAGTGAAGGCCTTCTGACTCAGGCAACTTATGTGACCTTTACCTAGAGGGAACATAAGGCAGAATTTAGGATTTTGTTCTGTAAAGTTGTGAGCCCCTTTGTTGTCTTTGGACCAGTTTTAAAATTATAATTTAACAAAGCCTATAGTTATTGCTATGTGCTTCAGTCTTTGCTAGGTTAATTGTATTTAGCAAAATCTGTAAAATAAAATTCTCATAACTCAAACTCATTGAGATATTCATCTTTATGTATGAATTTAGGAGAGACTATCAGTGAGGTTTGGTTTGTATAGTCACTGTTGAGCAACACTGGGAAACAGCCAAGATATGGACACCAAACACTAATGTGTATAATTTCAAAGCCATTGCAGAAAATGATCTCTGTGACTATTGTCTCACCTTCACTGACTGTAAAAATGAGAACAGTACTGTTTGCCCAAAGCAAGTAGGTTTTTTTGTAATAATTTATATTTGTAAAATACATTGATGAGGTAAGTCAGGACATCATTTGACCATGAACATGCAAATACACATAACCCTGAATTTTTATACCTAGCAAAAAGATCTAGACAAGAAATCCTTTCTTTCTGAAATACGTGAACTTGCTTTCATTAGGCCAACACCATAACACACAATTGTCAACAGCAAGATGTGGTGAGATTCCACTTGTCATTTTATTTTGATCAGGACAAGAATATGGTTTTAATATGTCTTGGGATTTCTCTGTAGATAAAGCACTTCACCCAGTGTATATCATACTTTCTCCTGTAGTATTTTTCAATAAAACCTCTTTTCTGTCTGAAATAAAATGTGCTCTTTTGTTCTTTTCCTATTTGTCTTCCCAGTGCATAGTTTGGGACTGGGATTCCAATGGAAAACATGACTTCATTGGAGAATTCAGCTCAACTTTCAAGGAAATGCGAGGAGCTATGGAAGGAAGACAGGTAAGTGGAAACCATCCAGACAATCTCAATATCTAAGTTCTGTAGAACAGTGTTCCTCAGACAGTCCTGTAATAATGCAGGAGATACTGCCTCAGTCATCTCTCAGAAGTTAGTTTTTGTGTTGATCTCTCCCGTAGGTTTTACTGGTACCTGGTTAATCTGAAAATGCAAGAAAAGCAGTCTTTCCTGGATTTCCATGCCTGAAATACTTAGGGTCTTTTTCTAGTTCCCACTCTATAGGCATTTCTTTCCACTAAGATTTATCTCCTTTGAGCCCAAGCACATTGTTTCTATGAGGGGCTGTGCTGCTGTGGCAAAACAGTCTGGGTAGTCAAAGCTTTTCCCTACTGGCCTAAAGGCCTTTATTGGGTGAGGGTCATGCTCCGTCTTTCTCCATTTCTCATGTACTGCCTTCATTTCTGCCAGCTTTAACTTAAACCTATCATGTTGAAACTAATCGGTTTTCTAAATATTTCATGATTTACGGTCCTAAGGGAAAATGAAATTGTTAGCTTATTAATAATTTCACTTCTTTATGTCAGCTTGATCTTTTGAAATTGAACTTGATGGTAATTATTGAATATGATAAATGATTTGGCATATCTAATTTCAGAAATTGTCACTTTCTATTATTACTTACTTCTAAAGGTGTTAGTTTTGATAAATTCTCTGAGGGGGAGTTATAAACGTTGAATCTGCTAATAATTTGTATTCGCTGTTCCATAGTGATCTCAAAACCTGACACAAATGCCTAATAAACTTTATTTGGGCTTTATATTAAGGTTCTGTTTATATGTTGGTGGAAACCAAACACAGAGTCAAAAGGTGTTTGATAAATGGTAAGCAGTCAGGCTATGCCATAGGTCAATAAACTTTTATTAGGAAGAAATGTCAAGAAACGTTCTACTCGATGTTTTCTTTTGAAGTTCTTAAAACACACTAAAGTTTGGCAAATGTTGCTCACATCTGTAAAATACCGTTGATATATATCAGTAATGTATTACTCCATTATAAATAACTTCTGAACAGAACCTGAGTGCAAATGAAACCCTGTTTTGCTCTCTCAAATTAAGTCAGAGGATCAAAACTTTAACCAAACAGAATTTGAACGGAAATAAAGAGATAAACAGATCTCAAAATGAATAACATTAACAAGGTCAGTGATGTGACAACACTCTGATTTTATATGGAAACACCTGTGGCTAAGGAAAGAACTGTGTGAGAGTGGTAAAGGGTGTGTATTCTCAATGTAAATATCTTCGAAAAACCACCATGGTCCTTCCCAAAGAGACAGCTTGTTGGCCAAGACAAAAGACTTGTAGTCCAGAGTGCCAGCACTGCCTCTGAAGGATAAACTATATATTCTTTAATATGATGGAGAAAGTGTATTTTTTCATCCCCAGATAGCAAAAAGGATGATTACGTTTTCAGAGGCCTAAGAAGTTAGCACTGCCATTCGTCAATTCTTTTTCTAAGTTGACACTGCAGTGCTGCCCAGGAATAATGTTACCCTATGCTCTAAGTGCTTGAACCTTTGTCTTGCTAAGGGCCTGCCATTTGCCATTTGGCAGGTTGCCTTTCACTTGTAACACTGCAATCTTGCTCCACACATCTGAGGTGGTGTGCCATTATTTCTCCCTTGTTCCTCTCATTCTGTTGTTACTGTGCAGTTATTCTGTGCTCTTGCACCTGCAAAACCTGATGCTGTTGTTATGGCTAGTTCTCATGAGAAACAATTACCACCAATGTGAGCATCAGTTTCCCTTCTTCTCTTTTGTAATCCTTGTTTTATTAGTCTATTCTAGATAAAACCGAGATTTAGTGGATAAGAGAGTAAGTATTAGTCCTTTAAGTGGCTGATAAATAGTGGCCAAAAAGTATACATGCCCATGCTAGACGGCTCTTTAACTTGATGAAAGCAGACTTTGATGAGCACTAATAGCATGATAGGCAAGAACTAGCAGTAGGGATTTTGAGGAGATTCTGGTGAAAATTATGTATGTTATGGAAAAAATATAATGATCATGTGTTTTACAGGAGAGGTCACTCATGTTGGAAGCCATGTCACTTGGCTGGATCCAGAAAAAAATTTCCCTGTCCCTTTCTCTATCTCTCTGTCCCTCCCTCATCCTATCTTATTTTTCTCTGTTCTATGGAAAGATCTATTGCTGCTAAAGGCGATATATGCCATTATCTGTGCACCCCATAAAAACGCCTTCATGCATAGTTTATGTCAACATCCTTGCTGCAACATTAAGTAGTGTGATTAGCATTTGTCAGTTCTTTTCTTTAATTTTAGTCTCTGTAAAGAAAAAGCATGTGCCATGGAGTGTTTGCTTTGAATAAAGGGGTTATAGTAAACCTTGAGGGAATGACAAAGGAGAAGGAAGATGTTTTGCCTTTGGATGTGTTGCTAGGTATTTCTGATGAGGAAGGCCACATAAGAAAGATGTAATTATACATGGGTGAGGAAACTGGTAGGTTAGACATAGTTCTTTGTTCCTAGAAGAGACTTTTTCAAAGCCTGAGACCAGAAAATATTGCTTTTTGTCTAGTACTCCTTTTGTCAGAGGAATAAAACTGCTGGCTACATCCTTCAGCCCCTGGCATTAAGCACTCTTTCACATAGCATCACAGAAATGAGTGTCGAAGATGAGGACCAAAACGTGAAATTTCATCTCAGATGCCATGGAAGCCAGTGTAAAGAGCAGACCACAGGTCAGATGTCCCTATTTGAGTTGCTAAGGAGACACAGTGAAACTACTTCTGATTATATTTTCTTTTATGCAGTAGACTTTACAGCCAGCTAGAGTACATTGCTCTAGTTCTGATTAAAGATAATCAAAAGATAATCAAAATACCCTAGTAATTGTCAACTAGAGTTTTTTACTTTCCCAGACAAATGGAGAGAATAGAACATGCATCACTGAAAGGGGATCCAGGAACTTTCCTTAAGCATCAGCTGTAAATCCGTGCAGCATTAGAGCAGGTTACACCAATGGCCCAGCTCTCTCTCTCTGCCCATCAGCAACGTCTGTATTGGTTGGTATCAGCACCACAAGTTGTTGTCATAAATGTGTTAAGCAGTAAGAGTGGGAGTATCATAGTTTGTGCTAGGAGCAGGAAGGACTGTGTGTCATCTATGAACTGCTAGTACTCCTCACCATTTCATCAGCTCTGGAGTTGACAAGGTTCTTAAAGTTCTGCCTTTTAATTGTACATAGTTCGTCCTATAGAACGCACAGAGCATTCTGACCCATTCTTCAGTCTTCCCCTCCAAAAGTAAAGATATTTTTATCTTGTAGCCAGTCTATCAACTGGTACAGAACCACTTGAGATGGTCAGAATGGATATGTGTGACCTTCTTACTTAGAGGAAGTGATGGTGCTCCTAAGACTGTTTTAGTTCCATCGGTGGGCTGGGTACTGATTATCCCAAGTTTTGAGTGTCAGCCTCCAATGAGTTTACATTTGGCTTCCTCCACCATGAGGTTTCTCAGGAATATGTGTTTGAAACCAGGCATCATTTAGCTAAATGTTGTGAATCTAGCACTGCCAGCTTGCTAGTGGTTGAGCCAGTGCTGTGTGAAGGAAGAAGAGAAGATTCCTTATCTGAATGATTACTTCTTTTGATCAGGGCTGGCGTAAGTAGTTTATGAATTTCTTTTCTAAATGTGGGAGGGTTTGGATAAGATTCACAAATCTTGAATTAGGAGCCCTTCAGAGTGTCAGTTGCTTCTCCATGACTGATAGGACTGAATTCTTGGAAAACTTCCTGGTCTTTCATTGGTGACACAATCAGTTCACACTATTCTAAGAAGACTTCCTGATCATGGACAAGCTCAGGATAATAACTTGGTGCATGTTTCTATTCCATAAAAATTACCTTATGGTCACAGACTGTTATATTCTGACACCTAGTCTGTTTTCATACTAACCACCATAAAAAATGGCCAAAGATATCCTGTCGTTCAAAGGCACATTTGAATTAGTTGTTGCATGGACAAGGGTTTAGTAGTGAACTTAGTGGTGCTGGTCTTTTCCAACCCTAATGATTCTATGATTTCTAAACCTTCTGTTAAGACTTTCCACCGTTCATTATTTACTCCTTCACCGTAATCTTAACACAAGGAAGCCCAGTAAGAATAAGTCCATCCCTACCTGTAACATTTTTTAAAATAAATACTAATAAATACTTTGAGTTTATTGTATCTTGGGACTTTTTCTAAATATATGTATAATATATATATTTTAATATGTGTGTGCAGTGACAGTTTTATAAGGTGTTCTAATATTAATCTATCAAAAATATTTGAACAAGATGAGAAAAAGAGATTAAAAAATGTAAATACTATTAAAGCTTATCATAGTTGAAAGGAGAAATCCTCTACTAATGAGAAAAAAAGGTCACCTTTTTTTTTTTTTTTTTAACGGCG
>VZRE01013179.1:172285-381265 GCA_013396775.1 Cephalopterus ornatus
TTTTTTTTTTAACGGAGGCAATAAAGCCAGAGCAATTTGGCCAGGGGAGGGGGAGAAGGGGAAGGTGGAGTCAGAGAAATCACCTGGATCCCCATGCAGCATGGGAGTTATGTAAGGGAAAAATCTGTTCCTGCATTACATAAAAAATATGTGCATATGCACATATACAGAAGGAAAGAGGAGGAAGAAACTGTCCTGTACTTACCATATCCACTGACATTCCCGCAAGTTCAGGGTGTTATTCGGCAGGTGAGGAGAGCTGCTGAGGTGCACAAAATTGGGTGGAATCTCAAGGGGATCTGGACTGGATTCTGCCCTTTGCCCAGGTATCTGTGTCTGACCCTCACCCGGGGCCTTTGCATCAGGTAGCTCTTCAGAGAACTGTGAGACCTTTAAGCCTTTGGTAATGGCTCAAGGAGTTTATTGGCACCAACGGACAATTCCGTGCCTAGTTTTATCAGGAGACAGCCAAGTTCACCCAGGACTGTCTGCAATATCAGCAGCTGCTGCTGGCCCCAGACAGGGCAGCAGAGGCCTCGGTGGAGGGTGCAGCCATGTCAGGCACCTGCCAAATCCCTGTAGTGAGGCAACCAATGGTACAGCCTCAGGAGCACGGGTGAAGATGGGGGCCTTGGCTTGGGAAACAAGAAATACTTTAATTTTCGCTTCATTCCCCGGGGGCAAGTTTCCAGAGGAAACCTCTGGTAGCGATTAAAAGCAGCTCTTTTCTCATGGTGGATGTATTTCTGGGACAGAAAGAGGAAAGAAAACCTACCTTTTCCTCCTGGCTAGAGGGATGGCAGGACTGAACTAGCCTTTCAGACAGGAGGAAATGCAGTTCATTTAAAAGTGACTTGTTTTTCTGGAGGCATTGGAAAGAGATATAATGCTGCCTGCCATCGATTGGGTTTTTTTGCCCCGTCCATTAGACCGTGGTTCCTTCTTTGTCATTTACAAACTATGCAATTTGTTGCAGCAGCTATACAGGAAGGAATAAGAGAGAAATAAAAGGGTGGCAGCGGAGGCAAGAGAGCATGCCAGTGCTAACCCAAGCTTTGCCACAGCTCTCTAGCCCTTTCCTCAGAAGACTGACTACCCAGTGTCCAAGTGTGCAGTAAAAGCACAGTGTCCCAGAGAAGGCAGCTGTTCTCTGTCATTTTTCTTGCCTTAGGGTACATGAAATTCTCCTGATACCCTCAGTTCTTTCTCTGAATAGTTTTTGCTATTGGTAGACACACAGTGGCCAAATTTTGGTTTTACAATGGTTGCCTTCATTTAGTCACCTCCACTTCCCTTTGCTGGTGTGTGGCATGGGTGCTTGCACTATTTGCTTTTCTTCTCTTCTGAAGGTTTGGTAAGAGAAGGAGTAAAGATGTTTGGAAAGGCAGCATCCTTCACTGCAGAGAGTAACATCTCCCATTGAGGAATCTGTGTCTTGTCATCACAGCCACAAGAGGATTAGGACCTTCCAAGTATCACCATTAGTTTACTGACTCTGAAGAATAGCTGAATGCAGTTTGTTTCATATTCAGAAATTCTCCCCATAGTGGTTTAAATTTCAGGGTATAAAAGAAACACCTAACACAGTATAGTCTTGGATTTCATTACCAACAGTTGCACCATTACTTAAATTAACAAGAGATAGGTCAAAACCAGGTTGCTTTCTCTTTCAGATTCACTGTGTTTGACAGGAAAAGAGCTTGCACAGCCCAGAGCTGTCAGGCATTTGGAGGAAATGCTAAGTGACTTTCAGAATGACAAATCTAAACTTCACAATGTTTACCATTAGTGTCAGGTTACAGACTCTTGCATTAGTTTCCTCTCGACTGAAAACTTAATTTAAGAGCAAAAATGAATCAATAAAAAACAATGTCAGATACTAAATCAATACTGGGAATGTAGGAACAGACTGGAAATTGAGGTTGGCCCCACAGTGCAAGCAAAACATTTGAGAATTGTTTCTCAATATTACTTACCTGCTTAGAGCTGTATTCTGAACTCTGTTCTCATTAGAAAAGCTGGAGATATAATAAGACCTGTATAGGGAATTTCCTTCAAATGATGCTTATGACATCTTTAGCTTGAACTGTGGGAATTGCCCAGGTCAGAACTGGATCTTGGTGGGTAAGTGAGGACTGAGTTTTGTGTAATACAGTCTTATTGGCTTTTTTGAGCCTATGAACAGGGAAATGTCTTCTCCCTCCTCTCCTATTATTTTTCCTTCTTTATACTATCATCAACAGATTTAATAGGTGCAAAATTGTTCTTTCTTTCTGTTTTCCTACTTACTAGAAATTTTCCAATCCGTTCTTCCCTTTGCTTTATTATCCACAACAGTCAATGATGTTAATGACTTGCACATAGAATATTTTAATGAGCTTTAGATAGTTCCTGAGAATTGTTATCCATATGTCTCAAAATGCATTGCAAGGTAGGGGAACATTCATAATTGCATTTTACAGTTAGCAAAGGGAACCTGAGAGGTTGGACACAGGCACAGATTTTTTTCTCCCCTGAAGTAATGTTTTGTGCCACTTTGGTCCTTATGTATTGTAAACTTCTTCCATATACCCATACCATGAACATAATGTTTTTCTGGCTTAAATAATCCTGCTCCCAAAGAGAGAAATTATGCGCATAGTAAATGGCTTCATACAGGCCAGGCCTTGTTTAAACAAGTATTCATGTTGGAGGATGCTAAAATTAAGGGGTTGCACCTTGCATTTTCAGGGGAAAGCAATGAGATCTCTCCAGTGTATTTCAGTGTCAAAGGGAGGAACACAAATCCCATCTCCTCTTTTTGTTTTCTATTTGATATATTACAGTTTATTTATAATTTACAGACAGCACAATTTCTCTGTAGGAATGCTTCCAGTAAGTGTGGAGACAAACGTGTGTTAAACCATTTTGCCAGACAGCAACATATCAAGATGCGAGTGGGCAGTGCTTCTGCCTTGCTGTCAGGTGGCTTTCCTAAATATGAGCTTATTGCACTCTGGTGTTGTGTCACAGAGTACTCTGTTTCCTTAGAGAGAAGGGCTTTTACTTCTTAAGCCTCACTGCTTCTCTTGAGTAGAGAAAAAATATTTATGGAGAATTTTCCCTGAATATGGGGGCCCTGTGTCTGCCTGTCTTCTCAGTTGGAAAATGTGTTTCACAAAGCAAATAATTTAGCTGGGAGAGCAAGCAGATGTGCTTCCTGGGGTTGGAATAGTTTTTTTGTCTTTTCCCATTCTTCACTCTGTCACCTGTCTCCAGTTCACAGCTATGAAAATGCTCCTCCTCCCCTGTGCAGAAATGGTCTCATATTGCTCCAAAGCCATATATTTTGCCTTTCCTTCTTTGATGTTTGTCAAAGTCTCTAAGTCTGAAATACTTCAGAGATATCCAAATAATTACTGTCAGGCAACAGTTTGAAGCTCAGTGAAATAGCTGGGCTTGTACATAAGGTAAAAACAGTTTTACATGCTCAAACACTTTGCTAAGATATATCACATGAACTTCACTATAGACATGGTATTGTAACATTTATGAAGGTTTTCATTAAAGGAAAAACATTGTAACACTTAAATACATATATATGTTTCATTTCAAAATGTCATGATAGGGAGTTTTAGATAATAGATCATCCTGATTCCTTTTGGAGTTCCGTTCTTTATGTTACCCAGCATCCCGTTTTCTCCCCACACTTAGAAACACCTCTCTGAAAAAAAATAGTAATGCTATTAACCATATTTAATAACACTTTACAGATAAAAAGCTGTATGTTCAAATGCCAATGGATATTGCATGTGCAAATGTACATTTTACTCCTGCAGCAGGAGGCATGAATAATATTGTAGATGTTAGAGGTGAGGGTCTGAAAGCTTGAACCTAATCAATCTACCTGAAACCAGAGGGAGGCAGAACATTTGAAATGGAAATTATTAAGAACCTAAGAGATGTTATGATGAGAACAAGACAGTGTATTTCAGTAACAAGGTAGGACAATTTTGCTGTAAAACTACCTCTAAATTAAACCATGAGAAAATTTTCAGAAAGGGATTTTAATATATTCTTAGTGATAGTTTTCAAACATATCAGTAGTTAACTGCACCTTTGCAATTTTTGGTGATTTTCTTAACTTTTTGTTTTGCTAACAGACTTATAGGAGAAACTGTTGCTCTCTTGCAAGAGAAAGTGAGACAACCACTGATCAGAATTTCTCCAGTCTTGAGTTTAATACAAAACTCCAGTGTTACTGTGCCAGCAGTTTTGTAGTTAATACAATGCATCAGGTTTCTCCCTCCAATATTTTCACTTGTATTAAGTTCCTTCTTTTTTTCTCCTCTTAAATGATCTCAAAATATCCTCAATCTTGCTTATGTAACACCTGAACCTACAAGACTGGAAAATGACAACAAATGAATCTGTGTATCTTTTTTAGTGCCGTGTCCACCTGTATATGCACAAAGACTGATACTCGCCTCGGGCGTTTTTATAGTAAGATCATTCTCTGCATAGTTAATAGTTTTCATTTCTTCCTCTCTGTGCACCATTATTTGTTATGATTTCGTCAACTGTGGAATCAGACAGTGCAATTCTTGTTAATTATTTCAATTTGTACATGAATTTTCCTTCAAAGAGTGACTGCTATTTTTCACAGGTACAATGGGAATGCATTAACCCCAAGTACAAAGCAAAGAAGAAGAATTACAAGAACTCAGGCATTGTCATCCTTAACCAGTGCAAGGTAAATATACATTTTATTCTTTGGCTGTTTCTGTACTAAGCTCTCAGTGATATGCTTTAATGGTGGTTGGAAACATGGAAACAAAGTGGAAATGCCTGTAGGATAACAATGGAAACTGATCCCCTACAAAAAGTAAAAACAAGGACTTGAATCTCAAAAGTAAGCTGACTGTCACCAGTCCTCCTGTTTCATTTCTCTTGTCCTATCCCTGCTGTTGTGCAATGGAGAAGGCAGTACTAACTCTTATCCCTAAAGACTTGCCAACTTTGTGTGTTTCTGTTTTAGTCTTCTATCATTTCTACAAAATTGCTCTTGTTCCTCCTAAATCAAGAGCAAAATTTCCACTGAATGCCTAGTGAAAAAAGAACTTGGTTCTACTTTTGATGTAACTTTTCCTTTCTTTAGAATTTTAATATTTTTTCTGTTTATAGTTTTGTTTCTGTCTCAAACGATTTCTTCCTTTAACTTATTTTTCAGTTGGTCCCTCTCATCCTTCCAATTTATTGTTTTTTCAGGCAGCTCTCTGATGTTTTATCAGTACACAGCTAAGTTGAATGTCTTGCTTTCTTGTCTGCAGATCCACAAGATGCATTCTTTCTTAGATTATATCATGGGAGGCTGCCAAATACAGTTTACAGTAAGTGTCTTACTTCTCTAATTTCTTTTAAAGAAACAAAATCCCCTTAGATACCACTTCATTGCTTTCATGGAGAAACAATTCTTACATGCCAGTCCTTCATAAGTTATTAAGGTCTTCTTGCAAAATGGATTAAGGGCCAGTCTTCATTTCTAGAATTAGTCCTCCATTAAAGCAAATTGTTTTTCCCCAAGTGATGCCATACAGAAAGTTACATGCAGAAATACAGTCCACCCAGGAGCCTCTCTCTGTCAGCCTGGGTTAAATCCTGCTGTTTCATACCTCAGCCATAGCTACCAACAGTAAGATGGCTCTACAGGGGGCCACAGTAGTAATTTAGAGCAAATCAGAAGCTGTTGAGTTCAAGAAACAGGATAAAATGATTTGCAGAGCTCTTCATAAACAGAAATACAATATTTTGCATTTTCACTTAATAATTTTGAGAAACATTTGATGCTGTGTGGTTTGATTTTTTAATTTTTTTTTAAATTTTGAATATAACAATGTAATTAATATAATATATCAGTAATTCCCATAGCATAGCAATACAGATTGTAGCTGAGTTGCAGGCTGGTTTATGTGACTTCTAATTCATATCAGCTACAAGGATAAAGTCTATTGCAGCAAGGTTATATTCTTCTTTTGGAGATCTTTCATTTTCCTTTAGTATCCTGCCTTGTTTCTGCTCCCACATATTAAGTATCAGACATCAGATGCTCCTGAAATGTTCTATTTCACTTTTTTCAGACAAGTCTTCATTTTCCAAAAAGATTCGGAAAAAAAAAAAATATTTTTTTTCCCCAATAGAAAGTTCCAGCAACAGCAGCAGGTATTGCAGTGGATTGTCTTCTTGCTTACGGGTCAGCTTTTTGAGGTGTAAAACATGCACTTTGCCCATACGTATCACAGACTCATTGGATAACACCCACAACTGAGGACCCTGTCTCTGGTTTTGAAGGAAATACCTACTGTAGTGGACAAAGATCTTTCTAGTTGTCTTCTCTTAAGTAAAGCATCCTGTGTAATTAACTCCCTGCCTTATCCAACTACTTCTTCTTTTATCCCTACATGCCTGCAATGTGAATTTCTCCTCCAAATCTGAAACTTGCTAGTCCCTGGAAACCCCTTTAATTTGTCTTTCCTGGCATTTCCTCCCTAAAAATATGACTGGAAGAACTCAATCATCAATTGTGCTCAAGGTCATTAGCAGAAAGACTTTTATGTCTTCAAGTTATATTGGAAAGCCTTTTCTGATCAGAACATGTACTTAGGCACATGCAAATGTATAATATGCATTTCCTACAATTCTAGCTCAAGCCAGGAGCACTTCAACCATTAGAAAGTGTCTAGGGATTTACATATTGTTAAGTTACAGCTGTGCTTTTCAAACTCTCTTTGATTCTTTCTAAATGTTTCCCAATGGAAGAGCAAGTTCTTACACAGTGCACTGGAGGGTTGTGGCAATTTACTTGCCTTTTATTTGCTTGTCATAGGTTTCCTATTAGTAGGCTGTGAACCATAAGTTTAAAAGTGGTGGGGTAAATGGGTTAAAGTGGATAGTATTGCTTCTACTATATTTTACTGTATTTCATTTTACTGAAATGAAACAAAACAATTGGTAATAGGAAACTTAGGTGAACTCAACTGCAAAGGGTGGGCAGTGAGGGCATAAAGGGAACATGAAAGATTCATTATACTGTGAACCACAGAGATCCCTGAATTACTATTGCCCTCAATGGTAAATGCACCAGTTACCATATTGTGTAAACTCACCACTATCAATTTCCAACTTATACGGACTCAGCGGAAGCCATTGTGACATCTCTGTGCCTATAGATCTCTACATGCATAACCAAGTGTTTCTACCTAAAGATCGTCACAAGATGACTCTCTGCATATTTTCCTTCCTCCTGTGCTAGTCCTCATCATGATTGCACCAGTCAAAAATGACTGGTTGTGAGATCTGTTGCTGTTTCCAGAAATGTATCAGAGGGTCTCCCGTGGTCACTGAAGCAAAAGGGTGCATCCTACAGGGGAGATATTCCATGCTCCCTTGCTTTCTGCACACATCATATAATCTCCTTTTCACATAGCCCTAGTCTGATTAATTCGGACCACTGAAATAGAGGAGGCCTATTTATTTTACTTTCCCAGATTTCCATTTTTTTTAACCACAATGGATCTGGGATCGTTTGAAACTCTCCTGGTACATGTATTATTGTTGTCATTGTCTTAATATTAATGACATTTCTGTTGAGCTCCTGCTGTGTACAGGCAGTACGATACAACTGTGATTTGAAAGGGCACTTACTGAGGGAGGGAAACTGGGATGCTAAGCACACATTTGATAATAAAAAGCTGTAGTACGATGTACCTGCTAATTTAAGGCAATAATGAAAGCTTTGGTAACATCATGCTGTGTGTTCTTGGGATACTTTGTACAACTATTGTAGGAACATGGTTTGTAGTTAGCAAGAATGTCTCTGAAAAACAAAGTAAACTTTTCGTTTGCTTTAAAACCAGTTATTAAGAAGCTTCCATCTGTAGAGATCAATAGTGCTGATTCCAGTCCTCTATTTTTATGCCCTGCTTATTGCCAAACCCTGTATCTCTTATCAGACAGTGTTCCCTGCTGCAGAAGAAATGTTCAGAAGCCGGCAGTGCAAATGGGTCTGTAGTCAGAAGACATTTTCATCACTTTGGGAATACAGCAGAAAGGATGTGTAACATGCATAAAAGGAATTGTAATAGAAAGATAGATTGGACAGATGCTCTCTCAGGCAGGTCAAGGGACTGGGCAGGCTGATTTGTTGCTGACAGATCTAACAGGGGGTCCCAGCTATGTGGGATGTTTTCAGTGTAATAAAAATCACCCTTTCACAAGGCTGAGGGGAAAAAAACCCAGTTACATTCTTATTTAGCTGTGGGAAGATGACTGGTACATTGGAACTGATACATTTAAGATACACTGATAAAAATCGAATGTACGCACGGTAAGAAAGATTCCTACTTTGCTGCCCAAAAGATAAGTTCTTTTGTAAGATTAACATAACTTCTGTGATATGTTAACTTATTTTTACAAATATCCTACGTATTTACACAAGACCTTGGTACTGTTGGGTGATACTAAAAAAGCAGAGGTCTGCGTTGTTATTTTGGAACTGTGGCAAGTTACAGCAGCGGTCGTCTTTCTTGTAAGTCCTTCCCTTGGGAGTCAAACAGAGATTTGAATCAAATTCAAGCACACTGTATCCAAGTACAAATATTCATAAATGCTTCATCATAGGAAATTAGGAATTTTTTTTTTACTTATCAGCAGACCTCTACTGCAGTGATCACTTCCAAAAGGAAGCTTGTTCTAGGAAGTGGTTTGGTTTTTTTCTCCCAGTGCTAGCCACAGGCTTTTTTCCAAGCTCATGAAACCCACTTCTGATTCCTACGCTGTTTTCTTGTTTTCATTTCCAAAGCATTTAGCCATGGCTAACAGCCATAAAGGAAAATTTGTCCAGTTTTGTTAGTGTATCACTCAAGTCTTCTTTATGTGTTTTAGCATTTCGAGATTATCAGTAAAAACACATACGTTTAACAATTTTACAGGAATACCCTTTGTTTCTCTATCATATAGTGACATTTTTGCACCTTCTACAATCAAAATTAAGGTTGAATTAGTATTAGAGAAAAATAGACATATTTTTAAGAAAATGTGCATACGTTGAGTAGGATTTTTAACAAATAAGTATCCCAAAACTAAGCTAATCTGCTACAAGCATCCCTGGATTTACCTTAGGTTTCACAAACCACTAGTATTTCTTTCTTCCTCAGGTATGTGCACGTATTGTTTCTTAGTTATGTACACTTACTAGTGAAGGCATGAGAGGTTTCCTGTTGATTTATTCAAGTTAAATCAAGCTATCAGTTTTGAAAAAAAATCTCTATGGAAAACCAGCTCAGTGCCTCAGTGAGCGAACAGTGAGCAGGAAGCAGTGGTGAAAGATTCTAGTTTATTTGCAAGCCAAAAAGCTCATATCTCCTGACTGAATGTGGTGAGGTGCCGAGGGTTCATAGCTTATCAAGGCAACAAAGGGATTTCCAAGCTAACTAGAGGACAGTTTCTTCAGAGATAGAGGTGGAAAATCAGAAACAGTGGGGGAAAACAACGTTGGGTTGACCTACTATGATATTTCCCTATTACTTTTTAGCTACAACAAGTAAGTTTCAGGAGGACTGTGTAATTTTTTTAAGGGAGCATGAAAATGTCATGTTTCATTTTCATTTTAGAGCTGCATAAAATATTGTTCCCTGTACCAAGCAGGGGCTGCAGCTGGGGAAGCTGCACATTTGCAAAGGCAAGCTGGGCCTTCAGAGGTCTTTTTGCAGGCTTCAACAAGACCCCTTCTTACCTTTCAGCTGCACTGTAAAACTGAAAACTGTACTCCATGCCTTTGTCTATTGAATATTCAGGTGTAATGGGTTTTTTAAGGAATAGGTTACTGGAAAAAATCACAAGGAAATTTTGTAAATTTGTTCCCTCTATGAGACGCTTTGGGATTCTTGCTGCTCCTTTTAGGAATTCCTATAAAGCAGCATTACAAATTCAGCAAAGGACTTTCTTATCCATGACGGTCATAACACAGGAAAATGCATCCCAGAGTACATATTCAGTGAGAAGTATGAAGAGCATTTTAAAAGGGAGAAATGAATTTTAAGAGGATTCATTAATATTTGCGTTTGCATTGACTGCTTTCCACAATCTTCTTTATGCTTTTTCAACAACAACAAAAAAATCTGTGCAGGATTTAAGCTTTGTTTTTACACTGTGGCTCACATTTAAGCCTGCTATGAACTGTGAAATTGGGAGGGTTAATTATTTAATGCTTAGATGTTTTGAAGACAAAAAATACCAGACAGGCAATATCTACTACTACAGCCACAGTAAGGATTAAAATAGCTAAGAAATGTCCCTAATTGGAGTTTTAGTTTATAGTTCTACTAGGACTCTTAACTCTCTAGGGACGTTTTTGCCGCAAAGCTTTGATGTACTGAGCATCACCTGAGCTGGAATAATTCAATTAAGTATGAGAACCTAGAGATAGTTAACTTGATTCTTTTATATTAGAACATATTTTCCCTCATAGAATAGCAATGCAGGTAACTTTTTTCCTAAGTATGCCATTTTAGTTTTATTAGTTCCTATTTTATAAACTGTCATTTGCTTCTAAATATATTTATCAGTACTATCCTAATTCAGGTTTGATTAAGCACACTGTAAAATGACCTTTGCTTTAAGGCTGCAGACTCTACAGCAAACTGTTTCTGGTGAAGATATGTGGTTGATGTGAATATGCTCAGAAGAGCTTTGCAAGACATTGACTTTTCTTCTTTTCCAGGTAGCTATAGATTTCACTGCATCAAATGGTGATCCTAGGAACAGCTGCTCACTGCACTACATCCACCCCTATCAACCCAATGAGTATTTGAAAGCATTGGTAGCTGTTGGGGAGATTTGCCAAGACTATGACAGGTAAATAACCACATTTGATTACAGAGTTGTCTTTAGCAAGTGTTCTCACAGTGTGAAATCAATGACTGCCTGTGGCTGGCTGCACAAGCTCCATGTTTAGGCACTTCAGAAGAATGATACATTTAATTTATTTGTATTTTGGGAGGAATTGATTGGCAAGTAATACTCAAGACTCAAAATGCATATTTTTTCTTTATATAATCTAGTTAGCTCTGTCGATCAAGCCAGGTCTTCTCATAATTTATGTTTCTGTACATATCAGCCCAATATAATGTATCTGTAAGTAATTAATGCTACAAAATCAGTGCTGCCTCCCATCCCTTGATACAGTGGAATAAACCCTGCTCATCCTGAAGCCCGTTTATCCATATGGTTCAGAGATTCCTGAAACAGTTAAATGAATAGCACCGTTTTGCATAGTTAAGCGTGAAGGAACAAGATTCATTCTTTTATCAGCAATATTCAGAGAATGAGAAAGAGACATTGATTATATCCTGACTGTGGAAACGCTGCAGTCCTATAGGAATAGGCCAATCTGATAATAGTATGGGAAATGGAAGAGCTATTCACCTGCAAAAAATACTTCATGCTTTATCTATATGGTGGAATTGTTTCAGGCTGTAACAATATTTTTCATAAAAGAGAAGATAAAATGTCTAGGTGATATAATCAGTGGCTAAGCAACAGCAGCAAGGGATCATAATGGAAGGAAAAACATTCATTAGTTTTAAGAAATTAGGTTCTAACATGTAGCTAGAAATACTGGAAAGGGGAAAACACATCAAAAACTTATTATTGAAAATATTTGGTAAAATAACCAGACAGCTCCATGGAGAAGAATTTATTTTAAGATAAATGACTCATGAATGTTTAAACATGACCTCACAAAGCAATAAGTGAAAAATACATATTTCTGTTTAAACATTTTCAGAAGCTTTCTTTTATATTAAAAATTACTGGTATAATTTTACCTTCAAATTGTGCAAGTCTACTCCACTGTTTTCTGGCATAGAGAAACAGGTGAAAATTGTGAAAATGATGGGGCACTGAAGTGTTCAATATCTAAAGAATCATTTCATATTTATTTTTTACCTCGGTAATTTCTGTGGTGAGTTCTCCGGATCAGAAATCAAATCAAATGATTTCTGATGACCAGGAATATCAGCTTAGCCAGGATCCTGAAAAATCAGTTCATCGCTACTAAATATGCGTGTATTCACTCTACATGTTTTGAACAATGAGTTAGCAAGTGTACTTAAGGCAGATGAGGTTACACCTAGCTCTTTGTGCTGGCTTGGAGCTTCTAACCTTCAACAACTCTGAACAATGATTTTGGCCGTTTGTTTTGGAGCCTGGTGGAGGCCCCTTCAAGAGAATGCTGTTTTCAAAAAGTAGATGCCATGCATCTTTACTGGTTGAATACCCAGATATGAGGAAAAGCAAACTCGTTCATCACTTGAAATAAAAGAACTGTGACCAAAATCTTATAAAAGCCACAAAACTCTCCCAAGTTACATAATAATAATTTTGAATGTGTCCTGTTCTCCATGGCAGATCTTCCCCACATGCTTTTCATTTGTATCATAAAACTATCCCCTGCTCAGCATGGAACAACAACACCGTTTTGTAAGCCAGAGAAGCCTATGACTAAACTGGGGAATCAGGGACCACTTCCTTTCCCCTGTGTCCCAGCATAAGGTCTGCCCACATCCTGACTGCAGGTCAGGACTGACCTACCTCTTTGTATATACAACTAGAATTCCACTGTGTATTAATATATAGGTATGCATATAACATGTAGGAATTATATATACTTAGATATGTACAATATCTGTTGTTAGCACTGAACTATTCAGTAAAAAAAATTGATTTCTCTTTTGTGCTGTTTTATACCTTCCCTCTGGCAGAACAAAGCCATATGTCACAATAACAACAGTGCACAGTTTATTGAAATGGCTGGTCCTTTGATCTTCATGATTTGTTTTGCCAGTGCTGGAATACAAGCAACTAGCCGTGAGTGTAGCTCATCTTTCATTCTGCAGTGATAACTGTTTCTGTCAAAGGAAAAAGGTCTGGAATGGGACTGTAAATAGCTTGTTTGTAAGGATAAATGCTTTACATGTACACAATGCTAAAGGCTGAAATACTTCCTAAACAATCTTACATTATTACAGGTTTTAATGATGATACTGTGGGTGAAGCCCATGGCAGGACTTGCAAATCTGCTTCTGACTTTGAAATCTGATTTCTGCAGTTAGTAGCTTTCCTTTTTCTTGTGCTTATTAAGAATCTCATTATATTACATTAAATATTTATCTTTGCTTTAAAACTTCTGATTCATCAAGACACTAGAGCTTATTATCTAATCCCATTGAATAAAGTCTGACTCAAGCAAATACTGAGGAATTATGCAAAATATAGATGGCACTGAGATGGAATTAAGAGTTTTACTGAATTTGAACTTTATTATTAATTGTTCACCTCACATCCAAATGCTCAGTGCCTCCCATTTACCTGGATGGTTTTTATAATTTTTTTACACATAGTTTTATGTTTGTGCATACATTTAGAGTTCTTCATTGAATTAATAAAAAGCATTCACAAACATGTGTAGTCAAATAAATACTCATACCTTGAAAAAGACAAAGGTTAGATGTATTTCATCAAATGCTTTTAAGCATTTACTGCATTAGTTATTTGTGGAACTTCCCATTCTTGATAGGCCACCCCCATGGTGATCTAATCAGTCAACTCATGATTCCATATGTTTGGCCTCATAGTTTTGTAAAATCACGTCATAGAATTGGTCTTCATCTTATTTGTATTCAAAATCTATTTCAAAAGCTAGTTCTTAATTATTTTAAATTTTGATGTTTTTTTTATTCACTCTTAAAGGTACTGTAGATTTTTCTTCAGTTTCAAGAGCCCTTGAAACACATGGAAGATAAATTCTGTTTCCTGACACTTTTTTTATTTAGGCAAATAGCCTCCTTAACTCTAAATCCTCAAGTAGCTCCTTGAAGCTAACATTCACACTAACAAATAAACTGCTTGTGTAAAACACACTTAACTAGCAACCTCCCCAAAGGCCACTAATGAGCAAAGAGTACATTATTCCTGCAAAGGGCAGAAATTATTTATGTGTAGAGCTCTACAAAATACTTAGGAGTGTAAAATTTAGAAACTGGGCCACATTCCATGAAAGATTCGAAGAACGTGAAGTCAGTCTGAGTTGCAACATTAGCTTCTGCAAACGGTGAATTGCAGCAGTTGCTGAGTAGATGCAAAGATTGCTCTGTAGGATTTCTTCTTTGTATTTTAGGCCTAGAGCAAGTACACTCACTGTGACTGAAAACTGTATGTAAGACCTTCCTTCCCTCATGCAGTAAAGTGCACTTGAAAATTTAGAAGGGGAAAAAAATGAAAGGAGAAAATAAAAGGACAAGGGTTCCCAGTCCAGCACATGCCTTCCAGTGTAGATCCAAGAAGTGATAAAATGTAAGCCAGTGAAAGGTCCAGCTGTCCCAGAAACACATTTCCTGGGGTACCAGCAGAGGGCAGTTAGGGAGGAGAAATAGGACAAGGTGTGTGAAATGCAGTACATGTTATGGAAGTCATATATAAATCTGTGCAATTAGTCCCAAATACAGGTATCAGTCCATACTTAAATACTGTGGTTTCAATTAAGGCTTTAGGGGAAAGAGATCCCAGAGTTTACAGCTTGCTGTCTGCGTTAGTAATCAGAGCCTCATCCCCAAGAATTACTTTACAGGTCATTTCATCCTGAAACTATGTCTGGGTTTGTGGATGAAGACTCAGAAAGTTACCATGGCTGGAAGGATCTGTATTAAATACCTTGAGACAGTTTTTCCTGACACAAGGAGAAAAGCAGAAACTTGCTTTGATTGTGAGATAATGGTATAGTAGTAGTTAATTAAAACTGGGGCAAAAGAATGATGCACAGAATAACTGGCACTATACGTGGCATTAAATATTTCACGAACACCCTACATAGAGCTACAGATGTTACAATTTTATCTACTTATGCAGATCAATAAATAAAAATATGCTTAATTATTAAGATCTCTCTTTATCCCTTTAATTAAAGAAACAACCTTTCTGGAGGCTGTTAAGCAAAAAAGCTGATTAGCATATCTAAAGAAGTTTAAAAACCTTGAGGGAAAAGACATGATTCCTTTTATTTAGTGCTTTAATAGGACCAAATTTGCATAGACATACAACAGAATAAAAATAGAAAAACAGTAACCTATACAGAAAAACTTGTAGCTTATGTTTATCAATAAGCTCACATGTAGGTAAACACATTCTGAAGTGTTTGGATAATCCAGGACTAGAACTTCACTGGCAAAAAGGAATTGCTAATACTTTCAAGCATCAAACTGGATTGAAAATCCTTGTATTTAATGGCTGAGTACCTAGACTGGCACAATTATATAATATATACAAAAACACATTCCGTATTTGCCTTTGCAAAACCTGCATTTGCAGACTACTGCCGCGCAGGGGTTTCTACAATCATCACTTTTTATACCAAGAATCAGTACAGGAGAATTAGTCTCATATCCAACTGTGTTGGGGAGATGACTTTGTAACAGTTTCTTTTGCATACATATGTACATACACACACGTGTGTGCGTGTGTGTTTGTGTGTGTGTGTGTATTTATCTGCAGGCCCTTTATCTGGGCAGATACTGTCAATTCTTACAGCTCTGCCTTTTACATTGTGAAGTTTTCATCTTTTTGCCCTCTATACGGGGCCTCTTCTTCCAGGAACTCAGTTCCTATGCCCGTGTGCCAGTCACAAGCAGCCCCTCCCAAGTTTTTTTTGCTAAGAGACTGCTTAGCTGCAGTTTCCTCCAAATGCTTTTCTGGGACCTCTGCTGCATTCTGTCACCTGGTAGATACATCAAAATCTGAACATGGCTTTTCCATGCAGTCTTTGCTATTTCTCAAATCATCTTGAAATCTCCTCTGAGGAAGAGCATTGGATTGTGCAGTACTTGACACTTTTCTACAACTACGCAGATGGGTACTGCTGGGATTTCTCTGTCAAAACTCCTTTCTAAAGGAAATCATGTGAAGTATAAAACCCTGCAAAAATTTCATTTCACCTACTGCTGTAAAGACTAGACATCTGTAAATATGCATAAATGAAAGAACAATTTCTCTTGTCATTGTCACTGATGCCATCTGAAACTGATTTAGTACATCTTTAGTCAATGAAACCATTTCCACAATTTCAGAAGTGTGAGTTTTCTCCTTGCATTATTAAGGATATAACTATTCTAGTCACTCACTCCATTATATTAATGTATAGCTGTGAAGCAAATTATTTACATTTGGAAACCCATCTGTGGGGTGAATGAACACCATGTTCTAAATCTTCTCATGCAAATTTTCTCCTTTACAGAAAGCCAATACCTTTTTCCTGAGTTTACCTAAACAGCATATTTGTGAGTCCAATTCCTCTCAGTTAAAGCCAGGCTATTCTTATGAATTAGATTCCATTTATTATCTTACTATCCCCTCCGAATTATTGCGAAATAAACCTTGATCTGAGATTCCAAATTATCAGAATAGAGGATAGTAGCCCATTTCCTCCTGCATATCCGGTGATGCCTAGCTGAATGTTTAGTCACTGGTATACTTTACTTATGGTACTCCTTTAACTTGTTTAGGTATTGTTCTTCATTTTGACTTAATGTCATTCCTGTTTTGGTAAAATTTCATCAACAGCTCATTTGCTCACATTAAATCACAGTATAATCTCTATAATGGTTTTGCTTAATCTTAGAAAGCTCATTTCTGACTTGAGAGCATTTGATGAGAAATTCCTCTCCCCACAACTCTCCGTATACATATGCCAATGCAGTCCTGTATTCCCCTTTTCCTGGCACACCCCTTATAAATAGGTATTGTCTGACAGAAAATTGTTGCAGAGGAAGGTGTCTGACCAAGCCTTTTCAATGTACTTTGTAAAACAGGACAAAATTGTCTGCCTACATGGCAAAGCTTTTGTTCTTGCGGCTGCTGAGTGCACTACACACTGTAAGCCACACTCGTGTTTCAAGAGGGCAGGGCCCCATCACTTTTTGGGGTTCTTCACGATCTGTACCTTACGTGATGGAATTCAGCCTGCTGCCTGCAGTGTTGTCTTCAAGACCTGTCAAGTTTTAGAAGTCTGAAATTACAGTTTGTGTGAGAATGACCTTTTCAGTGATGGTACAGTTTTCCATGTATGATCCCACAGATAAGCAATTCCCTATAGAGTTAGGAATTTTTGAAGGTACCGGGACATATGTGCAACCCCTCAAATACAGAAGACTGTCTAAAACTGCTTGGTTGGTAGCCTCTTGCAGCATCTCCTTCCCTAGTTTATTCCCAGTTATAAAGTCTCATTTCTTTTTCAAGATGCATTTTACTGGGTCATTCATGTAGGCATAAATCAGGTCATTGCAATTTATTTGTCATCTTGCAGGGAAAGTTGACATTTTGTCTCACCTTCCTGAGTATGTCATTTTATTAGGCTATCCTTCTGGCAAGCGATAGATCTTGCTGCCATTTCATTTTGCTTAACCTACTCCTCCCTCAGGCTCTGATGACTTTTTTTTTTTTCCTGTGGCTATTTACTTTTTCCCAGCCTAATAATTTCTGAGTTCACTTGATATTTTTACCCTGCAGAGCTTCTTTTGCAATTCTTTTAATGTTAACAAAGGGAAGTTTAAATCCATTCTACCTGGATTTGGCTTTGTTAGTTATTTCATGAGTGGATGCCTTTTGGTGGTTAGCTTCAGGGAATTTGTATTCCCCTACTTCATTAATTATTACCCTGGTAGGTGAGACAGGCATTCCCTCATTTTTTTGAAACCCAATTACATGACAGTATCTATTTCTCAGTATTCAGCAGATTCCAGCTCCCCTAAGATGCCTGAGGGCTGTAATTAAAGATAGTGAGTGAATTTTAATGTCAGGATTGTGCACACGATTATGTAGCATCCCTGTGACAGACCAAACCGTGTAGCTGTTGCAGTGATTTACCCTTGATTTGCATGCTCCCAGCTCTCTTTTGTGACTAAGATGTATGATAATCAGCTCTTTCCTGCTGCTCCGTTTAAAAATCACTGTGCATTGTGGACTGAATGCCAAGCCATGTTAGGTACAGAGCGAGTCCGATTAAACGCGCAGTAACCTGCCTATAACCAGAGATGTGGTTGTATCGAACCAGGCATAACCACACAGTGAATATGTGGTGACAGAAGAGCAATCCGCAATCCCTCAGGGAAGAATACAGATTAGGGTTTGAAAATGCTGCTGCTGAACTCTTATGGCCTTTCTGACTCTGACTGGGGCAGGCTGGCTCTGCCTCCGACCCATCCTGAAGGAGCACAAGTGGCTATGCAAGACTGCAAGTGGTTAAGTGGATGGGCTCTAGTCCCTTCCACTGAAATGATTTTATTTAGCCCTATTTGATCATAGAATCATAGAATAGCCTGGGTTGGAGGGGACCTTGAAGATCATCTAGTTGCAATCCCCCTGCCATCACACAGATCATGTCTGTTATTTACCTAGCTCTGCTTGCAAAGCAGGAACTGAAACTGTTTAAATATTTCAAATGATTTCTGTATTTTCTCTGGAACTGCTGTTAATCCCTGTAAGCTGTTATGATTCAGAATTTGCTGGCATCAAGCCCTTCTCAGATAAGTACTAAATAATACACTCAGGAACATGATTCATTCATATGCTTTAGAAAAGGAACACTTAATTCAGCTCGTATTCTTCCAGTTCACTCTCTGAACATGAAAGATTACAATTTTAATTGAGTTTAGAGAGGACTCTATTTTGTCTGTGGTATTTGCTGTTTTCTCCTTTTTCTTTTCCTTTCCCCTCGTTCTCTCCTTCCTCACATTCACACTTTTTTCAATTACGTGTGTAACACACACTTCTCTTCTATTTTGCCAATATGAAATTTCTTTCTAATAGAGGAAAATTACCTTATTTCATCATGGGAAAAGTATGTCGAGCAGAGCAGATCTACAGTTTATTCTTTTAAGACTGGAATTCAAAATGAAAGGCATAATAATTGATTTTGCTGCATCCAGCATAGTGCTTTTAAAATATTTCCCTGGTAATTCTGATCTGGCCCAAAACCAAAATTACAAGTGACAGCTTAATATCCAGGGATTCTAGTCTGGTATTTTCCTTGCAAGAATTTCAAAGACCTGTAAACTTAAGATTCTCAGACATTTGCAACTAAAAAATGGGTTCTCAGTGTTTCTTTCTCCCCGCTTCAAGTTTTTTCTTCTCCCCCCCATTCACTGCATCATTAGTACTGCTAGTGCCACTGTGTTGTTCTAACATAAAGTGAGCAGGTTTTCATGCTGGTGGTTTCCAAGGTCAGTTAAGTAGCATCCATACAAATTGCTGGATTGACTTCCGGGGGATGCAGGTAAGCACAACTATAGCTACATACCAAAGGCCTTTCATGAGCACCAGTTGAAAGGATTCCCAAACAACTTGTGTAAGTAGCTAGCTGGAAGTTTCTCTTTCAGAATGAATTAATGGCATATAGAATGGTTTAGGTCTTTTTCCCTCCTACATTTACTTCATACAATTAAGAATCCAGATTCACAATTTCAATTTTTAAAAGGTACTCATTTTCAGAGAACATAGTCCTGGCACCCCTTGTTTTCCTCTTTGAATAGAGGTATTGCCACACTGGTGAATATCTCAAGCATCATCTATGCCTGCAGTTTCTGAGGAGGTTCCAAAATGTCTCTAATGAGTGGCTAATTTATTTGACCCAGTGGAAGAGTTTATTCCTCCTCATTACTAGGAATAGCAAATCCTTTTCAGAATAAACCTAATATCCAGGTTTCAATAATACCACGTCAGAGGGCACCAGTGGTTAATGAGGCAAGATTTTGAAATGTTCTTTATTTTGCTTTCTTATCTTTATTATAAACATATTTCTTACCTTCCAGTGACACTATGCTGCCTAGTGAAACAGAAAAAGGTGTCATTATCTGTATCACTTTCACCAATTTACAAAACCTTAGTATTTCCTCTATTCATCTTTTTTCCTGTACAGTACAGCTCACTGAAATCTCTCTTGTCTCTGCCCCTATTAGTGTATTGATTTGTCATTGTGCTTCCTCTGTTTTCACTAGATAGCTTGAAGGATGGGTGACTAAAATTGAGCAATGTCCCAAAAGGATAATATGGGGATATTTTCACAAATCATTTTCTGCTATGTGCCATGTTGTAGTTGAGGCTACTGAGGGATTTTTTTCTAACTGGTCATATTTCTGTTCAGAAGACTGCAGTCTTGGAGTCCTGACAATTCATTTCTGTGTGCATTAATTCACATTTATCAATATGAACACTGAACCTGAACTCTCTCCCTGATTTTTCCTCTAGGGTATAACGTAGATCTGCTCACTCTTAGGTATCTTTCAGGAATATATGTGCCTGTCTGACTGGAAGAAGTACCAGAAGCCGTGTACATCTATGCTTGCATGACTACTCATGGCTCTTATATAACCAAGTATAAAAGTCAGAGTTGATGCTTTTGCTTTTTTGGTCTTCATGTCAAGCACTTCATCTTTTTGAAAATTATGCCTGGTTCAAATTTTCAAGGGAACCTATGTAAAACAAAGAACAGTATAAAATGTGAAGTAGATGTAACAGAATGATTTTGTAAAGATTCTGCCAAGTCATAATCCTCATTTTCTTTCTTGAATTTGTAACTTTCAGCTTCTATAGAACCAGCTTGTTTTTCCACTTCTGTTTTTCTCTCCTGTTCTGTCCCTTTAGCAATCTGCCTCTAGCAGGACAGTGCAGGCAGTCTCCTTGCACGGGCCAAGGACTCTCTGGCTAGCTTTAAACAAAATCAGCCAAAGATCCTGAGGTGGCCTAAGGCCAAGGACATGACAATGCCCATGTCCTTGTATCTCATCTTTCTTCCTCTCAGCACAAACTGGTGATGCCCAAACTGCATTTGAGAGCAGTCTCCAGCACAGCTGGACCCAGCACTGTCCCTGGGAAGTCTCTGGGACTGCTGGTTGGCAGAAGCCAGCACTGCACCAGCGAGAGTGCCAGCCAACCATGTCTGTGGCCCTCACAGTACTTCAGCCAGGGTCCCAGGCCTATTTCCTACTATAAATGAAGCCCAAATGCCTGAGCAAGCAATACATAGGAAAAAGAAAACTGGTTCTAACTTTTCTTCTTTTGAGTGAGTTTAAATTACAAACAAAGAAAAGTCATTAGAGCAGATCCCCTTCCTACTGAAATGCCAGGCTAAGAAACAGGACTGGAGTTTCTGATGCGTGCAATTCACCCTTGAGGCAGGAGGAAAACTTCTCTTCATTTTCTGACTGTAGTTTCAGTCCTTGGATGGCCTAACCCTTGACACAGCTTTCAGAAGCTGGGCAACTGCTTTGCTTTCTGCTGCACGCTGCCGTGATAGCCTTGGGTCCGTTAGAGCAGCTCTGTCACACCTCTGTACCATAAGGGACTGTTCTGGAAGTGAAAGAGCCCTTTTCTGCCCTTCTGGGTCACTTTTTCCCTGTTGTGACTCAGTAGTGCAGGACAAGAAGGATGAGGGCAGCAGGCTCAGCTGCTGGGTTGTTTCTCATACAATAATCAGATTACCAGAGGTATGTACCTAAATTCAGGAAATTTAGGAGCTTCCTAAGGAGAACATAGAGCTATTCCAAGTGAAGCAACAGAAAGTACTAAGCACAGGAGTAGACCCCTCCTCTCCAGAGTCCATGCACTTCCCTCTAAAAAGCAGCTATGTGGAACCCCATTTTGATGGTGTGCTTGATCAAGCTTTACTGTTTCACAAGGCAATGATTGTGATAACTAGCACTTGTTCAAAAAGGAGATACAGGAGATTCAAACAGAAAGGCAAGTGTCCTGACTGTGGAGGGAAGGTATTCTGGGTGCTGCATAACAATGGGGCTGTGCAACTGTGTCACTGGGAATGTGGGAGTCTTGCCACCAGAAGGAGAACTGAGGCTGCTTGGAGGTATCATTTATTGCTGTCTCTAAATTGCTGCAGAGCAGAAGATGGAGCTGTAGATATAAGTGCCTATATGTATTTACACTTGAGAAACATTGCAGTAGAAATGCAGGCACTGTAGGCGTTTAGGCATCTCCCCAGTTGTTTACCTGCTGCCAGCATTGGCTTTTTGGATTGCTTTATTGAACTTAAACACTTAGGTTCTACCTAATTCTTTTTTAGTCTTTGTTTGCTTTTGCCCCAAATCAATTAACTGCAGTTCCACAGGGTTTGACTTTCTAATCCAACCATGCTCGATCATTGATGTAAACCAAGATTTCTTTCTCCCCTTAGATTCTTTCCTAATGGCTTCTTATTTCTTGCCCTCTAAGTGTGTGCCTCAATTCTCTGCATCTATTTATACGGGCTTCCCCGCTTCTAGGAGTGTTTAATCAGAGAGAATGCTATCAGCAGGTGGTTAGCATCAAATGTCAGCAGCTACTTCTTTTCTGACATCTCTTGGGAAAAAAATGTTTTATTACCATGCAAATGATGTTAGTCTTCCTTTCCAAGATCCATTGTCACACGGTGTAACATATGGTACACAGAATTGTGCTCCCAAGATTTATGCAGCAACTACATTTTGTAACAAGAACAACAATTGTGAGAGCTAAACCATCAGATAACTGTCATCACTGTTTTCCAATGAGATGGTGAATATTTCTGTATCTCATGGTTACTCTAACTTCAGTGCGGAGTCACACACACTTAGTTCTGCTTTCTTTTGAACCCTTCCATTTTTCTTTAGCTTATATCAAAAATATCATGGTACCTGCAACAGCCTATGCCAGACAGAATAACCGAGCAAATTTAATGCATTCTATTATCTTTTTTGAGTATGTCTAGCATGCGAATTATTCAGGTGGTACTTGGAGTGGCCTTGTCTTGAACTACACAAACAAAATGAAGTTGCTAGCCTCTTAGGAATTTTCAGAAGTGTCGATAATGGCAATTGGAAATCAACTTTTCCAAGGGCCCTGAAACCCAATAAGCAGACTGGGATAAACCTCTGAGGGGCTTGACTCATCAGAGCACTGGCGTACAGTTTGGTGACTTCAGTGGGACTTCAGGATGTGTCTGGAGTTAAGCATATGTTTGGGTGAATTGTTAACCTCAAGTGTGTGATCAAGTGCTTTGCTGACTCAAGGACCAGACATCCCTTGCAGCTTGTTGTTTTCCACTTTGCCATCTGGGAAGAGGCAGCTTGACAGCACGTGGGCTGTGTGAGACATTGCATTTCTGAAAGGGTATTAACAACAGCCTTGAAGTTTCCAGGTTCTCTCTGAATAAGGTATTTTTGTCTCTGCGGATCTAACTGGGGTAGAATAACCTCACTGTAGTGTCTAAAAGCAAACTGACCATGTCACAGCATTTTGCTAGGTTATCAGTCAATCTACGCCTAAGTAAAATAATCTTATGTTTTAGTGGAACAGTAAAGACAGGTGAAAAACTTCACAGAGCCTGAAGGTTTGAGAGCATGAAATTTCTCCTTTCAGACATTTTAGGACATCTCTTTTGTCAACTGGACAACTGCAAGAACCCAAATTTTGCAAACGCTTTTAATCAGTCATCTCTTCACTAGACCCCATTTTCTGAGCTGGGGGAGCAGATCCATAGTAATATGAAATAAATATTTTTACAGGCTGTTCAGACAACAGACTCTCTTGCTGCAGCCAGGTAATGCAAAACAGTGGGTAATAAAGACCTGTTACAGCATTTGTGGGAGAAGTGCAAAATATCCTGATCCCTTGGTATTCTCAAAATGATGTTAACTGCCCAAAAATACTAGGGGTTCACCCGAAAAATCTCCCAAGTCACTCCCCCATCTGTTCAACACACAACTCTACTTCTCTAATCCATTACCCTTCCAGTCTGCCATCTCTTGACTTAAAAACTATTTCTGTACTGTTGTGCTGCTTTGCATTTCTGATGAATGTTTGCAGAGGAATAAATGTTTATTGGAACAATGTGCATTTCTCTATGGGTACCTTAATTTTTTTATTCTTTTCCAGTGACAAAATGTTCCCAGCCTTTGGATTTGGAGCAAGAATACCCCCAGAATACAAAGTAGGTGAATAAATGTAATTTTCTAGTTTCCTTGGTTTATGAGGCACAAAATAAGGGAGAAATGGCTCGGTGCAGGGCAGGGACAATGGAAAGCAGCTCCTACCATTTTTTTCATCTGGCCTTCTCACCCATTGATACCTCACTGAAACCAGAAAGCAAGGCAAGGCTGAAAATAGTTGTTTAACACCCAAAATATTTCATGGTATTGGCAAAGCTTTGTGAGTGGATGCTAGTCTAGTAAGAGGAAAACTTCTTTTTTTGAACAACCCTTGTGAAACATATTTTGAAGCTTTGTGAGCCCTGGTTTGACAGAACCCATTTTTGGAAGATGTGATTCAGTGAGCAGCCTAGTGTTCATGCTTTGTGAGGAAGAGATTTAACATATTCCTTAAAATAAAGACTTTGGAAGAGTTTTGCTGTGTGGCACATTTCTGTGTCATGATGGACATCATCAGTGCAAGGAAGAGAAATATAGGAGCATGCATCCATGATGGAGAGAAGTGGTATTTGTAAACAAAACAAAATTAGAGTGATCCACAGTGATGGTGCAATTGTGAGCATAAATATACAGTCTGGTAGGGCTGGAGTGAAGACAGTGAAGGAAAAGAAGGAGCATCCAAAAGAAAAAGGCCTAAGAAGAAACAGGTAGAAGTTCAGATCCTGTGTTGCACATGCAGAAGAGTAGCTCTGCATATATAAGTAAGCAAAAACTAGGTGGGGATTCTGCAACTCATATACTATCTAGAAAAGAAAAGCATTAGACTTCTGATCATGTAAACTTCATCCAGTATTCCCATGTGCCCTGCTGTAAGTTGTGTCTCAGCTGTGGCTGGAGTAGGCAGGTGAACACTGGCCAGATGAGAATTTCTGTGCAGAGAGGGATCGTGTGTCATTCAGCATGAATCAGCAGATGAAAAAAAAATGCACCAGTGTGTTACTCACAGCTTGGAGGTTTGATACCTGCAGAAGAATTACAGCAGTGATGTACAGCAAATTTGATATGTCTTGCAAACAGACATCTAAGGTAAGTTAGCGCATCTCTTTACAACATTGCTTTCTAAGCTCGTTTGTGCCTGACAAGGTTTTTTGCCTTGCTGTGTTCTTCAAAAGTAACACCAGGCAGAGACAGCTTCCAGAACCTTGACATAGATTTTAATGTGGTATATGCACATAGAACATCTGTGTCTGTTGTATGTCTGTTCCGACTGCAGCAGCTGACAACCATCTCTGCTATGTAAGGGAGAATGTTTTGCAGAATAAACATGATCAGGCCACCAGACACATTAGTGAAACACAGTAGCTACTTCTCAAGCTGCCATCTCTTTACCATGGATACGTGCATCGCTACCTGTGACTGAATAGCAGAGTTGAGTGAGTTGGACTATGCGTCACAACATCAGGGCTCTTTCAGCCCAGTACTGGCCTCCTTTGGCAATGCCATATGTACTGTTGTGTTTGCCCTAAACAAAGGTACCAGCCTGGTGGTCTGCCAGGGGCTGGTTTTTCCATCCTCTGTGATGTGACCATCATTGCATGGAGGAAAATTTGCAATTCTTTCATCTGTAGAGAGACGTCCTTATCTAAGGACTGCTTGAAGCAAGGTGTTACTGTGCCAGCTGAAGTCTTTTCACTGGTTTGCTGGCGATGGAAGTATAGTAAACTTCACAACACAAAATTGCCCTTCTCAGCCAAAATAATCAGTTGGTGGCATTGATGCCTCATGTCGCACTCGCATATTAGCAACATACCAGTTTTGCTAGACTCCAGCAACAGCTTCCTCACCTGACTGTGAGAGCCTATCTCAGCTGTTAGCTGGAAAGCAGATAGATGTCTTACCAGAAAGTAACTTCAGGAGTCTTTGTAACCAGATATTCATACAATCACCAACACCAAATGATTTTCTGCTTTGACAGAATTAGTGCTTGCACAATTTCCTGACAAATACCCTTAAGAAAGTCAGAGACTTGCACTGAACTTAGTAGTCCACGCAAGAATGAAGAGTCTTACCCCACAGTACAAGCTCTCCTAAAGAGTCTCTGTGTACTAACCTCTCAAAGCAAGAAAATGGATGACTCAGGCTCTTCAGATTTTGAGAAGTTCAGGAAAAGTAAGGGTAAACTTCAGAAGAGGAGGCTACTTGCTTATGGATTACATACATGAGTCCCACAGAAAATGGAGATGCAAATGAAGGCCAGAACATCTTTAATCTCTTCTATGGAAATTTGTGACAGAAAATGACAAAGACAAAATGATATGACATCAGCTTACCAACACAATAAAACTTCGAAGAGGATAAGAACCACATTGCAGGGGACTAGCCCTTCTGTGCGACAGATGGGGACAAATAATCAGCTTGCTGTCTGTCATGGGCACATCCAACTGGAACTGGATGAGGAATTAACAGTCATCTGTGCTATTTTTCAGACCCTCCCTGTGATACTCTACACAGTCCCTAAAAGTCCATAAAATTCTAGTTTCTTAAAATAAACTATATCAACACTTCTGAGTCCCTGCTTGTCTTTGACTACACTTCTGAATTGAAAAATACATCCTCTTAAGAGTGAAGTCAGCTTCATCGTGATGCACTAATAAGTCAAGACCAATAAACCTGAAAATCCTTCGGGAATTTAGTCTACACCACAATAAAGTTAACTCAAAGCCAACAATGATTAGTATTTGATGTGGAAGACAGCAAAGATGCGTAGGAAACAGAGACAAAACTGATATAATTAAAAGTAACAAAGACAGTAGGAAAAAAGGGCTCATAGGTTTCTTCCTTACCTTTTTCTGTTGCAAAAATAGGATAACACTATAGACACCTCAGCACAACTGCAGATCTCGTGCTAGTCAAATGTTCTTTTCCTATTTTCAGTTACAGGTATTACAAGTCATACATATCCTTTATTTCATTAAAGGAGAGCAGTGTTATTACTGTAATAATTTACATCTTCAAATTTAGGTTGAATCATTATGGAACTTCTAAGTTCTGATCCCATCATGTGGATAAATCAGCTTTTCACTAATTTAGTGTCTGCTTTTGAGCCTCCAGCCCTAGTGCTCATAGCACATTTATCTCTGCACTCCAGCATCTGGTCTTTTATTTCTTCCAGTAGACAACAAGTTGCTAGGGCTGTGGAAGAACATATTCTCACTGCCAAGGGTTCCTAAATAACAACAAGAGCTTCCATACAACCTAAACAAAAAAGCTTCTTCACCTCTAAATCATGTTTTTATATATGTTCTCTATAGAATTTTCATTTCAAGGGCACACTGCTTTGTTATGTTGACTTAATTTTCCCTCATTTGAGCTCCAAATGACACACTTCAGCTGTTAGAAGAAAACCAGCAGTTTCTTACTGGCATAAGGAATCTGTGGGAGTGAAGGAAGCAAGACATGCCATATATATCATTCCTCATCAGTCCAGAGATCTTTCATCTAATATTCAGTAATATGATCTTTTTCCCCCAAGGCCTGGCAAACACATCACCCAGCTACTTGATTTAAGTAAACCTGTGAGAGAAATATTCCCCTCTTAAGTTTCTATCATACAAAACTTGCAGAACATGCCAGTTATTTCACAGCAGTGTCTACAACCTATCCCAGTTTTTTGCTGTGTTTTTTTTTTTCTGCAATGAGAAGAAGCATCTGAGAATCTGATGTAAAGTGAAGAGGTGGTAGATAATATGGACTCAAACACTGCTGTGAAAGGTCTCAGTGAAGAGGAGGAAAGAAAGCTAACCACACACACTAACTTCTTAGCAGGCTGAACTCAAAAGAGCTGAAAAACCACTCAGCATCACAAAACTTACTGTTAAAATGAAAAGAAAGTTCCAGTTGTGTCAGCCCCGTGATAGGCATATTGCCAGTGATGAAGGCCTCTTTCTTAAAGAAGAATTGCAGACTGACACCTGAGTAAGTACTAAACAATTTCCAGTTTGTTTTAAGACAGTCCTCGTTATTTCTGCATTTTTAGTGAAAGCTTCATTCACTGCCTATCCTGTGCATATGTGGTGGAGAGAACCTCACTACAGTTACAGACACAGTACAGTATCTTTACAACCCTAAACTGAACTGTCTGCTTTGCTGGACAGATAAGGGACTTGAAAAGTGCTGCGGCCTTTGTGATTCCTGAACTTTTCAGGACCTTGAGGGCAAAAACGTATGCAAACCTGACAAAAAAGAAACAATAGAAGAATGTGTAACAGGCCAAGGGGAAAACCACAGTTTGTCACCTTATCCACACAACTTGGATTTGGACATGGAAATTAGGCAGCATGCTCAAAAATCAATTACAAAGGAAAATAAATGGCCCAGCTTTGCCAAGCAGAAATTTCTACAAAGTGGTCTTAGCAAGAGAAACAAGCTGTCCAGCTCCCAAACTATTTGATTAATGAGCATTCTGAAAATAATAGCTTTTGAGTAATAGTTCTTTAAATTTGTTAGTGTCTTAAGCTTTTGCAAAATATGCAGGCATTCCATATTTAATCTTCAGACTGGCAGTGTCTTAATAGTGTCCAATTTATTCACAGAAAACTGTTCAACATTGTGCATCTTGCCATTTATGCTTGTGTGCATCTATTGTTCATGGATTTTTGACAATCTCTATTTAAATTATTAAGAAAGCATTCCTAAATGTGTCTGAATTTGTCAGATTGTTTGTCAAGTAGTTCTAGTACCATCACCATAGAGGTTTCTGGAAAGCTGGAGATATTTGGGACACGGAGGTTAATTTAAATGAATTCAACAATCTAGAAAGGGAGAAAAAGGATTATTAATTTTCAGAATTCAGGTGTCCATATTCAGCACTTGAAAATAAATGAAAAATTTAGCTTTTTATTTACAAAATGGAAATTCAGTTAGAGTAAAGGGGTTTAAAAAAATGTAAAGCCCAAAACAAAATAACAAGTTTCAATAAAACTTAAATAAGATGACTTTGCATAGTCCAAAAGCTTGCCAGCAATTTACATTATGAATTTTTGGGGGTTTATTATTTGTGAGATTCCAAGGTAGGGTTTTTGTTTGAGTTTTGAGGTTTCTACCTGAGTCCAGAAGACTTTTACAGAAATCTCAAAAATTCTCACTAATTAGGAAATTCTTCTTTCCTTTCAGCTTTAAATAGAAACCTTTTTAGCAAGGGCCATGCTATGAGTATGAATTTCATTGCATCCCAATATGAGGGAAATGAGTTACTTGCTATGTTAAATCAAACTGGTTTTTTACTAAAATGGTTGTAAGCCTTTGGAACTATGGTTGTGATTCTTCCAAGAGTCTCATGGGTGCCACCACACTGATGGAAAACTGCAGGTGCTTGTCAGTACAGACAATGGAGGCATCATACAGTGGTAAAAGAACAACTCCATAATCCGCCTTAGCAAAAATATTTTAGACTGTTTATTTAGTTGTCACATCCTCAGAAATGCTGTCACTGTAATCTCCATCTTGATGTATGGTAGAGCTACTTATTTTGCTTGTTAAAAACCTTGAAGAAATTACCTGAAAATTAATATGTTCTTGGTGCAGGAAGTTCCTGGACAGCTGTGGCTTAATAATCTCACATCCATGATGGTACCTGCTAAATAATGTATCTGGAGCCCTGCAGAGGGAAAAGATTAATACACAGCCAAGTGCAAGTAAATGGCTTTTGTTAGGGATTTTGAGTGCTGTTTTGTGCAGCAGCCCAGGTAATGCCAGGCTGATCACATGTAATCACCTCTGCGCGCCAGAATTTCTCTCTCCTTCCCTTTTATGGGTTGATTTTATGGATTAATGTTAAGGGAGGAGGGTTGAGCAGAGCACGAGCTACATACTTGAAACTTAGTGCAGGGTCCGTGAGACGCTCAGGGTTTTGTGAGGATATTCCTTATCGTGAGGCTGACCTCTACCACAGACCATGGTCTGCAGTTCTTTGCAAAGTTCTCTGTGCCAGGTGCTAATACAAAACAGTAATTCTGTATTTGTGTGACTTGACATATTCCAGGATTTCCTGACTGTTAGATTGATCCATAATACAAACTACCCTAGTAAATTCTATAAATATACCTGCTTCTAAACAGCCAAGTGTCTTGTCTTTCTCCACGAGGATTTCCCACTCTTCAGCATCTTAGGTGTTCACACTTTTGCCTCCTTTTTCCCATTACTTTATCAGTTCTGGGAGTGCATAAGGGCTGTGTCATTCAATATCAGAAAGATGCCATTTAGTATATACCGGCTTTTGGTCCTCTGTCATAAACATGGCTTGCCTTTTACTCACATAGCCCTTGCATGTTTAATTAAAATAAATAAATAAACGAAAGAAACCACCTTCTTACATGGGTGAGCTTTACATGGAGTTCTGTCAGGTAGCAGTCTGAGTTCAGCGAGGACTTCAGTACATCATGTGCCTGAAGTCTGTGCTGGTTTAGACCCTCTGGAATTCTGGCCACGACAGGGCAGATAGCACGGGGGCAGGTTGAAGCGCAGTCGTTTTTACTTAACAGAGTTGGAAATGAGTTCTAAGCATTTGGAGAAACTGTTTCAGAAATATCTGCTGTTGGCTTGCCTCGGGTTATCATTGCCTGTTTGTGAACCATCACTGAGCTGCTCAAAGAACTTCTATCCTTCCCATTATACTTAAATCTTGTTTAAATTGTGATATATTGCTCAGATAGCTTAGGAAACGACTAATGCTTCTGCACATGTGTTGTGTTTCCTGTGCTGCCTTCAGGGTACCTTTTAACACTGTTCTTGGTGAATCCGAATGACAATGTATGAGGGCCACTTGCTTTAGGAGGATAGCAGTCGTTGCTCAGACAGTATTATTTTTTGGATCATTGCACACACTGACCAGATTTGGGCTTTCCTTATTGGCCTGAACCATTGTCTACATTTTTCTTAAATAATAGCCTGGGTGCTATAGCTCTGAAACAGATAAAGGGTTTGCATTATGTGATCCTGAAAGAGGTATGGCAACAAAAGCATACAAAACCATCCAAGCTTGCATGTGAGATTAAAATACTGTATTCATAGGTTTAGAAAAGAATTGTGATTCTCCTTCAGGTATAATTTCAAATGCATTTGGAATAAAAAAATAAAATCACTGAAGAGGCACAGTGTTGGAAGAATGAGGCTGCACACATGCATTGCCGTCTTTCTTGCTTTTGAGATGCAGTTAATACAAAGAACAGAAGGCCTAAAGGAAGAAGAAAGACTACTGAACAACAAAAAATATAATGAGTGAAAACTCACATAACAATTCTTGACAGCTACAATTACCTTTGGCCTGCAGCTGGTCATGAGACTGGCAGATACCAGCTGGACAAAGTGTACCAGGAGATATCCAGAACAGCCAGACAGAAGGGTTCTGGAGCACCTCTGAAGCGTATCTATCAGCCCTGATCTTCTGTGCCTGCTCAGTGAGGAACATAAATAGTGACTTTCATCTTCAATGGCCAAATAGGGTAGTCTGAATGGCCTTTGTAAAATTCTCTTTCAGTGTCAACTGATGCTTGGTGTAGGCATACTGAATTCCTGGCTGAGCTGAGGTGGCTGCAGACTTTTTAGTTTTTGCTTCAGTCCTTTCACATCATGGTAGATGTACTGCTGTATTTAACCTCTCCATAATGGTAGGCATCACTGTGGTGAGCAAGGCCAGGATATGATGGGGAAACTCAGTTTCTCTGTGAGAAGCTCTCATTGGCAGTAATTAGCCAACTTACACCACTTCAGTTTCACAGAAGCTTCGCTGTAGTCACATATTTGATCTTTAGGCCTCTTAGTCATAGATCACTTTCCAAACTGTGTTGTCAAGTCGTGTAAACTAGCAAATAAAGTACCAACATCCAAGAAATAATTATCTTTCTTCCAATAATCCAGGTTCCATTGCACAGGGAGTAAAATTGCTTTCAGTATCACTAGGATTGTTGGCACTTTTTAAGGTCCTACAGAGATCTAGAAAGTTTTAAATGTGTGTAATTCCAGTTAGCCAAATATATATATATACTTATATATTCATTCATATATACATATATATATATTCACACATTGTGCATTGCAAGACAAAATTTGGGCTTCAGGAAAATTTAAGACAAACAGAAAAGAGACTGGGCTTCAGAGCCCAAGAGATTAGAAGGAATTAAACCTTCTCAGTGATCGAAGAAAGAAGCAAAAAGGAATCTGGGTAAAATAATGCAGGCAAGAATAAACCTTAAAACCAGAAAAGAGCATCTGAAGAAAGTTTCAATCTCAAAAGATTTGTGCTGTGGATACAGATAGACAGAGGAAGTCTGTAACCTGAGACTTATAGTGCCTTGCATTATTGAGACATACTGTATTATTTTCCCAGAGCACTAAAGACACAAAATATTGTTTTATTAGAAAATGAGCTATTTTTGTATTCACAGTCATTTCTTTTAGAAAACAGCTCTGTAGTGTTTTATTGTAGACAGATTGAGAGAGAGAGATTGAAATATTCACAAAAATTGAGGAAAAACAAGAGTCTTCAGAATTTTTTCTTATTTTCCCCCAAAATAACCTGATTTCTTAGCCAGCTTAGACTCCTTGCATTTCTTATGCTATTATTTCATAGTGGATCTAGGTGATTTCCTTGATATCTCTGGAGAATTACTTTCCCAGTACTCCCGGGGCCTTAAGTGAGGAAGTGTTTGCACCTGTGAGGACAGAATGCAGAAGTGAGGTGGGTTTCTGCTGTCAGTGCTGTATCACAATCTGCTTTGTCTCTCCTACAGTTTGAGATGCTGAGCTAGGGAAAGCTGGCATTTAAATTGCCTCAGCAATAGATGCCTCTTCTGTGCCTGGCATTGATACTCCAATCCTGACACCATGTGATTTATCATGTCCTTGGGCAGTTTGTCTTTGTGCTGTTTTTTCTTGGGAGTTTTTTTTTGTTGTTATTGACATGTTTGTTTCCAGTTTTGCTACTTTGTTTCTGCAGGGAGTTCCAGCTGGGACTGTATTTCACACTCAATGGCTGAAAGCTTGAACGATCTCTGGTTTAACACAGAAAAATGTAAAGGGTGTTTAACCACAAGTCTTCACAAAATAATTTTTCTGAATACAGTCTCCTTCTCTTCTTTCCATATATCTGCAGGTCTCTCATGACTTTGCAATCAATTTCAACGAAGACAACCCAGAATGTGCAGGTAAAGCTCATATTAGGACAGACTGCTGTATTTTTGCTGTGTGCAAAATGTAACTGTGTTTTTTATTGTATCATCTGAGTATTATTCAAGGTGGTCTCTTAAAGAAAGTAGCTAGGATTTCAGACCTGACAGGCTCCAAGCCTTCAAGCTTAGCTTTAGAAACCTTAGAAAGTTCCATACAATAATTTCCTGAAAAGTAGGTCCCTTTGAAAGTGCACCATGGCAGACATTCAGCACTTGCACTTTGCAAAATCTCTAGCATTTCTGAAAACTAAAGCTGTGTCTTCTAAATTCATTCAAGATCTTCAGCTACCTCAACATCATAGGTTGTGCAGCTAAGAAGGGCAGAACATGAAGAAGCAGGCTGTGAACCTCTGTGATCAAAGATTCCCTTGGTTTAGAGCCAGTTCTTTGGCCAGACCATAGCAACAGTAGCCTGCTGCTTGTCAGCCCGGCAGTGTCCAACACCAAAGGGTCAGGGAAGTAGGTGAGGACTACTGTGGTAGAAGGAAAAATACTGCAAATGTAGCAGGAGACTATTTTAACACAGTGTAAGGTATTTGTGCATTTTAGCAACAATCACTAATGCTCAGTAGTCAGAGGCCAGATTCATGGAGAAGATGCTGCTGTATGCCTTCTATTTGGTAGTCTGCAGTGACTGATGCTGTTTTTGTAAAGGACAATAACAGGAAAATTAATCTCCAAAGAGAATTAACAGTTGAGAGTCTTGGTCAGATGATCATTGCTGTCTAAAATTCAGTTTGTTACTCTCCCTTATCCTTCTGCTTCCACCTGAATACTGAATAGGTCTTTCAAAATGCTCTTCCTGTTCAAATTCTCAGGCTTACCTAGTGTCTTTCTTTCAGGCAGGGTCAGCAGCATATGTTCAAGATGAGAATTAAGATACAAAGAAATGAAGTGAGGAAAAGAAGAAAGACAAGCAATTCAAGGGAAAGATACATTAAAAGAATTCAGAGTTCATGCATCTTAAATGCAAGACCTCTGTTTTTGGTTCAGTGGGCATTCCTGCGTTATTGTTGCACTTGGATTGCTGGACTGCCCCAGCCTCTGCTGGTCATATGCTTGAAATGTAATTGGGCATAAGTCCTATACCTGCTTGATGTGTTCCTACAGCTTCTTATATTGCTTTTAAGAAGTTCAAAGAAGCAGAAGTTACATATATGTATCTAGAAGTGCCTGTAAGCTTGTGAGCCAGCTTGACGTTGAGACTTTAGTCACACTGATCGTGTGGGGAAAGCAAAACAGACCTCAGAATTTTGTCTGGACCACCATATTTAAGAATGTGTTATTAAAAGAGTTAACAGTGGTCAGTATTAGACGATAACATATTTATGCAGGTAGTCTTCAAATACACCTTTGTTTCCCAATCTAAATGCGGGTATTTGTGACCCTCTTCATACTTCAGATAAAAGTTCATGCAGTCCATGCGAAGAAGACTTTTTTTATCCCCCTTTGCTGCCTCTTGCCAAGGCTAATTCTTTTATCACACTGGCATTAATGATATTATATCATTAATCATATCAAAAATCATATAATGATTTTTATTCATGAAAAGGCTGTCACATCTATGTAGTGCCAGCAGCAGATCAGTCTGTATATCAAACCTTCTGCAAGTTAAGCATTTACTATTCAAACCACACTCTGTAAGCAAAATAAAATGTAACAGTGGAAATTAAAGGGATTTAAAGAAAAGGAAAGAGCTGCTCTCTGAGGCTTGGCTTATGTCACGTGATATTTGTATATGTTTAAACTTTATTTAGTTCTTTGCATAAGATTCTGTTATAAGTTAACCCATTGCCTGAAAGGGGTTCTAGGCCTAAGAAAACATAAAAAGATGGTTGCAGCACAACCAGAAGGCCAGGGAAAAAATTTTAAAGTATTTGCACATTTATCTGCAAGACATAAAAAGCACTTCTTTGTCATAAATGATACATTTTTAAACAATATCCATCTGGGTGAAAGCAAGAAAAGGAGACAGACCAGAAAATATGTTGTTTAATCATCTGCTGCAGCTTGCTCATCTGCCTCTCGTGGATGCTTGATTAGTTCCTACCACCAATTGTTGTGTGATGTTTTCTAGATGCTCTCACTGTATTAGGTGACAAAGGGAGCAGTAACACCAGCATGTCATGTGAAGAAACTATGCAAGAGTGAGAGGGAGATAAAGTGCTTAGTGACTACACTATTTTTCCTTGTGACATTTAGCATGTTTGCCAGAAAACAAAGGAAAATTGCTGAAGAGTATCTTGTTTTACACCAAGAAAAGCAGTTGGATGCAATATAAAAAGTATGTGTCTATTTTGCCTTTGAGAAATGAAGTCCCTTTCTTTGTGTAAGTAGAGCTTTTGCTGACATAAGGTAGTGTGAAGCATCATTCTGCATACAAAGACTGTGTATTGATATGAAGATCACTGAAATTCATAAAACATGGATCTCCTCACCTTTTTCTCCTCTGTTAACACTTCCATTCTTGAAAATTTTAGTATTTATAGCTTTATATTTAGTATGTTTATAGCATATTATTTTTATAGCCTTATAATTAATATTTCGTTTATTGTCTGAGGAAGAAATTAGGTGACAACCTCTAATCTGAATGAATGCTTCTGCACACCCATCTAAAACCGATAATTATATGTACACACTGTATTACATTGGAACTGTTGAAAGTAGATTCCAAATAAAAATGCAAAGGGTTGAAATGTGAAAAAAAATGCATATTGACTGTGTCTAAAATAAAGGCATACAAGAGGAGTAAGCTACAAAGTAATCCGCTCAACCTGTTGGGTTGGGATTGGATGGACAGTAGATAGTTCTAAAATATATTAATCGGAGATAGCAAATAAGAAATTATAGAACATGTTTCTTTCTAAGATGAGAGCAGCTTTCTGACATGAATGATACCAAAGCTGTGTTGAATCTGGAGAGTAAGGTTTATCTTGTACTATTTTAATGTGTTAGAAAAAAACTACAGTGTATCTTGTCATCAACTTAGAGAAGATTTATGATGCCTTCATGCAAGGTCAGTAAGTATATGTAAAGAAATCCTTGGCAAGTTTAAAATTGGGAGTTAACAAAAGGTCAGTTTTGCAATATGTAATTTAGTCACTGGAATTGCCAAGGGAAATTTTGTAACATTACTTTACATTTTAACCAATCACAGCTATAATTGGAGCAAGTTCTTTTATTTGTTGGCACTGCAATGCAAAAATATGTCTGTAGCTATCTATAAAGTGATAAGACTGTGTTCTCCACCATTTTTTCATGGGAGGTTTAAGTGTATCCTTGTAAAACAATTACAACTCCCTGTGATTTCTCAGTAACCAGTCTGATATATGGGAAGCACCCATATATCCTGAAAACATGGCTAAGTAAAATCTCATGAGTGAGGTAGTCTCAGTGCAAACTGAAACTAGCTTAGGATCCTAGTAAAGTCATTTCATTCTTCAGCATTCTCAGTGAAGCTTTTCAGTCTATCGCTTTCTTTCCAACTTTAGACCTCTAATCCGTTAGGTCTGGTAAACTGTGAATTCTGAATGTAGAGGCTAACATGCATCACTTGAAGAAATCCTTCTTCTCAATGATTGAAAACACCAATTTTCATTCTGTGATCTGTCAAGTGTGTCAGCAGGAGTCTGTGCTCCCTAATCTGACTATATCCTGAAATGATAAAGGCAAAAATATCTAGTTCTCCATCAAAACTTCTCAACTAAAGCTCGTTTTTCTGTAGACTGCAAAGCATCCTGCTGTTTCCTCCAAGATTTCACAGCTTTTGGTCAAAGTCAAATTCAACCTGAGCAATTATGCAAATGCACCCTGAAAAATTTTCTTAGCACAGGGGAGTCAGGTATTTGAAATTATGTCTGAATTCCTTAACAGATTTAGGGTGTAAGTACAAAGGGCAAATTTGTTGGCAACTATCATAATAAACAAAAATACTTATCTGAAAAAGAGAGAGAAGAGTTGAAGTGTTTTTTAATATGTGTCTACTTTTCAGCATGAATCTTAGCTGGTGATCAGAAAATGATCACTCATATCTTGAACTGAGGTGGATGAAAGCTATGGCATTGCAAGGTGATACCTGGAAAATGGACATTAAAACCTACTGGGAAGGAGAAGCATGGTCTAATGAATTATATAATACAAACTAGATTCAAGACAGCTAGAGACAGCTTCTTGGAAATTATCTGAAGTTGCTAGTCCTTGCTAATCATGTGATACTTCTAATTTATTCATTTAGAACCTGCCTTTCATTTACATTTTAAACAAGCATGAAGTTGGCAATGTGCTCCACATTTACTTTTGTTTTGTGTGGCTTTTCATGCCAGGAATACAAGGTGTTGTGGAGGCTTATCAGAGCTGCCTCCCCAAGCTGCAGCTTTATGGGCCAACAAACATTGCTCCCATCATCCAGAAAGTGGCAAAATCAGCATCAGAGGAGACCAACACCAAGGAGGCCTCGGTAAGGGAAGAATCCTGTATTTGCCTTTTTTCTTGTCTTATGATGGATCTCCTATAGGCCATCTAAACAAGGCCTTTTCATGTATGCAGTTCATACCTTCACAGTTTTTACTAACTGCCTTCATAGAAGGCAGCTTGAACCTGTAGCTGGAGCAGTGTATCCAGCCTTTATAGCTTCAATAGTCACAACTCTCCCCAGAGTTCTATTTCCTGCTTTTAGAGCTGTTTTACTGTAACACACCCAGTTCTTCACTATGGAAATGTAAATAGCATCACTAAGGTTACAAAAATTTAGGGGCTAAGCCCTAGAAGTCTTGATCATACAAAGGGATGAGTTCAAATGATTCCCTACACAAACTACCCAATTTCAAGTTCTCTTCCAGAGGCTGTACTAAAACTTTCCTGTTCACCTAGGGGATTTTTCCAATCATTCATTTAAAAACTGTAATGATACAGTTTTCAACTTGTTATTACTGCTGGAGTATCTTGTGCCTTTTAGAAATCAGAAGACAAGTCTGTTAGCCTGCATCTGATACAAAACCCAGGACAGATTTCTTGGGCTAAAAGACTAAGGCATAGATCATGTTTTAAATGTACGTCTTTGAAATGCATGGGAGAAAGGAAGAATGAGATGATTGGAGAGAATATGTGAGTGAGTAGGTCTGAAACATTTATAAAAACAGTGCTGTGGGAGCAAAGGATGTAAGAGAGGGCTTGTATACTGCAACAATAAAAGGTCCTATGTCTAGTAACAGAATAGAGCTGTGTGTTGGCATACATCTCATCATCAGGCCTAAAGCTTTCTCTGAAATTTTTTGATGTGCCAAGCTTTTTTTAAAGTCCTATTGAGGCAGGAGTTCCCAAATATTTCTGTTCATGAGTCTGGGCTTGTGACTGACATTTACAAGAGCATGGAGGGACAGGAAAAGGGATAATGGCTTCAAACTGAAAGAGGGTAGGTTTAGATTAGATATAAGGAAAAAATTATTTACCTGTGAGGGTGATGAGGCACTAGAACAGGTTGCCCAGAGAAACTGTGGATGCCCCATCCCTGGAAGTGTTCAAGGACAGGAAGGATGGAGCTCTGAGCAACCTGGTCTAGTGGAAGGTGTCCCAGCCCATGGCAAGGAGGTTGGAACTAAATGGTCTTTAAGGTCCCTTTCAACCCAAACCATTCTATGATTCTATGATTGTTACTCCACTGTTGTTTCCAGAATCTTAATGATATTTAGGGTCCCAGTCCTAAAATGATGAACAGAACAGTTTGAGTTTATATAGCTGTGTATACATAAACATTAATGATGTTTATTGTGTTGGTATTGCTCATGTAGAGTGACCAAATTCTACGACCTGTTCATTTTTCCTATTAATGCACATTTGTTAAATGACTCCATCTGCTTAACAATTCATAAAGGATCCCAGTGAGAGTCACTCTTCCCCATTACCCAGTGAAGATATGTCATAGCCCATGATCCCAGTTCAGTGGGCTTTGGAGTTTAGGGAAAGAAATTACAAGCTCACAAAATTGCTTGCTCTCCTTTAGAGAATGAGGAAACCTCTCCTCGGGGCTCTGTATGAAGTGGTTGAAAATGGATATATTCCCACCTTGCTCTCCTCAGGGACCCCGTTACTCTGCAGTATGCAGCAGACCTGCCACGGTGTGGTGCTTCTCCCACAGGCAGCAGTGGGTCAGCTAGGCGGCTGCACCCATCCCTCTTGCCTGTTAGCAAAGCTCCTCTGCAAAGTGCTGTCATAACCTTCCTGACAGCTCTGCCACAGGCCTGTAACGCTTCAATACCCCATTCTTTCCTGCCTCCCACTGGTTCCCAAAGGGAAAAAATTGTAATCGGAAACTGTCAGAAGAAGTGATTGTGCAGCAGATGGAAAAGAGGGCTAGTGAAGATGTCAGGACTATTCCGGACTTCCCATCCAAAGATCTGACTCTCCCGGCCATAGTAGCTATAAACCGCCTTTTCTACACTGGGCATCCTTTGGCTGCCTTCTTCTGGAAGTTACCTGAACCAGAAGAGCAGAAATTCGCAGCTGAGGAGGCTGGGGTAGGAAATGTTATATAGTCACTATAAAGGCTCTTTTCTATTCACAAAGGTGCATGAGTGAGTTAACAAACATTTTTATACTGCACAAGGTTAAGCAGCTTTGGGACAGTAACTAATGATAAAATTTTTCTTGTCTAACAACTTCAGCAATACTTCATCTTGCTGATTCTGACGGATGGTGTCATCACAGACATGGCCGACACCAGAGAGGCCATTGTCCATGCCTCCCACCTTCCCATGTCAGTCATCATCGTCGGGGTGGGGAATGCTGATTTTAGTGACATGCAGATGCTGGATGGTGACGATGGGATCTTGAGGTCTCCCAAGGGCGAGCCTGTGCTTCGAGACATTGTCCAGTTTGTGCCATTTAGGAACTTCAAACATGTAAGCCGATTTTTCCATCCATTCCACAGAAGGGTGAATGTATATAACATATAGTGCATGTTCCCTGGGGCTGGGCTTAACTTTGCATGGGCATGCAATGTTTAGTAAGTCTATGGCATTACTGTATCAGAAATGGAGAAAAAAGAAGGAATCAGAATGAAATGTGCTCTATTAGTGAGTTGCTGAAGGTGGGGAAGGAAGACACGAGGCAGAATCCATATGCTTTTTGTGGTGCCAATCCTTGCTTCCACTTTCTCCCTGATTTTAGTTCAGTTATCCTTCTGGTGTCTCTTTTCCATTCTCTTTGCATCTGTTCTATTAGGACTACTGTGTTCTGCTTTCCATCTCCCTTCATTTCCACAGGCAGATGAAATGGCTGTAAATTTGTCCTCACAGTGTTCCCCAGGAGGCTGTTTCCTTATTGAAATTTAGTTCCCTAAGTTCTCAAGTGCAGGATTATCCACCCACAGCATCCTGGTTGCCTCCAAACCCTTTCCCACATTCTGTACAAGAACACAACCAAGAAAGTGGCATTACTAGGAGCTTTCCTGTGCCCTCAGCCAGCTGTTCCTGACTGAGCCCAGTATGGTGCAGAAGACACTTTTTAAGAAAGAAAGGAACAGAACCAGCATTAAATTGCCAAATCTAAAATAATGCATGTACTTTTCTTCTCAGTCACCTGCCCTACATTGCAGCATCTGTCTCAGGGACTTTTCAGCAGAAGGGTAGAGACAGTGTTCACTCACAGAAGGGGCTTTCCCACACACAGATGGGTTTTTCAGAGCCCTTTTCTTCCATATGGAGACATGCATTATGTTCCTCTGCAAAATCTCTTTCCCTTCATTTTTCCATTTTTCTCTCTCTTCCTTCCCCTCACTTCTTCTATTACATTTATGTGGTTCTCCAGACTGTTTTTTTCTTGTTCAACTTTGTCTAGGAAGGATATCCTTAGTATTTGACTTGAGAATTTCTTTTCTCACAGTGTAACTGACTCATTCTGCTCATGAGATTGATTCTTCCAGTCTGCTCCCCTACAGTAGTGATCCTTAGATCTGGATATGTCACTCAGAAGTTCTCAACTCTGGGCTGGTGTTTTTTTTTTCTGCTTACATTTCTTCAGGATTTCTAGGCTTTTTGTCACCGTGGGAGATTTTTTTTCTCTTTGCTACTTCCAAAATACCTTCATTTTATTTTTCTCTTCTGAAGAGTTGTTCTTTTTTCTCACTTCAAAATACAATTTTGCCGTATTTGTCTTAGATGTAGATGCACTTCTTACTTTCATAAACTCTACTGAGGAGTAAGAGAAACAGACTTGTTCCTCTTTTCCTTCTACCTTTACGTAAACAATGGATCCCCACAGGAGGTAAAACTCACCGTGTGCTATTAATTTGGTGACACCATGCCAAAAACCTGCAGATTGGCTACTGAATCACGGATGCATACATTTCCATGCTGCCATGCACACGGTCACCTATGTGCTGAAACAAATATGAGCAAGACCAGCTCATAGCTTGTGATTTCTTCAACAGAAAATCACAAGTGCCTAGTGCTGAACTGTAGTCTACTGTAAAAGTGTCCACAGCAGAGTTATTTATGGGCTAGCAGGTATATCTACTTTTAATTAGTTGAAAACATGTTTCTGCAAGGAACTGGCAAAGCCAGCTGCATTTTTTATTTTTAGTTTTACTTTGTGTTTTATAATAAAGCTCAAATCATCCTTGATTGAATAGATTAATGCTGGCAGCTGCAGTTCTGGGTTCTGAATATACTGTGCCCCTGGTGTTAACTTGTGAGTTAATCTGTGTGATTTTTATTGCTAGAATTGGACAAACGACAATCTAAATCAGCTAAAAAGAATATATGCTTAACTTGCTCCATACTGAGTATAGCAATCTTAATGTATTTTTCTTGTTAAATAGTAATATTTTTCTCCCTCTTTCTCTCCATAGCAAAGATAACATAGATATAGAGATAGATTTGTATTTGCTCTATCAGAAAAGTCAATATATCTTATGCAACCTGATATTTAGTCTGTTTTATTGTGATCTTTCAGCTTTTCGATAAATGTCAGTGTAATGAATGAGTGCCTGTAACAATAGCCACTTCTGGCTGAATTTCTTTATTATCATAGCCCAAATAATATCTCTCTGAACAAAGTGACATTCACACCTATCTTGCTTACTTAGCACAAACAAAAGGCCATGTGTTTTGCATCAACTAGTGAAATAATTTGTCATGGGAGAAATGAGCATGATATTTTGATTCAAACTTATTTTTCCCCACAGAGAAATGCAGATTTAACACATTTGGGAGATCCATTCTGATCAAACACAAGGATTAACATACATCAGCATATTATATTTGACAGCTTTAAGCAGAATATATATTTAGTTAAAAATCACATTCCCTTTTGTCAATGTACCCTGTGTTTAGTTTATTAAGTAGAAAAAAAATGTTGCAGGACCTTTTTAGAAAGATTACAAATCAAGTTATGTAAGGTTTATAGGTTTTTCTGCTAAATCAAACATTTATTTATGCCCAAATCCATATTACTTCTATTACTGACAGAAGGAGAGAAGGAAATGTTATGTGTGAACATTTATATTTTGTTTTGCTGGAAGAATAAACCAAAATTCATTTGGAGTCAACCCAAACAATATTTTTTTTTCAGTATTTCAATTCTCATGTCAGCTTGGAACTCAAAATCTCATATCTATCCAAAGAGATCAAAAATAATCTATGCAAAAGCTGCCCCTGTGAGAATATGGAAAGGGGCAGGAAGGAAGTCATAAAAACAACCTGTAGAGTGAATTCCTTTTATTTTATAACATTTATTTCAGAGAAAGTTCTGATCCTGCACAGCACTCACACAGGCATTTAACACATTTCAATTAGTTAGGGTTATTTTCATACCTAAAACCTCATACTTCAATGCTTTACTGGCTTAAGACTCAGTGTAGACAGAAGGTTTTATTATAGGAGTTTAATGCCATATGTGAGGTAGTGCATCAGAAGTACTTTAGTAAAGTATCCAGCTTTTTTTCTCTCTCTTTAAGGAATATCTCTGAAGCCATCAAAATAATAATAACAATTGTAGTGACTCTTGGCAAATCCTGTAGTTGTAAAGGCTTGATAAAATCAAGGTAACCATTAACACTTAAAATATATATCCTATTCTATGGTGGGTAACATGCAATTTGCTAAAGGGGAACATAACAAACAAAGGGAACATGTTTTCTCTTAACCTAAGTGGTACTTTTCTCTCTATAATCATCACCACCCCAGTAATGTGAGTGTCCTTCACCTGAAACTGTAGAACAGTGATGCTCACAGTCACTGAAATGAAGTTGAAGAAAATCACCTGTCTCAATCCATTCACAGTCATATTTCAAGAGCTGAACTTCTCTGCCTTTGGGACGCATGATATATTTACTGCGCACAAATCTGATGCCACAGATAGATTGTATTCCATTCTGCATTGTATTTAATCATAAAGGCTAACAACTGTGGCTTAATAATACCTATATCACAAAGGCATGTGGAAAGCCCAGCTGTCAACCACTGCCAGGAACAATGTTTTGCACGATGCATTGTAATTAAAGATTAAGCATAGTGAAGCTACAGAAATGAACCAACAGTCAGCTGTGTTTGTAATACACACCAATAATAGACTCATAGGGATTATTTTCCTGCTGCTGATTGATCTGATTGTTGTGTCTTAGCTACCAGTTGAGAACTATTCACCTTGAGATGCTTATTGCTAGGATGATCTTCCAGCAGTTTAACAGTGGGCAAAATGTTACCGTAAAATATTTATGCTCCATCTGTGTTAAAAAGCCAGCAAAGGTAATTCTTACATAGCACAGATGAACTGGGTCTGGGATTTAGCTCAGAAGTTACTGAGTCTACATGCTTATACAAATGATGTCTTTCACCATCTAGTCTAGAAATGAGAGTGTTTTATCACCACAGAAGTACGTAAGGTACAAATGGACCAAATTGTCAGACAGGAAATCACCCCTAACCCTGGTTTTGGGATGCTCCCTGCTAAAAAGAGCTCCAGGACCAACAGACATCACTGGCACAAGGAAATTCAGTAAAGCAACACTTGTCCATATTCAGACCGAAGCAGGGAGATGAGCCAGCTACCACAGGGTAACTCATGAGGCCACACATTGCCTGTGAGCCGGTGGGCACAGTAAACGTTTCAGCTTAAACCTCAGTGAAAGACTTTTGAGTTGAGGACTCCTCAAGTGGCAGTGATTCAGCTGTGCATCTGAGCCCTGACAGAGCCTATTGTGAAGGGCTGACCCTTTGTTCAGGAAGAAAGGATGTGGCGTCAGAAGAGAGAAGTGGTGAAGGGAGGAGGATGCAAAGAGATGAGTGCCCGTAACAAAAGCCACTTCTGGCCCAGTGTTCAGACGTGTGAGCTACATGTGATCCAGAGAAACTGGTGGCAGACAAGTGCTCCTTTCTAGCATTTTTAAAGACAGAGCAGAGTGAAGTTTCCTGATTGCTACAGCTTGTGTGTGCAGTGATAGCCCAGGGCTCTTTCCCTCACTCCCTGTTTCTACCCTTTATGTATTGTTGTATCTTTGGTAAGATAGCACAGATGCAGGCTAAGGTATGTACAGCTTTGAAACACCAGGAAGATTTAAAACCTAGTAATTTTCAATAGCAATATAGAAATCAGCCATTTGCCTGATTGCAAAGGGTATTTTCTGATGATTTTAATTGGAATTAGATGAACTTTAAGGTCCCTTCCAACCTAAACCATTCTATGATTCTATAAAGCAGGTTTAAGCAAGAATAGGGCAACTCTGGAAAACTGTGCATTTCACTTTTCAGGATTAAAACAAATAGGTTCTGTTACTGTGTTACACCTGAGAGTAGTAGCTGCACTGTCACACAAAGTATGCTCTGTGCTTTGCCAGTTCGTTCTTGCAGAAATATTCCAGGATTTTATGCCTGCACAAATATTTTGGTACCAATGCCACAGTAGGGAAATAGCAGTTCATTTTATTTGTTACTAATATCATACGTGAGTCCAAATACAAAAAAAACCAAAACAAAACAAAAAACCAAAACAAACAAACAAACAAAACCCCCAAATTTCTGTTTCTGGTTTTGCTAGCAGTGTCTTTGTTGGATTTGTAGTATTGTAACATTTGATAACAGAACTTCTAATAGCCCTGGGGCTTTCTGCACCCCTGGATTAGCATGTCTGTGAATAGTTTACATTCAATTTAAGACTCTGGAAGGATAAGAATCCCACTGCATCAAACACAATAGGTCAATAAACAGTCAGTACAACTGCTTTGTGACGTGCTAGTTTTGAAACCTGGGTGGCAATATAACAAACAGTGAGGAGGAAAGAGTACGTTAATTTGGGAAAAAGTACTTGGTGTGCAGAAGAAACATCATCCAGCCACTGGTTGAGTTCCCACACATCGTCTGAGCTGCAGTCTGTGCTCTGTCTGGAGATAAACACATTAATTTAAACCTCGCAAACTGACACCTAAGTATTTGCATTTTTACTGCATTTTTGTGGTGGGCTCAGAGGGGACGTGGCTGAGCAGGCTGGCTCCAGAGGACTTGGAACCAGCTCAACCCAAACACTTGGAAACAAGCAAATCTAAAACCTGGGGCAAGTGGGTGCATGGGAGAACGGGAGTCCAGTTTTGTCACTGCTGAATTCAGGTGCTGAGGAAAATCCCTGCATCACATGCAGGTAATGGTTGCCCACAAAACATCCACAAACCCTTCTGCTTAAAACGAAGCATTGTTGGGATGTGAGGCAGCAACTCCGTCTTGTTGATGGAGGGCACGGTCTCTCACTGCACTGAGGGGGAACCCTCCTCCCTGCCTGGAGTGAAAGTCAGTGGTCATCTCTGTATCCATCTCTGCATTTTCAGGATTATCAGTTCTTAAGTTCGGGTTGTCACTCACTATCTATATGTTGCAGCGAGAGCTTTAAAGCCTCCACAAAGCCTAGGATTGAAGCTTTCTTGTAACCATGGTTTAATTCCAATAAAGACAAAGTCTTTTTATTGAATTAAAAAATGTCTCCTGCCAGTAAAATACCACGCCAGACTCTGAAGAGCAGAATGGTGATGAAGGCCTCCCTTTCACTGTGATGTCCATTCATGTTCAACTTGAAGCTCTGCATGTTTCCTCGTTGAACGCTGATGAAGTCTTTGCAGCCCTTTTTGTTGCAATATGGTGCTCTCTCAGAGTGCAGGGAAGTTAGTTACGCTGAACTTAAAATACCCCAAACAGACCTAAAAAACATGCAGAGAACTTTTAGCTGTAGTGCACTTTCAGGCAGCTATAGCTGCATGCCTAAATTGACTCATAAAATGAGTTTCAAGCAAAAGTGCCTTTCACTTTGAGTCTTTATGGCCTTCCATTTCTGTACCGTAATCCTTGATCTCATGGCACCCATGCCTCTAAAACCCATGGCACTTCTAGCAGAGAGCCACGTTAATGCTTGTGTTTTCTACCATTTCCTGCAGGCATCCCCAGCTGCTCTAGCAAAAAGCGTTTTGGCTGAAGTTCCAAACCAAGTCGTGGACTATTACAATGGCAAAGGGATAAAACCAAAATGTATGTCAGAGTACGAGTCTTCCAGGACACTAGCTCCATGAACCTGCCTGCACTCTTTTACAAAATTAAAAAAGAAAAATGCTACTGTCTACAACTCCTGTACTTAAAAATGAAACAAAACAAAAAAATAGCACGTTTTGGTGATTTTTAACTAAAATAACCTTTTTTTTTTCCTGCATGTGTAGCCTAAAGGCTTAAATCTGTTAAGCAGTTGTATTGTTGAAAACTTTTTATGAGAAAAAAAATCCAGAAAAAAAAGTGAACTCTTTACATTACAGCATGTCGCCTTGAAATAAAAAGTTATCTGTATCTGGTTTTTATACAGGTTTGTTGAAATTTTGCTATATTTCTTATCTTTACACTGTAAAGCATTTTGAAATATTTATTGAGAGTCAATAGCCAAAATGTCTTTGGTTTAATCTGCTAAGAACTGAGAGATTTTTCAAAATGGCAGATGCATGAACTGTATTTTGCATGTTTAAAATAAAAACAACACAGTTTTGCAGTTGTCTTTATTTCTCTCTCTGACACGAGGCTGCCTGCTTTCAACTTCCATATTCCAAGGACAGGGTAATAAGGTGTTTCAAGAGATAATTGGCCTGAAGCATGGGCATTTGTGATGTTAGTAGCTTATACCATGGACACCCAAACATGCCCACTCAGCCTGGGGCCTGAGTAGTAATTCTTCAAAAGCCTGACACATCCAGCACTTACGGAGGGTTTGGACCACAGCAGTAAACAGGCTTGGAGGGCATGATCCATCAGGATTGCATGTCTTAGAATATGCCTACTTATTCCTAACTATCTGGCTGGCTTTTGAATGGGTTGTATTTTGGCTACCCAACTTTATAATGTCTTATGTTCAGGAATTCTTATTTTGTTTCATTTGTATTTCTTAATCTCACACCCAGTATACAACTTGGTGTGACGTGTTTTCCAAAAGAAATTTTGCACAGCCTGAATTTGTGACAACCAGTGATTTGTAACCTAATCCTCACACAGATCACTTATGTTTGACAGAAAAACTGGTTTTGTACCAAAAGCATATTTAAACCACCTTTTTTTTTAAGAAAAAAAAAAAAGAGGGCACACAAGAACAGATTGGCAGTGGATTGATCTTTCCATTGAAATATTTCTGTATATAAATGAAGGAATTACATGTTATTTTTAGTGTTTGAATTTTGGCTTCCTCTTTTGCTGAAAAACATTAGTGAAGAATGTGACTTGTTAAAAGCTAAGGATAAAATCTGACAAAAAATGATTTGTGTGGGATTGTCCAAAGGGCATGGCTTTGGACAAGTTATGCTCCTACCTAATTGAAAACATTCTGTTGCTAGTCCCAGAAGAAGCTTTTTTGGGCCAGTGCTGAATATTTTGGAAAACCTCCTCTGTGAGGAAGGGATTTTGTTTTAGAAATACATATTATTAAATGAGTTTGCAGGTAATGTAGAACTCTAGCTCCCTGATTCTCCTTTAGAAGTAACTTCCATGGGATCAGCTTTGACTGAAGATTTTGTACTACGAAATAAAGGCAGTGGGATAGCCAAGATACGTGGGGCTGTCTCCCCAGCACATTCTGTTCTGCTCCATCTATATCCTGCAGCGTAATCACTCATGCTTGCTAGTAAAGATTCCTTCAGCTGACCAGATATTGAACAGCAGCCAGTATTTCTTAGTCATGGGTATAAGTTGTCTGGAGATGTCCTGATTGATAGATCTCAAATCCACACTTCCACGTAATGGCTGGCACTTCATTTGAGAGCTTACCCTCCCTCTGTGGATGTATTTCATCTGGAAGCTGCTGCGATCTCCCTTTATATCTCATATACCACTCTCTCAACAAATCTTAATTCTAGTCTACAACATCTTGAGTTTCTTATTCCCATTTCCCCCTTTCTTTTCTTTCCTTCCCTATTCTCAGAGGGACCATTTTTGAGCCCTTAAAGCCCATGACTGACAAATCAATGACTCCATGTTCTTTGCTCCTGCAGTATATTACTTTGTAATTGTGGCCAAGTTGTTTAACTATTCTGCACCACAGATTCCTCATCTGTAAAATGAATGTCACTGTCATGTATTCATAAATATCTCACAATAATACTGAGGGACTTCAATATTTGAAAAGTGATTTGAGATCCTCAGAGGCATGATGCTGCTCTCACCATGTGAAGAGTATTACTTTACCCTGGGATGTGCATTTAGGGGTGTAATGTTCAGCCACAGAAGGGCTAAGCCTCTTCTTTATTATTTGCCAGACTGAATGAAAGTAAACAAAAGCTTTCAGCAAGGAAAAATTAGGAATCGGATAAATTGTTCTTCTGGTACATATGATCTTTGACTAAACTGCTTTTTGAAGTGTTTATGGTTACACAGAATTGGGCAGTTACGGCTCTTCATTAGCAGAGGTGTTACAAAGTGCTTCTATAATGTAGCATCACATAAAACACAGAGATCAAAAGGTTATTTTATGCTGAGCTATATAAACCATCAGTCATTTCCATGCGTGTAGTTGGTCTCTATAAGTGCCTCAAGAGAATCCCAGTTGCTGCAGATCTTTCTGTTTACTTCACACAATCCTGATTATAAATGTTGTCTACTTAAAATCAAATCATTATCAGTGGTTAATATAGGTCAGCAATTCTGTAGCAGCTCTCCAGGTATTTGGAGAGGCACCTCCACGATATTGAAAATCAATTGGAAAATCTCCTTCAATCTATACAGATCTCAGCATGTCAAACAATCACGTAATAGTGTGGTGAGCTGCTGTAGGATGCACAGAAGACAAAACTAGCCATATGGTAAAGGCTTTCTAACGAGGCTTTGAATGTTATTTTCATTGCTCCAAGCTACTCTGTGCAATAAAATAGTATGGACTTTTTGCAGGGTAATATCATTAAGTTTATGAATATATCTCTGATACAGTATATTTTTCTCCTGTTTTATCTACTTAGGGTTTTGGCAAGGCAATTCTGCCTTTAGGCTGAACTGCCATCAGTTTCTCCTGCAGATTTTTTAGTGAAAATTTAAACTTCTACTGCCTTTTGATGGATCATTTTAAATTCTGAAAACTCCTTTAAAGTAAATTATATCTTGTCCCTTTGAGATAATCGATGATCAAAAATATCTTCTCTGCCAACTGTAATCTTGCTTTCCTTTTTACTGTCTCTCAAACCCAATTCAAAATCCAGAAGTCCTAGAAAACCCAAAGATATTCATAAACCCTATTATCCCAAAATACATTAACATCTATTTTTCTTAAGCCAGATACTGCACTAAATTGTATTTTTGGTTTTTAGGGGAAACTAAGTCTACAACAATTTTTAAAAAGCACTAATACACTGCCAAACACTTATTACCCTAAGGAAAAATCTATCCATGTGAAGTTCTTACCATGATAAATAATGCAATGTTCTATAGCATTTGCTGAAAGAGTCTACAAGTATGAAAGAAAAACAAAATTATAATAATAGTATTGTTTTAAAACACCTTTTAAACAGTCTCCAAATATCAAACGTATGTAACTGGTGACAGCTAAAAGGTATAAAGTTTGATCTGTTAGGGACCTGCAGCGGGCAGTGGAGAACAGTGGTCTAAGCCAAGTCTTGCTGCAGGTTGCAGAGGTGATATTCCAACAAACACACAGGTGAAAGGCAGATTTGTGTGACAAAAGCCCTGAAGCTCTGCAATACTCAACTGCATCCCTCGGGTTTACCCACACACCAAATATTTTGTTAGGACAGCATGTGGTTTAAGTGAGCTTCATTATTGTATTGCACTAAGTTCTTCGCTGGTGAGTTAAACAGAGCTACCTCCTTCAGTTTGGCTCTCTGGCTGCTCAGGCAGGTCATGGCTAACTCCCAGAAAGAACTCAACTTGTTATTCAGATTGATATTCCTCACCTGGGATTACAGGTCTTTCAGTCACAGCTCCTATGTAAATCTAAGCCTATGTCCAGTCTTTCCGGCATGAAGGAGTTACTAGACAAACTCCCTTTACTGCTAAGTAGCACAGACATTTCAGTCACAAAGCATTGGTACATTTACATTCACTTTTTTTTTTTTTAATAGCAAGGATAAGCCGGAGGATACCTAGGCTAGGTTTATACTTTTCAGGTTGGTTTTTTCCCTTCATTTATGGGAAGTGCCATTTTGCCACAAGGAGTATAGAGTTTGTATCACCATTCATCCTTCACTTATAAGTCTTACTTGTACATGCAGTCCTGGGCTGAGGAGCTGAACTATTCTGGAGGCAATTTCAGCAATTAGAGCTATATGAGTGATAACAGCCCGGCTGCACATTTTCTTGCAGCATTCACTGCAAACCATCAGTGGGCTGCATGCCCACCCCTCTTTTCTCTTTTTTCCAATTTCCTTTGAGAGTTGGGGAGATCCTCCAAACTGATCAGGTGAAACCTAGGTGACCTCTCTCCTGGGAAGGCTGCCAGTCCAAAAGTGTTTCCATTTCCTCATTCCTGCCATTCTGAGGACTACCCAAGGCAGCAGACTGGTGGGGAAGGTTATTTTGTAATGTTTCTTTCTCTTATTTCCTTCCAAAAAAGTGCTAGTCATTTCAACTGCTTTGAAGAAAGCCTTTTACAGCTGTGTTCAGGAGACACTTGAATTCTTGTCCCACTGATTAGAGCAGGCAGTTTGCCATCTGATTGCATTCAGAGTTCAGTCATCTTGCTACACCCACTCCCCCCTACGTACACAAAGTTCATGCCTCTAGTATCATGAAAAGCTACATGCACCAAAAAAAAAAATTATTTGATTTTACATCATAATATTAAAAAGGACAAAAGAAGTGCAGCAATAAAATTTATTTCTTCAAAATGTATATTTGCCCATGCATTACTTTCCAACTTACCGGTGCATGAAATCCTGTGTCATGTCAGCTGTGCAGCATGCTACATGAGAAAAGCATCATATCATGGCAACAAGGCTAGCTTCAGGTGAGGGCAGCAAGGGAGCCCTCTTCTCTGGCTGGGACCATCCATCATGGCTTGGCAAATCATTTTATCTTGCTGTATGCCTTGGTTCCACATCTTTAAAATGGAAGCAAATAGCATTTTGCTACTTCCTGGGGACCTTGGTAGGGTAAGCACTGTTGTAGGATGTCCCAGTGCTTAGAAATTGGGAATTAATACCTTTATCATTCTTAGGTTCATTCTTCCCCCTGATACAGAGGGGCAGCATAAGCTACTGATGGACCCCATTAGAAAACACATCTGCATTAAATTTAGCAACATCCCCGTTGCTGTTCTTAATGCCAGGGAGTGAAAAGATGCAGTGATCACTGTGATAGTGGCGATGACAACTTCAGAGAGGAAATATCCATTGAACTGTGAACTTGGGAGACGCACTTCTGAACACACTGTGCGTTTATGTCTTATAAGGACAAGAAGTAAACATGGGACAACGAATGTTTATGTAGGCTGCTGGTAGTTTTCTGGATCACATTTTTGGGTGTGAACAGCAAAATTCTGCTCAGTTAACCATTGAGAGGTGCATATAGCCTCTCTCAGATACTGTCAGCTGGCCACAAGCCTCAGGTGCAACACACACACACACAGAGCACAGTGGGGGAATAGAGGGGTTAGCAGAGTAAAGAGAAGCCATAACAGATGTCAGCTGACCACACTAAACACTCATGTGTCTTTAAAAGAAAGGGATTTCTATTGAAACTGAAAGGGAATCTTGTGTTTATACCCCTTCACTATCCTACCGGCCGGAATGTCAGAGGTACCGTCACTGTGCTGGGCTGCCCAGAAACCTGCTGCCTGACCCACTCACTTTACCAGTAACTTTCACTGGCTACAGTATTAAATTTACTTCCCGTAAATGTGGCCCTCCCCCCGTATCTGGCCTCCACTCGCACGGAGCTCTGAGAATTATAGAGTCATAGAATCATTAGGGTTGGGAAAGACCTCCAACACCATCAAGTTAACCCAGCACTGACACGATCACCACTAAACCATGTCCTTAAGTGCCACATCTACATGGTCTTTGAACACTTCCAGGGATAGTGATTCCACCACTTCTCTACGCAGGCTTAACCACCCTTTCCATGAAGAAATTTTTCCCAATATCCAACCTAAACCTCCCCTGGCACAACTTGAGGCCCGTTTCATCTTGTCCTGTCACTTGTTATCTGGGAGAAAGGACATGAAGCTGCTAAGCTCCATGCCTCACAGATACTTGACAAAGCAGAGCCTCTTCTTCCCGGACACCCCCCAAGCACCTGCTCAACACCTGTGTAATGGAGGAAGGTTTTGGGTCCGCGTTCCTGCAACCTCGTGTGGGTAAGTGCTGCTCGCCAGCAGTAAAACTCCACCTGCCGCTGCCACTTCCCCCTTATTGACACTTATTTGCTGGATTTCACTGGCTCTGGGAAGCCGCTGGGGCCAGCCGTGTTGGAGACAGAACAACACACGACTACGACTTCGGGCTGTTTCGGCAGTTTTTACACCAACCCCCGCGCTCCCCGGCGGCGCGGGCCGGAACCTTCTGTGCGGGGCAGCACGGAAGGTTTGCAGCGGCGGACGCGGAAGGCGGTGTCGGCATGGCGGCCTGGGGCCGGCTGGCGCGGATCGGCGGGCGGCTCTGGGCGGCCGCGGCGGCGCCGAGGGCTCCCGGCCACAGGTAGCGGCAGGGCTGGGAGGGGAAGGGGCTCCTGCGGAGGTGGGGCGCGGAGCGGAGGTGGCGGGAAGAGCGGGGGCTGAGCGTGGCTCGGCCTCTATCGCAGCCCAGGGGTGAGGGGCTGCTCGGCGGCCCTTTGCCCTCGGTGGTGTCTTGAGTCGCCGAAGAGAGGCCTCTTTGTGCAGCCTGCTGGCACTGCTTTGCGAATGTAGGGGTGGTGGTGCCGCCCCGGGTTACTGCTGGGGCCCTCCAGCCTTAGAAGTGCCCCCAGCCTTAGAAATACCCCCAGCCTGTGTGGGAGTTCTAGCAGGACAGGCATGTTTGCATCCAGAGCATCTTTGCTGCTTAGTGAGCGACCTGACCTGCTGTGTTTTGGGTCGCCTTGGGCTGGCCACGTGCGGTCACTGCTTGTGTTGTTAAAAACTCTCTGCCTCGCTGTCCTTGCAGAGAACTGGGGAGCATTCCGGCTTTTCTGAGCCCTCCCAGAAATTATGGCAGGACACTGAGCTGTTCAGCAGTGAGTGTAGAACCAAAGAGTTGCTGGGGCTCGAAGGCAGCTGAGCAACTCAGTTCAAAACTGAAGTCTAGGTTCTTTTTCACAGTGTGGCCGTTAGACCACGTTGCGCAGGGCTTTGTCTTTTTGGGCCTTGAGAGCCTCTACGGACAGAGACTGCACAGTCTCTGAGCCCCTGTACCAGTGTTTGATAGTCTTCAGGCAAAACTTATTTTCCATACGTCCAATCAGAATCCCCCTTTTCAGTTTATACCACTTCTCTTCATGCACCTCAGTAAATATCACCTGATTCTGTCTTGTCAGTAACATTTCTCACAGGCATGGAAAAGCTGCTATCAGGTCGACCCTGGGCGACCTCTTCTCCAGACTGAACCAAACCCAGTTACCTCACTCCTTCTGGTATGGCAGGTGCTCCAGCCTCTGGTATTTTTGTATACCACAGCTGGATTCACTCGTTTGTAAACATCTCTTTTGTACTGGGGACCTGAAACTGGATTTACTATTGCAGATGTGGTCTGTTTGGAGTGCTGAGGAAAGGATAAGTGCCTGCCTTGATCTCCTGACTGTACTTCTGTTGATAAAGTCCAGGCCGCTGTTAGTCTTCACTGCTGTGAGGAACCTGCTGGCTCCTTGGTTACCTTTTTGCCCCCAGGACCTCCCAGATCCTTGGCCTGACTGGGGAGCAGCTCTGCTGAAGTCACAGCCTGTACTCTTGCAAGAGGTTATTCCATCCCAGTTGTGGATGGGACTGTGCATTTCTCCTTTATGAATTTCTTTGGGTTCCTTGTTGGAGGGACACCCTTGAGCATCACCCACTACTCCTTTCAAACTTAAGAAGGGTGCGCTCATTCCCTCTTACAGGTCACTGATAAAGATATTGAACAGGACAAATCCCTGAATAGACACTTGAGGAACTCTGTAACTGGCCTTCTAATAGAGTCCAAACCACTAGCCATGGCTCTTTCAGTCAGCTGATCCAGCCAAGTTTTTGCCCATCTGATAGCCCACCCATCCATGCCATAACATCCCAGCTTGGATAGAAAGATGCCACAGGAGAGGGTTTTAGAAAGCCTTGCTAAAGTTAAAGACACCCACTGCTATCTTCTCATTCATGAATCTTAACTTTTTTTTTATCATAAGGAGTGGTTGGCTTTTCGTTGTTGCTTGCTCGCCTTTGGTACACTTTAGAATACTTCAAAAGTTAGATGAGAACATGACAAATAATTTATATTATTCATTACATTGCAAACATACGTGTCACAAGACATTACCTGAACTGATAAGACACTTAAAAATTTTTTCCCACCACTGGAAAAGGGGGCAGCTGGGCTTTCTAGTCAGGCACACTAACAGTGCAACGTGGTGGCACGAGCATCTTTCTGAAGAGAACGTGGAGTTCCTGAAGAATATAACTGCGGAGGAATACAAAGCTCAGACAGCCAGCAAGCTCTGCCCTCTGAAAGATGAGCCGTGGCCACTGAATGAGTGGACACCAGGTGAGAAAGTATCTCTTCTGGAATACCAAACTCATGCTGAAATTATTGCTGTTGTTGTGTTGTTGCATTCAGTAACATAAGGATTGTACCTTGTTAAGTATTCTCCTTTTTGCTTTTACATCAATCATTCAGTACATTTAGTAAATTAGTAAATGTTATACATCAGTTCTCTAAAAGGCATTCAAAATATTACACAGTGTTAAGAACCCTTTAAGAACACTGAGTTTTTAGTCCCGATCAGCACTTGGCTTATCTGGCTGCTGTACAATGACAAGATAATAAAGTAAAAATTTGTCAAAAAAGACTCCTTAGAATATAAAGTATATGAACTTGAAAACATTCTTGTAAATACTGCTGACCTCTGAAGAAAAAGTGTGGTATAAAATACATCCCACTTCTGTGATTCCACAGCTTTATGGTCTAGAACACAGTATTAAGTTTTTGAGCCTCCAAAAGGGTCACATCATTTGGGTGGCAGACTTGACAGGTTGCCTTTCCTATAGAGGTTTGCAAAGATTGGGTGGGACTAAACTTTTCAATAGTTAGCTTGGCTCTAATACGTGGGTGTTGTGTTTAAAAAAAAAGATTAAAGAGAGTCTGAAGCATTGGTTGTTTTAATGGGGAACTGGTTGCATGTTCTATCAAACACAACTGGAACAGATAGAACTTCACTGCTACTGGGATTAAAAACAACTAACAGGTTGCTCACAGGGAGTCAGTGAAGTTTTCTCTCCTTCACCTCCTTAGGAAAGATCAGAGTTAATGAATGGGATTTTGTAAGTTATGAAATGAACTCTTTCAAAGATTAAATGTGGAGTTGCATTCCTGTTCTGTTTTGATCTACAGATTCCATCAGAGTTGGTGTTGTTGCAGTGAAACTGGGAATGATGCCAATATGGACCAAGTCAGGAAAAAAACATGCTGTCACACTACTTAAGGTGAAATAAATCATAATGAATTTCACCTCCTGTCCTTTATTCAGATCGTTAGCCAGACATTCCAGTCAAAAGCTAAAGTTATTACTTGTACAGAGTAGGAAATCCTGAAAGAAAGGAAAGGCTTCTTTTGATCATGGGTAGTACACCACGCCCACTCTGTTTATATCCCGAACTTTCTAGGAGCAGTCTGCCTTCTGCCTCAGCTATTCAGGGGTTGCAGAGCTGCAAGTATTGTTACCTCTAGGTGAGGCAATATAAAGCTGGGGTTAACTACTCCACTTAACTTCTTTTATTTTGCCACCTGCAGGTACTTTAGGATGGGTTTCACCTTGGTTTCTGAGCCTTTGTAGCCCTGAAGCTGCTTCTTCATCTTCATATTCTCTGGCAGCTACTATTTTGATGTAGCCTTTTGCTCACCTGTTGCTGCCGTATGATGAACCAGTGCAGTGAAGGACATCAGGTTTGCAGGGCAAAAGAGCAGGAGTCTAAAATGTGGGCTCTTACTTGCTTTGCAAGCTTACAGAAGGGATTTTGCAGATATTGCATGCGAAAGATGACTATAAAAGATTATTTGATTTTTAGAGCATTTATGAAAATAGTTTGCGTTCTGCTAATATTTTTTTCCTAAAATCAGTCTTTAGTTGATTAGAAAAAGAATGTCTACAGTAAAAATATAATAAACTCTACAGCTTACTACTTGTAATCTGTATCTTCTGTTATGAATATAGAGACTGACTTAAGTTCACTTGTTTTGATAATCTCTTATTATGGTCTTAAAGCACACACATCTGCTTATACTCAAACACTTTTCCTTTTCTTAAGGTGCAAGATTGTCATGTTTTAAGATATGTTTCAAAGGAAGAGTCGGGTGGAAAAAAAGCTAAGCTGCTGGTTGGAGGCAAAAACGTATCTCCTTTTTCTGTAAGTGAACCACTTCGGGTGTTACTGTTAGAATAGTTGTCTCTGTTGTCCTTGCAATGTGACAGTAGCATAGGTAGACTTCTCTGAAAGATTGACAGACACCTGTGCTTTGGAACAGATCTTTTGTCGCATTCACCTTGCTTATTTCCTAATGCTAGTGTAGATTCTTGGTTAAGAGAGTAGCAAGAATTTTTGAAAGTTTTGCCTCTTGATTCTCTAGGAAAGCTGTGGGTTTAGGAAGTTGCTTTGATGTGCAGTGTCCCATGCTGGTGGAAGGGTCTGAAGGACTATTAGCAGTGTAGAAACACGTTCACCATGTCTGTGGAGGTGCAATTAAGATGAGAACTACAAGATACACGCTTTAATGGCCTGTTGTAAACTTATCCAGCTTCTTTGGTTGTTGAGAAGATTTTGTTCTCTAGCTTATTCTTCCATACTGTTTTATTAGGTGTAGTTGTGATTTTTCCATGTCTGTTGACATTGTTTAATTTGCCTATAGTTTTACTGATGAGTAAGTTTAAGACTTAAATTTTCAAGAAGATAGCTTCATCGTAATACCTTCATCAACAGCTGTATCAAAACCACTCCCTCGTTTAGACACCCCAGTTGCCTGGTGTGGAATTCCCAGATACCTTCAATAGTTAAGGTTGTCTAGCAGAGCTGTCATTTCTGAGGAGGAAAATTGAGTTATAGATCAAGGTAGGAACAAAGCTTACTGTGAAAGGATTGCAATTTCTGTCATCCGTTATTTCTGTAAAATACCATTTTTCACTTCTTGCAGTGCTCTGACACTCATTTATCTGATTTAGTCAAGTAAAAAAAATCCAGGGCTCGTGACCACTAAGCAGATTATCTCAGCTGATTGTGGCTTTTTGAGGACATAGATTTCACTTTTTCAAACTGACAGTTGTCCCAGAGCCTCAGAATTAATCTGTGTACTTGTTTCTGCTTTACTGGAGGTGAGGGAAGAAGGAACTTTTTTCATTTACTAAGCCTGTTGGCCTTTAAAGTATATTCTACTGATTTTGAGCAGGCTGATACTTTAAGGTTCCTTTCTGGTATTCAGTGGGTTTATGCCATGTTTCACCATCGCTGCTTGTAGTTTCAGGTGTCTGTCCTGTCACTTTAGTCCGTTTCCACTTTCTAGGTGTGACATTTTTCCTGGAAAAATGACAGCTCTGATTTTTCTTTCCTGTTACTTTGGTCTAAGACATGCAAGAACCATGTGAATAAAAATTTTCAAGTTGTATCTTGCTCATTAGACTCCTTACAGTTGATTTTCTCATGCATATGATGTTACCAGTAATTCATTATGTTGTCAGAGTAATAATGTGTGGGAAGTAAGGAGGTATAAAGAAAACTTCTGTTTAAATAGCTCCTATGAACTAAGAAAATTTCTTCAAAGATGAACTACCTAAAAGGTCAACTCCAGGACTTTTTAGTAGTGTGAGTTATGTAAATGACTCTCTCTGGGCATAACTTTTACCAAGTTAGCTTCTATTAATTTGGTTTAACTTAGATTCATTTTAATAAAAAATTAATTAAGTATCCTTAGACTGATCTGTGGTGAGGACCTGGCCTGAAACTGAACTGTGAATTATGATTATACTGAGCTCTGCATTATTGTTGTTGTTGTTATCATCATTGTCATAGTATAAACTAGATCATTCCTAAAGAATAATTTGGCATGCTGATTCTGAGCAATTTTACTTGTTAAGGTACTAAAAAATGATGTATTTCTGTGCTTTAGCTGCAAGTTTGAATCATTGCTCTGCTATGTTTATCAGCCTTTTTATGTGTTTCTTTTCTCTTTGAAGTGTCAAAAGTGAGAATTAAAAGAAGGGTAAATGATACTGTATTGTATTAGCATAAGCAATTTATCTTCTGTTAGTTCCTCATAGGAACATCTGTCTTCCTCAGATTCCTCACAGCTACTGATTTTTAATGAGTTCAAACAAAAGATTCCCTCAGTAATTTTACTGAAAAAGAATTCTCCATATTTCTTTTGAGTGTCAAATTGCTTAAAAGCTGATAAGGAATATTGCATTTTTAGCAAGATTTTTTTTTCCTTTTTAGCTTGACGTATATCACTCTGTTGCAAGTGAAGAGATTTTTCATGATTTTTTAATGCAAACTGTTCTCAAAAGTACAGTTCTGACAGTGTTCTAACATTTTTTTGGTGAAAAATATTTTATATGCTTCCCGTAAGTGAGGGCATATCGATAATTTTCCTATAATACTGGAAGATATCATTGGTGTTTTTAAAAGTTTAGAACATCTGAGAATTCACTTAAAATTGCTTTTTAGGAAGGCTTTGTAAAGACTGCAGAGTTTTGTTTGTAAAAATACATCTCTCTTGCCTCGCCTGTTGTTGCGGTAGAACAGTGCAAGGCTACAGCCTTGAGTAGGACTCGAGATACAAGCAAATTTTACCCTTTGGCTGCACTGTGCATTTCTTCAGCTGTGGCAGCTCTTTCCAGGCACCCGTGCTGAGCACAGGGCTCCCCTGGCTGTAGCGTACGGCAGCAGTTTTACGTGACAGTGGAAGTAAAAGATTCATCTACAGGCACTTAGTGGAAAGGCCATATCTTTATTTTTAATTCTCGCATATGGTTCTACAGATTAAAACAGCTGTCCTCCATTGGTGGCTCAAATATTTGTGCTCTTAGGGGAGATTTTGTATGTAGTTGAACTCAAGTTAACAAATCACTTGAAAAAAACTTTTCACTCTCAAAGACTTTGTATCCACACTTTCTCCTCAAAGACAGACTTTTATACTTAAAATTGCTGGGTTTTTTCTAAGAGATCCTCATCATCTTGCTTCCTCATTCTTCATAAAACTTCATCTCTTGTTCTAACACTTTTTAAGAGATTTTTGAAAACAAAAGAAAGGGCATCATGCAGATTTTCAAAACTGCGTTTTCAAATAAGCTACGTTACCATTTTTGAGTTATCCACGTTATTTTGTCTTAAAACACAGAAAATAATTTTGAGAGAGAGAACTGCACAGAAGTTTTGAGAAGTGAACCTCAAAGATGTGACTGTCCTAATGTGACAGTATTGTTAGATGCTTAAATTGCTTTCTAGGAGAATTCATTCTTTTCTTTGAATTCCTTTTTTCCTATGGCTATGATTTTCCTGCATTACTGTTTCTGTTGCTTGGTTTCATCTCATGGTCAGCAGTTCTGTGAGTTGTCTTGTTTAGAACAGCTGAGAATAATTTTAAATTTGTCACACTCCTCTGAAAAGAAGATCCTGCTTTAGTAAGTCAGCAGTGATTTGACACTGAGTGTGTTTGGTATATCTTAAAAATACATGAATCATAAACTTGTTTTTCTTAATTCTTCTTTTTTTGCCCAGAGACTCAAAATTCTATTCTGTGAAAAAGTTAAGCCTTTTGAGAAGTTTCTGCAAGATGAGACTTTGTTTGTATTGTTTTCTTAGTTAAATAAATTGCATTTATGGTGGTGCGAAACTAAGTCATCAGTAGCTTTGAAAAAGAGAAGATATTTTTAAATTATTACAAAACTCTTTGTAAGCCATGACAAAAACAGTAGTATCTTTTATTTATATTCTAAATTATTCTGATTTTAGAAATCTTCACATGTATCTTCTTTATATGATGTAGCCGTAGGGTAACTAGTTGGCAGAAAATAAAATGCAGAGACGGGAGTTTTAAATAAATTTTATATAGAGATAAAATGCTAGTCTCAAGATAAAATTTTAGTATGATATATCTGTTCCTCTGAGTGATGTTGACAGTCTGTAATCGTTTTCTGTGCTAAGTTGACCCTTAGGTATTTTAAGATCATTTCATTTTTACGGCTGCTTTTTGTTACAGAAACCAGAGTCTGCACATCAGATTTTTAAAGAAGCTGGAGTACCACGGAAGCAGAAAGTTACAACATTTAATGTAACAGATGATGCCATAATTAAGCCCGGTAACTTTTTGAGCTGCTGATTATTACATGCATAATCATTTAACATCTGCCACTTGTAGACCTAAACAAAGTTACGACATGTATTTAATTTCTGGTTTGTATGGAAGTTGCTGAATTATTCTTTGTCATTAAGTACAAGGATACTTTTTTCTTAGGGAAAATTAGAAATTTATTTTTTAGTTGATGAGAAGTAGGATTTTTCATTTTTCTGGGGTACTGTGTTTCGACTGATTAGAAAGTCTAATCTAAACTTACTAATATGAACATTGAATTAAGAAGTAAGTCTGTAACCTTGACTCACTGGCTTGGAATAAATAGGAGTACAGTTACGAGAAGTTCTCTGTTTATCCTTGTGAGAGGAACACAGAATTTTGTGGTAATGTTTCTCAGGAGCCTAAAATAGCTGTTCGAGGTTTTTTTCTTTTGCTGCATTCAGAAGTAGGACTGATGGCTGTCATTTAGGGTGTTTTTTCTGACAGCTTGCGAAGTAAAGCACACTAAAACGTGTTTATAACAAATGTTCTCACTAAAAATCAGTGTTAGGAGTTTGGAGGTCTAATGAAAAGTTTTAAGTTTCTAAGGTTTTATTAGGTAGTGCATTTAGGTTGCTTTCACTTTTGACGATTATAGCTATTTTCTGAAGAATTATGTAAGGTTGGAAATTCCAATATATTGTGTATTTCCTTGCTATTAGTGAATTTTTGTGTAAAACCTTTTTAAGACAGTGTGGTAACTGATAAAAATCAAATCTGACACAAAGAGAAAGTTTGAACTGCTAAATGGAAGCAAAACCTTGAGATAAAGCAGAATTGCAGGTTTTCAGTGAACTGGTTTTGCAGTGCATGTATTTTGTACATAACATCCTTTATGTGCATGGTTTTGTGTCAGTTGACAGGCATCTTATTCCAGGTGTATATGGATTATATAAATACAACATGACATAATATGAGGATTTTTATGCTTGAGACTTGCGAGAAGTTTACAGCATTTCAGTTTGCATTCATACAGATTTAAAAAACTATGAGAAAGGGTGTGGACATGAAGCAATTAAAATTTCACTTTTTTAATGGATGTAAGACTGGAAACTGAAATATGCAGCTATATAGATCTATATAGATTTGTAATGAACTAAGTTATTAATTTTGGTTTGTTGTGGTGTTTTTTAAGCTACTAATAAAAGAATATTGCACTTGGATTAAAAAAATCACTTGAGACAAAATAAATCTAAAAGTAATATTTTGATACTGCAAGTATTGAAGGAATTAGTTAATTACAGTGAGGTGAGTGGTGTCAATGACCTACAGTAGCACTACTTCTGCTAAAGGTTATTGTATAGGTAATCCCCCAGTGGATAAGGCTGTACTTCTGCCACAGTCTTTAGTTTGGAAACACTGTGTCTTAATAAAGAGGAAGCATTGCCAAACTGTCTTTTAATTTTTTTTTAATTATTCTTAATCACATTTTTAATAGCAAGTGGGTTTTCTTTGGGGCTTGGTTAGTTTTTGTTTTGTTTTTTTGAAAAGCCTCCACCTTGTAAAGTTCTAGTAGTTCTAAGTACAGCATGTTCTGTTTTCTTGCTCAGTGTGTTTATTATGAATCTTAACTAATTAGGCATTTTGGGCATGTCTCTTTTGGTGTATGAAGTACAACATGTCTCAGTAAAGCCCTGGCCCGTCCTTCCTTTTCATCTGAAATTGGGCTAGGACCTGCGAAATGTGCTTAAGTAGTAAATACAAAGCATCTCTCTTAGTCAGCGAGGTTCATAAAGAAGAATAAATAATATGTGAATAAGTTTGCTTTCCTTTGCTGAGACTGTAATCTAGCCTGTATGATAATGACTGGATAGTGACTTAAGGATTTCAGCACTTAGTTGAACATGACCTCTCCTCTTCTTTTGAAGGTACTCCTTTGTATGCTGCTCACTTCCGCCCCGGGCAGTTCGTGGATGTTACTGCGAAAACGTAGGTTCCTAATGATTTAACGAGTGCGGTTCATCTGTCAAATAGACTGGCTCTTTTTTTCTCTCCTCTACTTTGTCTTGAACCCATGGATCACAAAAGCTGAAATACAGTTGCAAGGGTAGTGACAGGAAATACATGTCCATTCAGTCATTGGGTCAACCATATACAATTATCTTTCTTTGCTTTTGATTATGAACAAGAGGAATAATTAATACTATTAGGGCGGTGGTTCTGCCTGTGTTTATGTCACATGTACTCAGAAGGGCTAGACAAACGGCTTGAGAAAATGTTGTTCAAGCTTAGCATGGGCAAAGAGATCTATAATGCAGCATCTGTGGTATGTAGAAATGGGGAATGAATGCAGAAAGGCATCAGTTCTCAGAAAGACTGCTTAATTTTGAGTTGGTGAAGAGATGTAAAGAGAGATGTATCACATGGACAGAAAGAAAAGCAAAAAGATAGCAAATACATTTAGCAGGACAACAGAGCTGTCCAATTCCTTTTTTTTTTCTGTTTTCTCTCACATTGCAGCTCATGTCCTTGCCAGCAGTGGCTAACGATCTTTTACTTTAGTGTGGGAGGAATGATTTCCTCTCAGACCACTGTGAATGCCAAATTAGAGCTCAAGGGGTAGAGGGCGTCAAAAGAAAAATTGGCATCTTGTGGCAAAGACTATTCATGGCTCTTGTGGTACATCTGTGATTTCCACTGACCAAGAGAACTCCTATCCATATATTTCAGTGAACTGTTATTTTTGTTGTGTTCAGATACAAAGATAGCATTTTCCATTAGATTTTTTTTTTGGTGTGTGTAATGGAGGTAATACCCAACTGTAATAGTCTCACATGTGTGTATAACCTATAAATGTGTAATAGCATTCACAGTGTCTTGTATTTATGGGGAAACCAAACACCTGACTGCATTTATGAGGGTACCCTATTGAGAAAAGGAGGTCAAGGAGTTGACTGAAATTCATATTTTTTTTTATGTCAGCCTTCCTTATGCAGTACTTAGATCTGCAATATTACTCACTCTGCTTCTAAATTGCATTCAGTGAACAGCCTGTAAGAGACAATAGCCTGTTTGCAAAACAAACCACAGGATCATTAGGAATACAGTTATTTAATGAAGATTAAGTGTCACTGTTTGTTAACTCAGAAAAGCTTTGTTTTTCTAAAAGTGTTTCAAGAACTAGGAAAGGGATTTTTTTTTGCCATGTAGAAGATACTGGTAAGCAGCCACAGGGTATTTGTATCTTGGTATTGGAAAATACTAGCAAGCTAAAAATAGACTGAGTTCTTGGTTGCGTTCAGTGAATCCATCTTAGATTATAATTTAATATTTCTAATCTGTTTTCTCCAGATATTTGTGTAATCCCATTTCAGAAATTAGCTGTTGGTTTGTACTGCTGATTTAGTAGCACATTACTTGTAATCCTTCTGCACGGGTGAAGAAAAAATTCTTCCACTACAGAGAAAGATCAGTTGGGTTTTCTGTCGATATGGTTGTCTAATCATTCCAGTCTTTCTGTTTCAAAACTTTTTTAACCTTCTTCTGTGACTTACATTCTGATTTCTACTTCTAAAGTTTCTTTCTTCTTAATTTCCACTTTTCTGGAATGCTTCATTTATCATAGTCCCTTAACTCTTGTGCAGGAATTAAGTTATTTCAGTACATTTCAGGTTTCCTTTGAGTCTTTTACTTTGTTCCATGGAATTTCATCCAGTGTTACTTAGTCTCATACTTTTGTGAGGTTCACTTTTTCGTTACTTTTCAGAATACCGTATTCGTGATTCGTAGGTACTGTACCAGGAAGTACAGATTCCACACTGTCACAAAAATATCCAAGAAATGCTTCAATTAAGGGAAAAAAAGTTACCTTGGGAATGGTTATAGCATAGACCTATAGCATTTGGGCTGCATTGTGAGGGGAAAAAGTGATAACGTACTTCATGTTAGATTTGTGTTCTGAACCCACCTCAAGAGAAGCCACCTTCTCCCTGCTGAACAAAGAGGGAGCCTTGGGAGGTTTAGACCACAGGCTGAAGTGAGCCTTTGTACATTACTCTGTAAAGCCCCATTTTTAGCAGTGCTGTAGGCACTTGAAAGATCCTAAGCTATAGGGGCATTTTGGAAAGGTACTTAAAGAAAATAACGCTGAGTTACAGTAGGGAGCATAGTTTGACTTCCTTTCCTTCCTCTTATGGAATATAGAATGGTTTAGGTTGAAAGGAATCTTAAGGATCATCTAGTTCCAACCCCCCTGGCACGGGCAAGAACACTTCTGCTAGACTAGATAACTCAAAGCCCCATCCAGCCTGGGGAAAGGACCTGGTTCTTCCTGATTCAAACCATCGTGGGTTTAAAAGAGAGTAATTCCAAAAAGTTGCTATCACCGGTAGCAGTTTTTAGAAATATTTTTACATGAACATGTACTTCACATTTTTAAGATTGACAGTAATTTTTTTTTAATGGAGGAAACACTGAAGTGTGTGCAATGCTTGAAATCATGTACATGAAAATAGGGATGCTGTTGGTAAGAGCGTGATTAATTCCAATTACTCCTTTAAAAAAGAATGAAAAAATAATATCACCTCAATGAGGAGATAATATAGGGGAATATAAAGGGTATTTTAATTTTGTGCCAACTCTTAATTATCCCGATGAGCAAGATATCTTTCTGTATGCTTCCTTCTGCCAAAATAAATCAAAAATATGGTCTTCAAAAATGAGCAAGCTTTTCTTAGTTATCATAGCCTGAATGAAGGACTTCCACTGCATTTCAGAAGTCTTGGTTAGCGTCTTCATTTGCTTACAAAAGTGTAGAGTATTTTTTGTTTTTACTATCTTCTTTGAATCTTCCTTACAAATGTTTTTGTCGAAGTCTTTTATTCATTTGTACCTCAGTAAAAAAAAAACAAAACACTTTCACAGAAACAAGAAGGGTCAGTTAAAGATGTGTGCAGTTTGTTTTTATTTGAAGTCTCGTAATTTATTCAGCACGGTATGAGTAGCTTTTAGAGCGCTGTCATTAGGCAGTGCATCTGCATGCTGTCAGTCTTCCGTAGTGCTGACGTATTTTCCTTAGTACTTATTTTCAGCTGTTTAAAAGCTCAATCCTTAAGTTTGGCCCGATAGGCTTTGAGCTAAGATGTGTAGCACCATCCAGAAGCACTTCTCTCACAGGTTGCACTTCTGTGACCCCACCTGGAGTGCTGTTCAGGTGACCAGAACGTGGTGATAAGGGAGAGGTGGGACCATGCCTGCAGTGTCAGCCCGATGCTGTATGGAGATGGATATCATACCTCCTTTTCTGCCGCTTCGCGACCTGTTCCATGAACGTAGCAGGAAAACTTTGGAACATGAGAAATTTTGTCACTCCAGATTAAAAAATCAAAGGTAGTTTTATTTGAGATGTGCCAGAATTAAGCGGTGATTCTGGAGTGTTTGTGGTTTATTTAAGCTTTGCTAGGTTAACAGTGTAATCTGAGCCTGAAAGTATGTTCTACATTTGTCCAAAATTATTGGACTAAGTAGATGGAATCCTTCTTCCTGTACGGCATCTAAATAATGGTCTTTTAAATGAACTATGTTTGAAGAGTTAGCAGCAAACTTAATTAGAGTGCTTTATTCCAGTAGCTTTCTAAATGAAAGTTGTCTCATTAGGTACTGGTATTTTACTTGCATCAAACCGAGAAAATGAGGTTTTGTACTGAATTAGGCAGTTGACCTAAACACCTGCTTTCCTGCAGGTGAGAGTAGAATAACTCTGTGCAATACATTGTGTGTCTTAGTTTTTCATCTCATCACTGCTGCCTGCGATTCCTTTCTGGGACTCAGGTAAATATGTTTCACTCAGTGAAACCAAGTAAAATAAGTCATAAGGTAAAGTGTATTTGTAGGTTATTCAGTGATTTTTCAATCAGTTTTTCCCAAATAAATAATGAAACTAATCTGAAACATTAATGAACTAGTAGGATGAAAGAGCCTTGGTAGATAGTAAAACGTTGTACATTATGAAGTACTCTTAATTTCAGAATTGTGATATCTTTCCTTGACTTTAGGCAGAATATTTCAGAGGTTGGAGATTTGTTTTCATATTCTAGATCAACAGATCAAGAGAATTTTCAGGTTTACCAGAGTGGTCTTTCTTAGGCTGGTTACACTTTCTATAAATTTCCTGAGGCTTCGGTACTGTAAAGTCTGAGACTTTGTTCCCAGAAAATATGTGTGTAATTGGAAGGACCAGGAAGCAGATGAACATAGTCTATCGCATAAATCATTAAACACCAGCAACTCTATCTTGTGATGTAATCACTTTCTGAAGATATCTTAAAACATTTGATGTATTAAACATTTTTTTTTTCAAAAGAAATCTCTTGTATTAGTTGTTTTTTTTTTTTAAAAGTACAATTTGCAGTATTCTGAGTTGTTCATGTTTAAAAATAAGCAGTCTGAATGAAATATTGAAGTGGTTTCATGACATCATGCTTCTTGATTCAAGTTGACAGTACTGTTTACTTTTGAAGTGGTGGCTTTCTAAGGTTGTGTGGTTTTCTCTCGATTACAAGGACGTTTTTGCAGCTAAAGGATTAATCATGCCCTTGATCTGCTTGCTCTGGTAACCGCACAGCTGTTGTTATGCAACCTGCTTGCAGCTGGTTTTGGAGGCTTTGTTAAGTTCATCTTCCAGCTAGAGATGCCAGAAGTAGTCTACTTGGAAAACATGGCCAGTAACAGATAGTTTAGAAGAAAAAACGAGCATTTTGGCAGAACAGATATGAGTTTTCCTATAGCTTAGTTTCTGTATGTATTTGTAAGTTCTTAATCCCCTAGCAATATGCAGACATAGAAAAAGACAAGTTTTAAGCCTCTCTTAAAATGTATTTTTCAAACCTTTTTTTACAACTATTGCTGTTTAGTAATGCAAGCTTTTAAAATAAGCTGATTCTATGGAAAACTGGTGTTACAAAGCCTTGCATCCTTTAGATTTCTGTCTTGTGTTCCTGATTGCCAGTAACCCAGGTCCTCCCTTGAGGAGGTGCCTTCCTTTAGCTTCCTCTCGTGGCCCTGACCCTCTTCATATCCTCAGGTTCCACCACTGTCTGCTGGCCTGGGAGGACTGTGTTGCTGGTGACAACCACTTGCACGACTGGCCAGCTGGCAAGCCAAAGGAACATAGCACTACTTAAACTGTATTTTAGCATTTCCTTAGTTGTAGGAAAGGAGCAAAAAAAATTGAGGAGCTTCTAACCAATAGCTCTCGATTCAAACAATTACACGTCTTTCTTTGCCAGATTTAACTGGGATTGATCTGTTAGGTTCTAAGCAGCTCTTGTTTCCTTATGGTTCTTTGGTTATAGAGAGTCTTTGTGGCTGATTCTGACTGTAGTTTGGCATGCTCAAGGCACCTAGGGCAGCAATTAGAGGAGAATTCCTCAAGTGGTGAGAGGAAAGAATCTAGTTTTTACTAATGTTGTTTTCCATGTTTGTATGTTTTCTCTAGTCTTTCATGGTAGTGCTGAGCAGGGGAGTCAGCAAAGTGCAGTCCCTCTGTAGAATGTGCTCTGTGCGTGCTCATATCTGGGTTTATTTTTCTGTGTTTGGCTGGAAGGTTCTAATGCTTGAACTCATAGGACCGTGACATTGCATAGTGCATCAGCAGAGAAAAGACTTCTGTAAATTGGAGGAAAAGGATCATCTTGTTAAATGAATTAAATAATCAGTGCAGCCATAAACCCTGTGGTCAGATTTTTCCTTTTGGAAACAGACAATGCCACTTTAAACACACACTTTAATCGGCTTTTCCTTTGTGCAGTTATAAGGTGGGTTTTCCTGTTGAGTCTGTTCCTGCAATGAATAGAGAACTCCAAAGCCAGTAATACAATCATGTGCCTCAAAGATTAAGGGCATGGTCTCTGAAAACATGTTTTATTTGTTACTGTGCTGTAGACCTTATTTGTTAGATGAGTATGGATCAAGGGAGTTACATGTTTTCACTATACACAAAACTGTTTTCAAGAGATGAGTTTATTGTAGTATGGAAAATGTTTCTTCATTTATTTTTATGGTAGTCTAAGCAGTCATCTCTTTCCTCTCTTGATGCTTAGGGCCTGTCATTAAGTTTTGGTACATGCTATTATACAGTTGCTTTTTATTTTGTTCTGGTTTTGGGTTTTTTGTTTGTTTTTTTTGGGAGTATGTTTATCCTGGTGTCCACTCGATGAAAGCTTCATTACGGTAACATTTCTTGAGGAGGATCACAGCAAAAAGCATTTTGTATTAGTCTTCTTGCCTATTTGACTCTCTTCTAGTGCTTCTTATTCTTTAAGCATTGTGCTAGAATATGTTTATGGCATAAAATACAGATTTTTATTTTAACTGTATTCCTCTCTCTGCTGAGCTTTGCTAAAGGTAAAAAGATCACGAACCTGACTGAAATTTCTGGTTATTGCTAGAATAACAACCTTAAGTCTGACTAACCCAGCTTTCTTTCTTAATTATTTTTGTTTTCAGAATTGGTAAAGGATTTCAAGGTGTCATGAAAAGGTGGGGATTTAAAGGTCAGCCTGCGAGCCACGGCCAGACAAAAACTCACAGAAGACCTGGAGCAATATCTACTAATGTGAGGACTCTTGTTTCCTGTTTAAACATTCTCAGTGTTTTTAGAGCTGCGTACTAAAAATGAACAATTTCACAATAGCTAGCTCCTACATTTACTCTGTCATAGCAGAGAATCCCGGCTGTTTCAAAGGAAGTTCACAGACCTGTATAACGAGCAATGCAGATAGCTGTTCTCTTATGCCTCAGTTTGTGAATATTCTATATTGCTGGTGAGCACGCATATTTCAACTGAGCAAATTGTCATATTTTGTAGTATACCTGAGAGGAATAGTCTTAATACTTCAAAGAGAGATCTAAGAAGCTTTTATCAGACCATTTATAGATTGGAAAGGATTTGCCCGTTATTTTACACTGCAGATACTGTACCATTCTTTGGAACCCTACTTGCTTTTATCACTTTGCCTGGCTTGTGTAGCTGCTTAATGAACTGATTCCCATAATCTTATAGGGAATAATTCCCAAAATTTTGTAAGCTTCTAAGGATTTTTAAGCAGAGTTCAGAGTCATATTTATGCATTTCAAACTATAAATAGTATTAGTATGAAAGCTCTTTGAACAGATTAATTTTAAACTATTAAGGCTGTACAATATTTAGACCAAACTAAGAGGAATTTTTGCAAACTAATGTGACTCAGCTGAGTCACAGTACTGAACCTGAACTGTCTGTAATTTTCTTAGAGAAATTAAAATAAAATTTAGAAAAGTATTCATAATGTGCAGAGAATAGTAAAAGCGAAAGGGTAACAGGAAATTAATTTAGAGTAATTGAGGGTGTAAAAGCATGCATTACTGATTTATAGCCTTCAGTTTCAGCTGGAAAAAGAATTCTACACCTGGCACTTGTTTTCATTGAAGAATGTAAATATTTGAACACAGAACACTGTTTTAATAGATGGTATTCATCATTACAAAATAACCTCTCTTTTCTTTAAATTAGAATTTCATAAGAGATAATGCTGGACATAATTTCACAAAGTACATAGAATGGAAAATAGTATTGTAAATGCTTAGGATGGAAAAGAAATAAGGGGAAAAGATTCAATAGGGCAAAAACAGTGCTTTGTTAGTTTTTTCCCATCTAGTATTGACCATCTCAGACGTTTTTGTAATCCAGGATTTTTCAGTACAGAATCCTTTCCCTAGAACTGCATTGCAGCTGATTTCCTGAAATCGTGATTTTCACAAGAGTTAAAAAAAAACCCCACCAAACATTATTAATGAAAAACAGAGAGGTGCAGGATACAAATCCCTTGATAACAATGTAGAATTGAAAATTATTTTACTTGTTCCTGCCTTTTTTTTCCACCTTTGTAGTCCAATTTATACCCAGCCAGTCACAAACGGGATACAGAAACTAAGCAATAGCAGTGAATGGAATTAAATTAAAATTTTGTTCTCAAAAATACATGCATTAAAGCAGATCTGATTTACATCAGTGTGAAAATCATGGATTAGGGGGAGGAAGGAACCTACGGTGTATCTTCATTTTGGCAGCCCTCCAGGGCAGGACTGCTCTGGAGCTCTGTGTTAGCATCCACAAGTAGTTCAGGCAAGTTTCCAGTTGCTGCGGTCTGTGATGTAGGTGAGAGACTTGTGTTGACAGGAATCTTAGGAAAAAAACCTTTTCTTGATTTTTCACAAAGTGCAAGTCTGAATGAGTACAGACTTTACTCTGAATCTATATACTTTAAGTATTAAGCAAAGCTAGACTCTCTTTGTTCATAAAACAGTACATGTAGCAATTTTGTGATTGAGGTCAAGTATTTCAGATAACATGTAGAGTAATACCTAACCTCCAGCAGGAGGCATTTAAAATGCTAATCAGGGTTAGATTTTTTCAATATTATATTTTCAAGATTGGAAATATCAGCATATTTTCTCCGGTGCTCCTCTTGCAGTTAACATGATTTTTTTTCTGGCCTTGTTTTTATCTAGAAAGCTTCCAAAGTTTATCGTGGAAAGAAAATGCCAGGTAAAATGGGTAACATCTACAGGACATCTTTTGGATTAAAGGTGAGTTCTGAGTATACTAGAATGTGTGCAGGGTGGTTGCATTGCCAAGCAGTGGACTCAGCCATGTAGCCTTGTGTTGGTGTTGTTTGAAGTCCGAATTTGATCACGACCCTTCACTTTCATTTGCAAAAAGAGGATTACAGTTTCTGTCTAGATTCTGATTTGTACATAACTGCAGCAGCTCCTGGGCTACTAAAGCTACTTTCCTGTCTCTGAAGGCAACCTCTGCAATTTGCACAAAAACCAAATTGACCTCTAGTTGGCAAAAAAGCGTGCTGCTGCTGTTCTCCGTTAACTGAAACTAATTTTTTGTAGCAGAAAATGTTGTGTTCAGTTGAGTACCTCATTGAATTAAGAAATTAACAAATGGTCATAGTAACATTTTCATAAGAGTATTTGTTTTATTTTGTTACCTGTGATGTTCAACAGCTGTTACTGTTAGAGGAAAAAGAGACTTAGGAGCCCTGGTTGGTTTTTGCTGAACCAAGAGCTGCCTTAGCAAATATAGCCTGACCACCAGCCCTTTAAAACTGTTACACGCTCCTGCATGAGAAGGTTTGGCACTCAAGAATGGCATGTGAGTGAATTTTGTGGAAGTTTAGACCTGTGCAGAATGTTCTTCCCCAGAGTACCACCTCCAATTAATCAGTCTGTGCTTTGCTGGACTACTGTTTGTAAAAGTGGGAATAGTCTCTAAACAGAGCTCAATGTCTGATTTTTTTTTTTTTTTCTTTTCTGTCTCCTAGGTGTGGAGGATCAACACAATACATGACATTATTTATGTAAATGGCTCTGTTCCAGGTCACACAAATTGTCTGGTGAAGGTATGTTTGCTACTTTCAACTTACTGATATTAGTGACTCCTGAACTCTGTACAAATCTCTTCTTACAAAAGTAAAAACACTGGTTGAATGCAATCTTCGTTTCTTCAGAGTGCCATCTTGTTGAATTAAAGGGCGGTAGAATCAGCTCTGTGAAAGAGTGTGATTAGTAGGGGCAGTGGGTCACTCACTCAAAATGACCCATTCTTAGCTTGGCCTTGGGGTTGTGCACCCACGTAGCTTATGAGAAACCAGCACAGTTGCTGAAACCCCTTGGTAAGTGTCTCCAGGCTACGTCCCATTTGAATGCTAGCTCGAGCCAGTAGCATGGTGATGAAATTTTCAGAATATTAACGGCTGTATTCATGAACAGAAATACACAGCAAGCACAGCTTTAGAAGTTATTCCAAGCATTCTCATATGCAGTAGCAGTTACCTTTCCAAGGAGCAGTTGAGGTACAGAAGGAGACAGCGGGAATTCACAATAAAGATCTGAATTCCCTTTGCGATATAAATGTGTCAGTGTTATTTTCTGTGTCAGTCTACAGAATTAATTTCAAATTTTATGGAGATTGTTTCAAGATTGTCTGAAAAACTGAAACAATGAAGAGTCTAATAAGTGTTCTTACAATGTAAAATAATCTACATCAAAGCAAGAATAGCGATTTTGAGGGTTGTTTTCAAAATAGATTTTTCTTTCTAATTAAATATATTCTACACATCTGCAAGCACAAATTACTTGGAGAAAGTTGCTTCCTTTCTGACTGAATAGAGTACAAGCTATCAAACATCTTTGCTATGAATGATTATAAAGATTCTGATATACGTATACCTGTATATCTGATACACAGTCTTAAATCCTCAGAAGTATTATTGGGATTTAAATTACTCAGTTTTTGAAAAGCTACAGAGTTCAAGTTCAGATGTTTTCAATTATTGTATTATCTTCTTGTCATATTTTACTCTGGACATCCAGTTTCAGTTCCATATTTCCTAGTTGTGAATCAGAACTCCGCAGTTCCTCGGCTTAAGTACAGCAACCCTAGCTTTCAAATAGATGTTTTTCCCACAAGAAAATGAAGTTTATTGTTGTGTTTCTCTCATTGAAAATAAGGCCTTTTTTTCCTGAGTGAGGTATTTCCAAACTGCTGTGGTTGTAATGTCCAGTCAAGCCTTTTCCCTTCCAAGATAGTGAAAATTGGTTAACAGATGGCCACGAGAAGTAGTTTTCAGGACAACTGCTAAATTACTGGGCATGACATCAATTATATAGAATTAAAACTACAGCTTGGCTGGCTTTTCATCCTTGTATTGGACCAAATGATCTCTACTCCAACTGTGTCCCATTTTTAAAATCCTAAGACATGAACCTGGTTGCTGTTAGTCTGAGGTTTAAGTAAGTGGGAATCTGTTGCAGGATCTTAGTTTAAATATAAGTATGCAAACAACATCATGTAGCTGAAAAACTGAGAAACATTTGATGCCCAAACTGTATTCTTAATTCTTAACAGTACTCTTAAACAAGAGTTAATTGTTGCAAAAGATTGTGCATCTTGTTATCCTCATCATGCTGTTAAAATCCACATTTACAGTGGCCCTGCTTGGTGGCAAATGCACGTACGTATCTCAGATATTATCTCAGATTCTTATCTGTAAGAATACAACGCTTTATGAATCCACTAAGACTCCGAATACAGTACCTAGTTCTTCTAGATCATAACTTTTATTCTAACTAGACTCAGTAAATTTATTTTTTTATTTCTGATTTTAAGTGAGTTAAGAAAGCAAACATTTATTAAACACCTGTAATATAAACTGTTTTCAAAAGCACAGCTGTGTGTGTTAATACCACACATTTTTATGTACTTCATGAAGATCTCATTTAGACAAATCCATATCCCCTTGCTGATCAGATATTGCACTCACTTCTTGGAGAAGAGCATATGTGCTTTCTTTCACGATTGGGTCACTTTCACCTTTTTCTTCTACCTTCTCTTCTTCTTTATTCAGTTGTTACTCTTGCCTAGGCTGGGAAGCATCCCCATTAACCCTTTGAATTTACTGGTTTTGTTCTGAAAGCAGTCCTGCTGTTAGCTTAAAAAAATCCTTGAGGCAGCAGCACTGCCATAGTCAACAGCCTTGTTAACAGGAGATGGCTGGGCCAAGCCACCCGAGTATAAAGGATAAAACTACCATGTTGACATCTGCAATGTCAAGAGGATAATGGGCTTGGACTGCTGTGGCAGTCTGCTGCATATCATTTAAGTGCCTGCTGTGTCCAGGAGTCATTTCTGTTCAGTTCACTCACCACGGATGATGACTGGAACTTCATCCTAAGACCAAAAGTTAAAATGGCTCATTTGTATTTTTTTTTCAAGTAAACTTAGTCCATCAGTATTAACTAAGTGGCACAAAGCACTTTTCTGACTGCTTTACTAATCTTCATACAGGTTGTCTAGAAGATCAGAATCTGTATTCATTTTATCTGTAAGCTACCTGTATTTAAAATGTTTCAAGTCATAGTTGTCTACAGTTTAGAAGTGCAGGTATTTCAAGTATGAATTTTGGCAAATGCATTTCAGAGTTGCAGCTAATTCCATTAATGAGGGTTAAGGATCCATGGGAAGAATGAAGCTTTTCTTCCCTTAGAGCTCCTTGATTAACATAATATAATATTTGAAAGATCTTAACCAAAATGCTCCAGACTCAAGTTTTCATGACATCTAAGAATAAATAATGCTGTTTGAGTTAAAGGCACAGCAGTAGGTATTACTGCTATTAAGAAATAGATTTCTAAAAATTGTCTTCGCTCACATATTTGGAGATTTGAGGCAGTATGTAGTCAGAAACAGTTTATTCCAGTTCCTTGAGCTGGTGAATGCATTGTGTGGGTTTTTTCTTGCATGAGCCATATGAGTTATATGTATTAATTAACTTTTTCCCTTATATTTTCAAACACATTGCTGAAGAGTAGAAAAAGCTTTAATTATAAAATCAGGCAAAGCAATACTATTTGGCATCTGTTCTTTAATTTCTGGTTTTTCTTTCTCCATTTCATCTTGCTGCGCTTATCTGTGGTGCTTTTAGCTTGTCTTACACCTTTCTTCCAGAATGTTTTCTTGTTTGTCTTATAGACATTGACTTCAATATATTGCTGTATATTTGTTTGGATCTGTAGTTGGTGAGAGGAATTATGGGATATTAGCATTCGTAATTACCATTCATTCCACTAAATACCTGCCTGTAATTAAGTAGGACTAATGTCTAGGGAAATTGAATCCGTCTGCCTTTCACAAGAAGTGAAATATTTCATAACGCTTCTCTCTTTATGTGCCTCTAAGAGGAAAGCATTTGTGTTCAGTACCCACTCTGTGTTGCTTGGTAACCATTAAAACCACAGTGCACCTTTAAAGCATATATTTATTTTGTATGTTGTATTTTTGGAAACTTAGTGCATCAGCACTGTATTCAGACAGAGATGAAGCACTTAAATTTTTCAAGTTTCATTTTCAGCAGAATACTAGGATTGATGGTTTTCTGGTTTAATGAGAAGTCAGTTTTCATTTGATATTGCACACTGAAGCATGCAGGTAAATAACTGACATAAGTAATGTTTCTAGCCAACTGGATAACTAATGAAAAAAGCTTACTTTAGCATGGATTTCCTTCTCAATTTCAAGGTCTAATAAAATTAAGAAACTTTAGCAGTGTGCTAGAATGCATGGAATTTTTCTGTTACAGGGGTAACATTGCAGAGAAAGCATTTCTTTCAAAAGTTCTTGTGCCTATCAAGATAGCCTGCCTCAGGTAACACCTGTTTCTTTCTGGTGTATCTTCTTAAATCACAGGGCCTGTAGTTCCCATCTGTAATAGTTTTTTTCTTTCAAAAGTTTATGGCTCTGGATTTGTCTCCCAAGTATAGTACCAAAAATTCTCTCTTCTGTCATCCAAGGGAGAAGCACAAGATTTAATTCCCTTTTTAGGTAGTTTTTTTGCTTTATAATGGAGAGTGTACTGTAGTATGGTATATTATAATTCAGGATGTTACAGTTTATCTTTGATAATGTTTTATAACTGTCCTAATTTTAAGGCACCTGGTTTTCTTAGGACATTCAGTGTTGACCACTTTGAGTATATCACTTGTAGTGAAAGACGAAATTCTGGCAAATCTTGAAACCCATAGGAGTTGCTTAGCAAGTTAGATACTGAACTGGCTTTTTTGTATGCTAGACCTGAGTTAAATTGAAGTATACAGTTGCTTTATAATGTTCTGCTTGAGCTAATAACTTAAGTCTTGAGACTGCTTTTTTGTTCAGCTTTTTTTTTTTTTTTTGAAGAAAAGTCTGTAGTGATTTGCATCCTACTTGTTTTGTATCACACTTTCCAGTGTTACTGTGTTGTGTTTCTAGCTGTTCATACCTGAGCTGGGTATGCTCTGCTCAAGTTGAGGACACGCAGGAATAGTGTGATGCCTTCAATTCTTTCATGTTCCCTGTCCTGTACTTTGCGTTCCGTGATGGAGTTGTGTGGAGGTTTGAGGGGTTTTTGTTTGGTTGGGGTTTTTTTTAAGACAAAATAAGGCTGGTCAGAAATGGATATAGTTCTTGCATTAAATTTTCTGTCTAGTTTCAAAAATAATGGAGAAGCTGAGCTAGGTAATGTATGACACCTGAGGAGAATATTTCTAATATTTTTTTATATTTAAGCACATTTTTCTGTTTTGCAAACAACTTGCATCCTTTGCTGTGGTTGCTTACACGGCCTGAAGCCCTGTTGAACTACAACTGTGAGTTGTGACTTAAGCATCAACTTTTGGAGCTTGTTTAAGACCATATGGAGTCTTTTGTGGTCGTAGATTTCTGAATTTATGTTTGTTTATACAACCCATTATGCAGTCAATATAGGGGACATGCATATGTGCAGTCTGTTAATTATTTGCAAAACCCTTTATGACTGTTCTAAAGATTTAGTTACAAAACCCCAACCAGCTCCAATTTCAGCTCTCTAGTATTCTTATTAATAAAAAATCTTGATGGAGAATACACTGTAATGTAGATACACTGTCTGTGTATCATCTGTCTGTAGTACAGTGTACTATAATACATAGTACTATTAATACAGCAGTTGAGTAAGCCAGGCATTTATGGCATATTGAATTATACAGTGAGTGCTTTTATGGATTATAATAACCACTTGGACTCTCAGCCTGATTCCTTCTGTGGCTGAGAGCTAAATTCACTGGATTTCAGTAACCCAAGAGCATGAAAACTTACTCCTTTATTAGGGCTGTTCTCCAGATGTTACTAGGAGAACAGGAAGAGCTGTGCTGGGTCACCTGTACTTCTTTACTGTGTACATGCTTAGACAAACAAGTGTAGCTCTTGTTGCTGCATGCCATTGAACCCCTTTATACTGCTGTGAAGTTACTGTGCAGGAATCAGAGGTGTTAGATACAGGAAACCCTTGGTATGCTGCCCCCTTCATAAATGTAAAGGGAATCTCTCAGTAATTCTCTTGAGAAGACAGGTAATTCATACCGTGTTTTAAGTTGCTAATCAGTACTTTCAGATGTAAAATGAAATTGAGTTCTTCCTTTTAATAGGAATAATAATGGTAATATCTGATAATAATAATACCTAATTCTTGACATTTACAAGGGAGAAAGAGGAATGTTCATTCAGTTTAGAAATGATGCTCCGAGATGGTGCTTTTGTGCTATAAATTTCATTTGAAAGCAATGAATGTAGAATAAGATGGAAAAAGAGCAGTAGTTTTCACCAGTCAAAAGAAATAATACTGTGTCAATTATACTAGTCAAAAGAAAGAGCATATCAGAAGAAAACCATTTTAACATCAGATGTGGCCTGTGCTTCTGGGATCTGTCGAGATTCTGAGGAGTTTGGAAGGGGTAAAATGCAACAAAAGTACTCCTGTGAAAGCAACAACGGTGTGTTGAAAATGCTTCATGAGAATGTTAAAACTATTTTAAGAATTCTCCTAATCACACAAGAGGCACTATCTCTAAAATGTCCCTTGACATCAATATGCCATTAATGTAATGTTAAGTCTGAACAGAAATCTTACATTTATTCAGGTAAACTAACGCAGGACTAAAATTAGACTGTTGGATTTGCCTTCGGTTGAGAGCAGATGTCTTGCTTCGAAATCCTGTCATAAGAAATTGTTTCAAGGAGTAAGGGAGGGGAAAAAAAAAGAAGGAAAACAAACATTTCAATTCCTTTCATTTTCCATGTGTCCAAAACTGCCTGTAATGACACAGCCTGTATGTAACAACACATATTATTTCATGATGAAAATCATCACAAGCAACAAAAAGTAGACATGAAAAACATTTTAATGCAATATGTATATGAAATTAAGAAGTTAACATAAATAAAATTATTTATTCTAATCTTAACACGTACTAACATGGGGTGACCATGGGAGACCATGGGGTGGTTTGCTGTTGATAGAGAAGGCTTATGGTGTGTCATAGGATTAGAGAGTAAAAGAGAAAGGGGCAAGGGAAATAATAGATATAACTCGTGAAGTTACTAAAACATGTTTTCATGTAGTAAAAAGAAACAGCCACAACTTATTGAAAGGGAAGGATGATATCTCTGAAGATGCCATCCTTCAGATGGCATTGTTGAAGCTATCTGTGTTTCTTCTGAACTCACTGCTGCTGGAACTGTTGTAGTAAAGGTCTTTGGACTTGAACCTCAAAGTTTATTCCATCTACCTATGTAATGTAAATTGGGAACTGGAGGTACTTAAGCAGTTCTATATGGCAGTTTACAAGTGAATAGAGAATACTTTTCTAGGGTAGAAAAGTCTGGTAGAATAGGAATGATTATTCAAAAAGCTTCTTAGCCGTGCTAACCAGTACAACGTGTTGAGCCCTTCATCTCCTCATTCTTAGCAAAAAGTTTTCTTCTGTTTATCAAGCCTGCACTTAGAAAACTGTGGAACATCGAATTTATTGTACGCTTCATCTGCAGGAATCCTCATGGACTGTGAGAAAGGCTCAAGTAATAGCAGATATGAATCTGGTAAATAGAAAGTTGTCAAAACAGAGCTTCCAGGGGGCATAAAATTCTTTTCTTTAATTTTTGGCATAAATCATAATTGTCCTATGTGAGGTTTTTGTCCAACCAAGTAAAAACAAGCTTGCTGTTTTTTAAAAACCCACTAAGAAACTAAGAGGAAGAGCTTATCTTCTCTATAGTAAAATTTTTGTCTAATCTATTTGCACTTTTTTTTTTTTAATCCACTTGAGTATAGTGGCTGAAAGGGATTATTACAGCCTACAAGGAAGATCATTTGTAACAATATAGAAACGAAGAATTTAAGTAAAATTTCATCACTCAAGAATTTGTAGCTCTTTTTTTTTTGATTCAGAGATACCAGCTTTCTATCTGCTACTGCAGACAAACTGCTTTTTGCTGATAATTCTAGCTACTAATTTTCTTCAGAGATTGGAGTTCCAGGGGCTAGATTTTAAATCTTTCCGCATGTAGAGAGGTCAGTAAAGGAAAGTAATTTCACCGTGGCACCACAATTCTTGGAAATGAACTGTCTTAAAGGCTCGTGTTCGACGAACTTGGGTACTGATTCCTGGGTGAAGAATTTAGGTGCTTAATTCAGCAGGCACTGAATAGCTCTGCAGTAGCCAGAGGAATTGAATACAGCACACGCACATTTCTTTGCAAAATTAGTTGCCATAATTAGTTTGCATCATACATACAGATTCGTGTCTTGGTTGTTGAAGAGGTGATTACACTGCATAATATAACTTGGTATGTCACGTAGGAAAGTACTGTGGGATACAAGCACAGTTTAAACAAGCCATATTTTTATTTTAATAACATTTTAAAATATCGAGCAATGAATTCATGAGAGTAGGTTTTGATTCTCTCACTGTAATAACAAATTCTCTTTGTTTTGTTTTTATTTAGTTTCGTTGATTTTTAAAAAACTCCTTAAGGATGGGTACAAAATGTTAAATTCAACAGCTGGGGTTGGTCTTAAAGTAGATGATGATTATACGTGGAACTCTTTAAACAAGTGCAATGTGAATGCTCCTGGGTTTTTTCTTATGCATGCAAGCTAAGTTCTTTAATTTCTAGTATATCACTGTCTGAAAGTCTTCTGTAAGATTTATTAACTCTACCCTTCCCCTTCCTGCTTTTTAGGTCAGAGACAGCAAATTGCCTACTTGCAAGGAGTACAATAAAAACCCTCCGTTCCCTACGTTTTTTGCTGATGGAGATGAAAAACTACCAGAAGACCTTTTTGATGAGGATATTTTCCAGTTCACGGATCCATCTGTCACATATACATAATGTTCTTCGTATCTTTGAAAACACAGTTTTGTTATTTTCACGTATTTTGCAATTCTGTATGAAAGAAAATCTATGAATTGCAGTCTGGCCAACTGACTCAAACACTTCAGATATTGCCATTTTGGTCAGGTAATCAGATTTCCCACTGTCAATTTGAAACCTGTACTTAAAAGCAAGCAGAGAATCTGAGGGACAGGTTGTAAAGCACACCAAACAGTGTGTCTTCAGTGAGCTTTTGTCCTTTGCCTCAGGCTGTGAAAACTTACACATTTCTGAAAAACTGTTGTTTTGAGATGGTTCCAGTTCATTTTCTGAATGCTAACAAACTCAGTTTCTTTCTTATGTAAAGTATTCTGGGTGACTGATCAATCAAAAAAGGTTCCCAATCTGCCTTGGCATCTGGGGGGGAGATGTGTGGGGAGAGGAGGTGGGGAAGATCCATGAAGAATAATCCAAAATAAAACAAGAAAACGCATTGCTCTGCAGCAGCACAAGCTTGTTTTGCTTCCTTCTTTTCATCAGAGCTCTTTTTCTTCTTTTGCTTTAACGTCAAGTTGAGTTAATTGTAGCAGATACCCAACAAATTTTCCAGAAGGGAGGATGATGCTGGCCATGTGTGGGGTGAGAGGGTGTTCAGATGGGAAATGTTTAGTAACAAAGCAACGCTAAGACTGCAGTGACCACCTGTTTGTTGCCTTTGCTAACAGCTTGTTCTGAACTTCACAGAGGGTACCTTGAATGCTCTCTGGAGAAATATCTCCACATCTACCATTGTTACAAGAGAGCTGTTACTAAGAAAGCAGGTAAAATGTGAGGGATTTGTCTTTATGATAGTGCTCATTTTTCTTCTACCCGACCTTTCAGTAGTAGCTGGAATCATTACGCTCCTTTTATTTTTCATCTTGCCTGATTTACTATTTATAAGTTTGATCTTTTGAACACTGTAAATCCTCTCACCTACAGAAGTAAGTACTTGTCTGTCACTACCATCTGAGCACTTACAAGCCCTACAGTAGTTCAAGAATTTGCATACAAGTTACCATTAATTCTGTGGCAGTGCTGTCCACTCATCTTTGCAGCTTCATCACAAGACATCAGTAAATGAGATTTCTTAAGACCTTACTAATACTATCCAATTTAAAAGGTGATGTCCTTGTCCTTGTGGTGACTTCCAATCACTGAAGATGTTTTATTTTTTTTTTTGGAATTGCTTGAAGAAACCACATGCCATCTTATAAAGGCTCTGTGTAGCTGCTGACTTGTAGTAGACTGGGAGTGATCATCAGAGACTGTGATATGGAAATATGAACTGGTGTATATCTGCATTGTAGCGTATGCTCTTTGCTCAATTCAGTTGAATATAAAATATGATTCAAATAAGTGCACCAGAATGCTGAAGAAACAGCAGCCCCCTCATGCTTCCCCTTCCCATCAATCACACAGCAACGTGATGCAAGTGCAGACAACGCACACACAGCAGACGTGATGCAAAAAGCAGGTAGCAAATACCAAGTGGGGTGTTGTGTTTTGGCTGTGGTACTAGCAGTGAGTGACACCTCTCACCTGTTCCAGATAGTTGCCATTTCCTGAGGAGGAGATTGGTCTTCAATTTCCCGATTGCAAAATAGATTTTAAAAGTTACAGCTTTTCAAGTTTGCGTGCTGTGGAACACACGTAAATCAGGGAGTGTCCAGGTATGTAGCCCACTGTTCTGCTCTGGCTTAGGGGATAATTCTGACACACATAGGCTTTTCTTGAGGTGCTTTGATGTTGTTTTTTTTGTTTTACTTGGTAATTGATCCTGGACTATGACAGAGATGACCATACAGAGAGATATCTTTTCCTATTTGGTTTCTCAGCCAGAATATCCTGGTTGTGGGATTCTCTCCTGTGAGTAGTTTTATTTTGGGTTTGCTTTCAGCATATGCCTTGCGAAGTCCAAAGAATCGATGTGAGCTCAAAGGGAGCCATGGGTTTATAAACATAAATTAAGATGAGCTCTGTATCGGGTATTATTTCAGTGTGAGGGGAAAATTGACGACCTACTTCAATTCCAGTTTCTTTGGTAAGAGAATAACTTCTCCCTTTTTGACATAAACAGTGACATTCCAATGATCTGATCATGTTACTTTTTAGATTCCTTGTCCAGGGAATGATGCAGTCATTCAGGGAATCCTGTACATAATGTTGGTTTTTTGTTCAGCTTTAAAATTTCTATTGAAACCTATATACTATCAGTAGTCTTTGCAGTTTTGCTTTTGAAATGCATGATGGGTGTGAGCCATATGATTTTTCCAGATGCTGCTTATTCAGGTCTTTTTTTTTGTTGAGGTGTGCAAGTGAAACCTTTTCCATCTTTGTTTATCAAGAGTGCTTGAACACCAAAGACAAGAGCTGTCATAGCTCAAGTAAAGACTGATGTCCCAAAGGTAAGTATTTTCTGTAGAGCAAATGCACTGAGATGGATAAGATCTGTTGATGTGAGCTCAGAGTAGATGGGAACATAAACATCCATTAGACCTGTTCTTCCATCAGGCGCTGAAAGGCTTATGGTGTTTATGGTATATTTTCCTTATACTCCCCATCTCTGTTTACTGCTTTCCTGACTAATGAAGGGACTTGAAGCAGGAGAAAGGCAGGCTGAATTTATTTCAAGGAGCAAAATTGTTCAGAAGCATAATGGCACCAAATGCTTTAAGCCCACCTACAAATTTGTTTTTAGAAAAGGGTGCTTGATGAACTGTTTTTAGACATTATCAAAGGTGCTGGAGCTGAGTATTCTTCAATGTGGCTGAAGGTTGTGGCTAATTGAGCAGATGTGCTTTTAAGAATCAAATAAAAGCAGACAAAATTAGGCAAATATCAGGTTCTCATGTCTCAGATGAGTCAGCAGTTTCTCATGCAAAAGAATGTTAACTTTACTGAAAAGGCAAACTAAGGGCTCTGTTGCAAGTAGATACCTGTGTGTTTTGTTGCTATGTCTTGAGTAATGGAAGTTTAGAGCCATCAGGCAACATTTGCTCAGGCAAGCAACAACAGCAACAAAAATATGTTCTTATTCCATATTACCTGTAGATTATTAAAGAAGAAGGAGCTGAACATGTAACCAGGAGTCTGAATCCTGTAGGACAACATCCTACCTATGTTACAGTCTGTTCTGCTGCCTGAAGAAGTAATTGTTGGCAAGCTCTACTAACACTGCCTTAACTTGTGAAGACTGCTGTGAGGTCTCCCCAGAGACTTCTTCAGGCTGAACAACCCCAGCTCTCTCAGCCTGTCTCTATAGGAGAGGTGCTCCCGCCCTCTAACCATCTTTGTGGCCCTTCTCTGGAGTTGCTCTGGCAGTGAGTTCTGCGTCCTTTTTGTGTTGTGGGTGAGGCGCTGAGCTGGGGTTTGCATGTCCAGAAGCTCGGTACCCCCTCCTTAGGCTGTTCTGTTTGTTTGGGTTAGTGGGGTGTTTTTAGCATCACTGACATGCTCCTTTGGAGGAGGATGTAGGGTTAAGCTTTAGCTGTACCTGTGGCTTCATGACATCAGTGCTCTGAAAAATGAATTATCTTCAATAATAACCCCTCTCAGTGGTTCTGTAGTAGTACATGAATAAACAGTGTCAAGCTTACAATATAAGTTGAAAGTAAAAAGACAGCAGGAAGAGGAAATCAAAACACTCATCTATCACTTGACAACATAATTGCAGTCATTGATGATAAACAAGGAGAGTTTATTTCTCTTCAAATACAATACTTTTACGTACCATTGCTCTGTCATTATATGAGACCAATAAACACTTTTGTTTGCCGTTTTCACTTCATGTGGAAAAATGTCTTTTATTCTGTTAGCATTTAACAAATATTATTCCAGTAAACGGAAGGGATGACTAGAGTGTGCATGTAAAAATTCCGCCTTCCTTACTGTTTCCTTGCTGAATTCTGAAAGTCCTGGAGGACTTCGATGATCTTAGAGGTCTTTTCGAACCTTAATGATTCTACGATTGAAAGAAAACTGATCAGGATGTAAACTCTGAGTGGGTCTGACCCGTGTAACCCCCCTGGCTCCGTGATGCCTGGCAGCCGTGAGCCCGACACCCCCAGCCAGAGGTTTTGCACTGGCAGGCTGGTGCCAGCCCTGCACCTGTGACCTCCAGCACACGGGGCTCTCCTGCGATGCCAACGTACTTACTATTTAAAGGAAATTGCTGGCCCCATCCTAGGGTGCCTCATAAAGTCTGGCTAAATAGAGGAGTCCAGTAACCACAGTGAGGACAGTGGTGGGGTTCATTAATTTTAGGAGTGCGGTGTCTGTAGCTATCACTTGCCTTAGATCATTCCGATTTATGTCGTTCCCCCATGTCCTTGAGATTTCACATGAAGAGTGCCTCGGTTTTGTGACTGTAAGCATTACTTGTATATAATGTCTTCTAATAATTAGCTCCTGTGCCCTTCAGTGCACAGATACTGCTTATTAATTGCCTTTAATGAGCATCTCTCACCTGCGGCAAATTGCCCTGCTCTGTTGCACACCTTAGCATGTAGCATAGCATAGGATGATTAATTCATATAACATGCTTAAGGACACTTAGCAGCTGTAAAAACATGCATAAATGCTGACCTTGGTCTTGGGTATTTACTGGTTTTGGAGTCAGCATGGAGTTCTGGGAGAGGAATTTAAGTTGATTGCCTGGTGTAATGTTATCACAACCAGAAAGAATTCATTTCAGTTGGTGCAACTCTGTTGTACCTGAAGTGTGGCAGCAAAACAGACAGACAGATGGCAGCTTTTCCTGAGGAGTATGTACAGCCAAATTGTGGTATCAGGTAGGAAAGGGGTACATTAGGACTGGTAGTCTGTAAATAATTGCAGCCTGCTGACTTACCTCATGCAGTACCCAGAAAGATGTGTGATGTGGCCTGGGGAAGACCATCACACTGGTTCTGTCCCCTGCCATTCTGTCGGTGCACTGTTCCTTGCACATCTTCCCCTGGTTTTACAGAAGTGTGTGCGTGGTAAGTGTGAACGGGCATCACAAGGAAGATTTCCAGCAGCATCAATGTCCGTGATAATGTCCTAGTTCTCTCTGCCTCACTCCCCTCATTCTAATAGGCTGTTACATATGGGGTCCCACCTGTGTGAATGGTTGATAAGCCATAGACTCATTTCTGTTTTAATACCGAAGACCTGAGGTACATTCTTACTTTCTTTGATTGCAGTGACACCTAGCTACTGCCCATGATGAATTGAAAATCAACTGCTTGTGAATAATTTCATGTGGAGGTTAAATTAACGTTCACTTTCATGGCAGTAACTTTGAGCACTAGAACAGAACCCAGAAGTCAGCTGAGGAAATGAGTGTGGTTTTCAATGTGAAAGCAGAAAATGGCTTGAATTATTTGCTGTAACCTAATGAGTATATGCTGGAGACGGAGCCTTCTGTGCTCTGGTGCTTATTGCTGCTTCTCAAATTCCTGTGTGTAAAATCTTCTGGCATAAGCTGTACATATTGAAGTCAAATTATGCATAAATCCAGATCGGGGGGTTTGGAAGGGGCAGGACTGCAAGGGGAGACAAAACAAATTGACTTAAACCAATTTCATATTATTAAAGTTGTGCTATATAATTTGCTTCACATTTCCCTGCTTGACAGCCTTAGAGTCAGCTAAGTCAAGTTTTCATCTGTCTGTTTTCATCTGCTTCCTCATTTTCTTTCTAAGTAGTAGAAAACCTTTAAAAACATGGGTTTTTTCAGGTACTCAGAACCTTGAAGAGGGACCCTTGGCAACCCGATACTTTATCAAAAAGCAGTATGACTCATCTTCATAGACAAGGCAGTCATTTTATAAAAGTTTCTTTTTTTATTTCTAGAAGATCAAGAGGAAAGATTAACATCGCTGAAGCAGAGTCTTTTCTGCATGTGGCCTCCCTGAAAGTGATGTTCCACAGATTCTCACCAAATACTACGTGAAACCTTTTGTTGCTCCTTGCAGTAATGAGCTTGCAGCACAAATTACAGTTTTGGTGCCTCAGCCTTGCTTAATATGTGTCTGCCCAGCGCCACACAAAATATGCATGGAAATTTGGGAGTTGGCAATGAAAGATTTATCACATGGTGCATAGTTGAAAATCATGATGCCTTTCTCTGCAGTGAGCAAGAAAGACATTTCTGTCCGCTGGTTTGTTCTCAGATTGCACCACCTCTTTCAGAAGGGAGGTTTTTTTGCAGGAGTTTCCATGTTCTTCCTTAGGCTAGCCTGAAATTCCTTTATTTGGCCTGAAAGTTGAGTTGCATATGGAGAAACAGCCTGACAGAAAAGAAACCAATTTTGTTTTGTTTCCCTCATCTTCCACTTCCCTTGATCACGGGTCGAGAGAGAAGTGCTTTCCCTGTATGCCACTTAAAGAGAAAATCAGTTGTTTCTGTGAAATTGCCAGTTGGTTTGTAACCTGCTATTTCACCCTCACAGAGAAAGTGCTGTGAAATGTTCTTTGGCTCTTTGTCACCCTATCTTGGATCCATAAGGCCATGGCTCTGAGCCCAAAGGTTATCAGCCTGCAGGCACTGCAAGTGCCAGAGACAGAATGTTTCAAGCCTTGTTATACAAAGCTATTGGACAATTTAATGGTGCTGCTGCTGAAGCCTACCTGTTAGGGGGTGCACTGAGAACACTTGCCTACCCTGATCATGCACACAGCATGGAAGGAGTTTTGGGGGGGCTTTGTCTTCTCATGCTATTGAAAAGCCAAGAAGTGCTTTTGGAAGCACAGTTTGCTAAGTACTCTGCACAGTGGCTCTCAGAGCTGTGAATTTTTACCATCTCTGAGTTAGTAGCTGAATAATCCAAACAGCACACAGGTGTACACACTAAGTGTGTGTACGTGCCTGTCCTTCAGCGCTTGCTCTTTGTTCATTTCTGATCAGGAGACTCAGTGACAAGCTTTCAAGCATCGCCTGTTTACCGTTCAGTGCAACTGCTCCAGCTGGCGAAAGTCTGCTCTCTGCACTCTTTGAAGGAAGGAAAAAAATCAGATGGAGTCCTGAAACTTCAGTGTAGACACGTAAGCAAAAGCATTGGCCTTCTCCCCTGTTGTGCATCCCCCCAGTCAGATCTATTACGTTTACTGATGTCCAAAATATGTGCTTTGATGTGAACAGAAAACTTGCTTTTGTCTGAAAGGCAGACTGCATCAGAAATATCATCAGGTGGCGTCATCTGTTCGTATTGAAGCCACCTGACCTGAAGCCATCGTATTAACTGATCAGCTTGTCTTAATCATTTAATGAGCTTTATTGTGGATGATTAAAAGTAATGTTTTTAAGCACAGAGAGATTTTGACAAAGAGTTTCATAGTTATTAAATGTCAAGTTAAAATAATTGCTGTTTTATAAACTTGTATCTTGTCTGTTAATTCATACGTAAGAAACTTAATGAATTACTAGTGCCTAGTTATTTACAAAGTATTTTTACAACCAGACTCTTATCTTTCCAAATGCTATTATGTGTCTTTAAATTTATACTAGTAAGTAGTGGCTTCAAGAGAGCACAAGTCTGTGAGATGTCACTATACTGATTGATCCCACAGCCTGTGGAGTTTACATGAAACTTGACCCAGGACAAGTGTGTGTGAGGTCCTGGAGAAGCAGGGACTGCTAAGAAAGGGGTTTGAAAGAGAAGAGAGTAAACACCTGACAGCTGAGGACTGGGCACATTGTTAGAGCTGTGGTGCACTGAGGGCAATACACCTAAAATCTGATGGACAGAGAGGAACCATGAGGGATTGAGAAGGAAGATGTGTGTAAGAAGCTTCAGGAGCCCAGCATTGCAGGCACTGGGACATGGTGTGGTGATGAGCAACTGAGGAATTTGCAGAGAAGCAGTTGTGATAGTTCTGACAGGAGAGAGGCATGGCTTCATGCTGCAGGTTGGTGGGAACAAGGGAAGAGACTGTAAAACCTGGATGGACATGAATAGTCAATCTAGGAAGTGTTGGTCACTAAAGACTGTGTTAAAAGGATCCAGCTTGGGCATCACCTGAGAGAGCAATCTTACAAAATCAGATAGATGAACTCTCAGGAGGCCAAGGTTGGAGGAAGATGGAGGGGATAAAGATGCCCCACATATGCGGCGAGCCTGCTTTAACCCAGCTGAAAAGATAAGCAACCTTCTTGAAATGAGAAATTCAGGTGCATAATCTTCAGAAGAGGAATTCCAGGCACTGAAGTATTTTCTGAGGGAAGTGCCTGCTGGTTGCCCGCAGCTAGGCTTTCATTCCATGATTAAGGGCAGGCTTTAAATTTAAGCCCCATCCTTGGTGATTCCTATTAGCTGACTTAAGTAATCCCCTGCTTGCTGTGCCTGGTGCCGTGCGCTCCTGGTACCAAGAGCATTTTGTAAGGGGCCAGCGGGACGTACAGACCTCACATTTTGAAAGCTGAGCGCAATGCAAAGACGAGCTGTGCTGAGGAGTCCATCAGCCGCTCCCTGTCTGTTCTCTCATCTATCTCTATTTGCCTCCCTGTGGCAGTGGCTGTCAGTCATTTAATAACAAACTTAATTACTGCTAGTGACCTGTTGGGTGTGTGTTGTGGCCTGTGAACTTAGTGCAACAACCAACAAGAATCAGAGGAGTCAATGCAATACATTAGATTGGTGGAGGAAGAGAAAGTTTTATGGAACGAGTTGAAAAGGCTTCATTCTGCATCTGTTGTGTACCCAAAAGTAGCTACAGTGAAATATTGGAGGTTCACTTGGAATGTAACGTGTGTCTGACAGGCTCTGTCACTGATCACATCTGTGCCTTCCTGGTGGTTCTTACACAGCACAAATTTTGTGTTAACATCTCCAGAAACCTGTTGACAGATAAAATCCTAAAAGGTGATAATATCTTAATAACAGCTAAGCTTTCTTCTTTCTCCTTTTTTTTTTGCCCTCCCTTTAAGAAATATTTTTTTTTTCTTTTTTTTTTTTTTTTTTTTTTCTTCAGTACCTCGCTGTAACGGCCAGCCAGGTCTGTAACCCCTGATCAGCTGTTGCCAGGTGCTGCAGGTATGACAGCAACAGTGATTGGATTCTGTTCTGTACATGGAATTCCAGCATTTTTTCTGGAAAAAGCGGAGGATGCTTGACTACTTCACTGCAGAGAGCTTGAGGATAGCTTTTATTCCATGTGAATTTTAATCTGCCTGTCCTCAGGTGCCTTTTTCCCTCTCTACTTCATTCAGTTTTACTTTGTGTTAAAAACTGGGAACATCAGGGCAGGATCTGACCATTTTTGCCCTTTGTAGGTTCAAGTATTCAAAAGCAAAACTTGAACTGATCAACCTTGAGGATTTTATAAACTACAGATTGGATCTCATAAAATCTAGCTCCAGGTTCGCAGACTGAGTAGTCTGGTCAGAGTTAACTAAAATTTAACTTTATAGATATAATTCCTAATTTCTTGTAATTTCATTGCAAAGCTACACTTTTTTTTTTAAATCCTTAAATGTAGAAATATACACTTTTGCACATTCTTCTGCAAAGTCATACCCAAGGGAACCTGTGTGAAAGGACTGAATGTGGATGTACTATCTTCACAGCAACAGTAACGTAAAAAAATTTGCCAGTGCAGCTCTTCATCTGAAGGACTGGGATAAGTGGAGGTGACTGGGAAAGCAGTGGCTGTAAGACATGGCTTGTACTGGTGGACTGCAGGACAACATGCACTCCTCTCCAGCCAAATGCTTTCCTGTCACCAGGAGGTGACAGCAGGGTTGTGCTTTCAACCTCAAAACTGGTTCCAGTGCAACCTGGGGTGAGCCTTAGAGACACAAATGTCTCATGTCCTGGAAGAGCCTCCCTTCTGTGGCACAAGGAAGCTTTTGGACCTAAAGATAACTCTGGTCTGAGGGCTTTGCCATCGTGGTGAGCATTACATCAAGTTTTATAGATCTGTGTTTTTGTTTCCCAGCAGTTCTCACGCTCAGGTCACTGTGGTTAATGTATATAGCAGTGTCTGCTTGGTCTCACTCCCAGTGGATGGCTGAAGACTGTTGGCCCCTTTTATTTGCTATTTTGCAGGTTTAATTGTAGGACTTGCCTTACAAATGCTATGAGATGGATATCTGGGTGCTACATCTCCGTAAAGTTTGCAGCATTATTTTATTTCCATTTGGTCATTGCGATGTTTGTTGGTTCCCATGGGAACACAGGTAAGCCCAGTGCTGAGTGCCTTGGACAAAACATTAATTACGCTTACAAAATTGTGTGTGCAATAGAGAATTTTAATTAAATCAAGGCTGGGGAGGAAAAAAAAAAACATCAAAAGCCTGAAACAGTTTTCTTTGCATCCAGGAAAATTACCCAACTCTTATGTTAAAAAATTCTATACTTTTCTACTTTCCTCTAGTGATTCCTGTCATGAAATTTCATACAGTAACTGCAAAGTGCTGTAGGCTACAATATGACTTTGAACCAAGGGCTCAGGTGCTTGGGTTTCAGTAGGTTCATCCATCTGTAAACCAGCCAGACCTTTATGAAAAAGGAAGGAAGAAAGAAAGAAATTTTCCTGATGATATATTGCTAACAAAAGCAGGAGACCTCATGTATGTACTTTGCATGGACAGATGCAGTTCAGCTCTCCTTGGTGTGCTGAGGCAATGTAGCTTAGTTTTCAAATGAGTTGCAGTGGCACAGACTGCAAAGCAACAAAGCCAATCTGGTCCTAAGGGACTTAAAATTACTGTTCAGAAAGTTGGAGCAAGGTATTCTTCAGTACCAAAAAGTTTCAGGTCACCTAATTTAGGGGGGCGCACCACTGGTAGTGACAGTAGGCAACTAAGTGCTTGCTGGAAAATTTTCCTCACCTCTGTTTTAACCTTCAGCATGAGTTGTATCTTGCGTGGTGTTTCAGCCTGTAATGATTCAGGTGGCATGAGCGGGAGTTGGTACCAGCTTCTGCTGGCTGGAGCTCCCTGTGGGCAGAACAGAACAGCTCACCCTGCATTGCCCATGCTAGGAGGGCTTGTGCTGCTGTCTGTATTTGTGCCCTGGACCCCAAATTCTTTTAGTAGAGCAGGGAGTGATGCAGCCTTTTGGGTGCAAGGAAAAGCTAACAGATTTTTGCTGATGCTGTAATAAAACCACATCACTGGAGCTACTACAGACTTAGATGAGGAGATTAACTTGAGTCTTTGAAAGAACCAGAAAGCAAAAGTAAGAACTTAATAATTATTTTATTTTTTAAAAAGTAAACTGTTAGCAGCCTCTCACTGTCTTTTGCTTTAATTCATCTTATGATTGAACAAACATTGTGAAATCCAAACAGCATATGAAGTATCTTGTTAAATGCAACTGGTATCCAATCCTAGTCCCACAGTTCCTTAAGTGTCCAAGCCATGAAAATGAGAGCAGACAAGCTCTATTTGCAAGTCAAATTATCAAAAGAAATCTAAATAATCAATCCATTCCTTTTCAGTGCAGTTTGACCACACTTTTTTTTTCTTACCATCCTATTCATCCCTACCTAATTGAGGTGCAAAACAAGGTGGAGGGGATGGCCCTCTACTTACAAATATTTACTTTCCAAATGTCATCTGTTGCTTAGGTTGAACGGGCTTCCCTTACCCCGGGAGACCTTTGCCATTTAAGCTTTTACCTATCTGCTCACTGTTTGCTCTGGAAATCCTGATTCAGTCTAATATTGCTATTTACTATCATCAATAGTGGCAGCTGCAGCATTAATAACAAGTGCTACTTACGTTACCCAAGGCCTTAGGGAGTCCAGTTGCAAAGTGGCCCTCTGCTTCACTGTACCTCTGAGGTGGCCTTTGCCTGGAAACGCTACTGAAGTCTGCAAGAGAGGAGCTGGAGGAGCTGAGCCTCTCTGCTGATCAGCCCCACCCTCTGTGGAGCTCACTGAGCTGAACCACTGGTCAGTGAAGGAGGATCACAAAGGCTGGTGGACCCTATTGAAAAGGTGCTTTCTCCAGTTCCTGGATAGCTGAAGTTAAACCTACATGAATTTTGGGATCAATGAAGCAAACCAGCAGAATGAAAAGACTGAACAATGTGAAACAGGAAGCTAAAATGAAAAAGGAAGAGGCTGGCTGCACTTCATTTTCTTCTGGTAGTGACCTAAATTTTGTCTCCTATATTCAGTTTTGCTGATTTTTCAGCTGTGGGCACCTCATTAGCTAGATGTTTCAAATTATTTGACTCCTTATTTAGGTACTTAAATTTAGATGTAAGACATTTAAGGCAATCTTGAAAAAGTCTTGCTCTGTTGGAATTACATCTTTGCATCTGCTCCTCGTACTCCTATCTGAGCTAGGATAACATCCGCAAACTGTGGCATGAGAGGTTCAGGATGGACATTAGTAAGAAATTTCTCCACACTGGAAGAAGTTCCTGAGAAGCTGTAGATTAAGTTTCTAGTTTAGACCAGTGTCTGCGGGAGAGTCAGATATGTGGAACTGCTGTACCAGTGCTGCAGCAGCCAGCATTTTTGGGACTCTGTGAAAACAACCCTAAACTGTCTATATTTCAAGTGTAGGCCAGTGAGCTGATCCTCATGGCTAGAAAATGGACAGAAAGAAAATTATAAATGACAACACAAATATTTGTTCTACTGTGTATTCAGAAAGGACTGTGATTCTTTATTTTTTTTTTAATGAAATGTGCTATCAAAATCCTTGCTGTCCATTGTCCATCCCCAACAAGCCAATCTTGCCATTCCTTACTATAACTGCAGTTTAAACACTGGCTGTGTTTCATACTAGAGCAAACCATGTGGCTATAATCATGTTTTCAAACGTAAACTCAGTCTTAAAGTTTACTTTATTTTTGCGAATAATCTTTAGTAACACTCGAGGGAATCTACCTATTTCAGTGAGTTCTATCTTCAGGTTTTCACTGGTCCTTCCTCAGCCAGGCTCTCCCTGGATTTTTGAGTGCTGGTGTGAGTTCCTACTCTGAGCAGGAGGGAATGGGTACAACTCAAAATGGGTTTTACACTTGTAGAATTCACAAGCTGTATGATTCTTTGCTAGATGTCATGAGATACGTCCCTGGAAATGTTACTGATAACTTATCATTTCCTTTAACAGTCCCTAGATAAGGTGTCACCGCTGAGCTGCCAAGTCCCGAGTTGCGTTCAGACTCCAAACTTTTTGTTGCAAGACCCTGCACCAGCTCCTCCCCCCACTGAGAGCAGCTGGTTTTTCCCCATGGGAGTAGAGCCTGACACCCCTCACAAACAGTCCTGTTGCACTGCACAGGGTGGGGCTGGATGGTAAAGCCTGGGTCACTGAGAATTGTTTGGGATACACCCTTAGCCAATCAATATTGTCCCAGCTCTAGTAATGCCTCCAAGGGAGAATGTGGCTTCCGTCCCCACACATTCGCCTCTACCTCTTAAGCAAAGAATGAACTAGTTTTGTCACGCACACGGTCCATCTCCTCTACTTCCCCCCTCGCTCCAAATATTTACTTCTCCCTCTCCTGATAAACTGCTTCAGCTTAACATATGGAGGCTGGAGATTTGTTCTCTCTGATTTTCACCCATAACTGGCTGTGAACTATTTATAGCATCAGTCTAAATCCATTTCCCCCCTGTTTTATACTTGTGAATCAAGCAGAGTTCAAATGAATGTCTGCATGAGAGGTGTGGGAGGCTTCAGAGAGATGAAAATAACAGGAAGGCAGCTGCTGTGTGTTGGCTCCATTGGTGTGGCTCAGCACCCACCTGTCTGTGAGGGGATGGATTGACTTATATTAATCAAAATACAGTTAATATTAAAAAAAGGCAGAGAAACTCTTCTGCTTGAGTACTAAATTTCCATTCATTTTGCAGTTTATCTTCCTCCACAGGCTCATCAGAAAACAGAAAGCACCATTGTGCTGGTGATTGCTGGGATTCTTCTTAGCAGAGTGGAAGAGGGGGAACACAATACAATTTAGCCTTTAAAATCTGGAGGTGCAGAGAGAGAAGTCCTAATCATTGCTGTGCCTGCTATTACCAAAATCACTTTTAAAGTCTCTGTAAAAGCCTGCCTTGCCAGGTGGGTGTTGCAGAAGTACCCCTAGGAGTGCTGAGATGCCCGTCCCCACAACTTACCTTCAGAGTCCAAAGCAGCAGTCCAGGCAAGGGGCTGCTTTTTGGCCTTGCAGAGCAGACTCAGGCAGCCCTGGAGGCTGCTGTATGAAAGATCCTGTAGGCTGAGTGCCACTGTGCATCCATCTCCGTAAAGCACAGCAAAATGTCACATCCATGTGGGCAGGCACTGGCTCTCCCCCTAGAAAATCTCGGCCGACCTCAGCAGACAGCTTGTCTATTCCCGCTGAAGCCGCAAACGCTTGGGGTAGGCGTGTTTTCGTCCTTGGTTACTTGTAAAAGCCCTCTGCAGTTTGGCTGTTCTGTAAATAGCAATTACATTTAAGTCCTGCTGAGAAACGTATTTAGTACAAAGTCCTGCAGGAAAATGCACTGAACTGTCACGTCCAGGTGGAAGATCTTGAAAGAGGTTCTAACTCCCCATGTGGTTATGTGGGGCCCAAACGAAATTCCAAGTGCAGATGAAGAACTTTTGCCAAGTGGGATGGATACCTTAGGTGAAGGCGTCAGCCAGACTCCTGGTGTGGCTCTGGGGAAGGAAGACTCTCCCAGGCTCTGCACTGCTGACCCCTTCATTGATCATCACTCTCCAGCAGCCTCATTGGTGTGGGAGATCTGCTTGGCCGCTGGGCTGACCACCCACCCCGGCTCTCCTTGACGCTTGTGTTTGCACCAATAAAGAGTGGCCAAAGCCTGGGAAAGTTTGGTTGTGCCTAAGGAGACATCCTTATGAGACCACCTGGGCCTGGTACTGTGATGTGGCCCTGCGTCAGGAACGGTGTGTGCTGTGGGTGCCATTTTACTCCAGACGTTGCGTGGGTGATATCATGGAGCTGACTGGTCCCCACACATATACTCTTGATTTGCTGTGGTACCGCTGCCAGGCCTTTTATTAGCACTAGATGAGAGGTGGACATATGACTAAATGGTCTAATTTTGCATAGTGCAAAAATATTGATGAGCAAGAGGCTCATCAACACATAATAAAAAAATAGATGACTTACACCTCTTCACTGCCCTGGCGTGGTAAAACAGTGACTTCTCTCTGGGTTGTGCAACCTTACACACAACAACAAGTAATAAAATAGTAGCAAACTATGGCTGTGTTCAAAGCTTGATCCTGAAAACATTTTTTCTGCCTTGATCAGCTGGAAACTGCACTGTACAGAACTTTCTGAGGAGATGCCTTTAATTTTATGAGTTACGTTGCTAGTAAGTACCTTACTTAATTATTATTATCATGTGCTCCCAAGGATTTCATCTTTTCTTCTCCCTTCATAAACCACCTTCTTCTCTGGGGAAGTGTCTCAAGAAAAAAATGCTCTGTGGGGCCTTTGCAAGGTTTTTGACAGGCTCCTTTAGGTGAGAGTGGGGTTTAATCCATCTGTCCCAGAATAAGTGGCTGTCACCTCTGTGTGCTGCAAATGCCTGAAAACTACCTACCATCAGTGAAGGGCTCTGGATACAGATGTACTTGGGAAAGTGGGGTGTCTGCTGTGATGGGTGATGTTCCCTTCTTGTGTTTAAGCTGTGCTAAACTGGTGTGGGGGATGATATTACCACATCCTTCGATGGCAATTCAGCCTAGCTTGTGATCAAAGCCAAAATTACAGCGATAGTGTGACATTTGAAAAGGCAGTCGTGAAAACTCTGTAAATGGTATTGGGCCACTGAGGAAGGACTGGGTTGGTATTGGCACAGACGCAGCACTTAAGGAGCTCGAGTGTTTCTAAATAGTCTTCTTTTCCCTTTTTTCCCTTTTTACAAATGGTGTTTGATCCCACTATTGTGGAGCCAGCTGGGAAAGCACAGATGAAGGAGAGCTATGAAGATCTCTTTCCAACAGCCCTGTTTTAGGAACACATCCACTCAGGACAGAAGTTCAGAGAAATTCACTTTGCTGAAGAGGCTCATCCAGATGGGCACAAAGCCAGGCTTTGCCCACTGGGCTGCAGGGTTGTCTTTAAGACAGTTCTGTTGTATAGGGCTGTGATTCATGGACCATATTAATCCATAAAACATCTGTGAGGATAGTAGTGTTTCCATCTGATTGTTAAGCATGTCATAGATTTTTATGTATATATATATATATATATAAAAAATATATATATATATGTATATACTGAGGGTATAGTTTTGGAGGCTATAGTATGTATCTCTCCCAAAATGGAAAAGTTACTATTTCTCATTAAAAATAACTCTTTTTTCTACAGGACTTGAAATAATTATGTATTTCTGGTACTTCTGAACCCCATCCTGTTAGTTTTTCTCCATATATTTGTTGTTTTGGCTATCTACAAAAAGTGTTGCATCTTATGTCTCTGCTTCATACTCCTGATTTTTATTCATGTCACTAATAATGGCACGGGTTCTGGTCACTCAGCATTCAGAATCAGCCATGTCAGGCAATGCACACATGTTCCTCCTGAAGATAAAAATCAATTTTTTTGTCTAAATTCATTTAGACAAATGAAAAAAATACTATCTTACTGCCATCAGAGCTTCTGCCTTCCTCTGATTAGAGTCAGTAAGCGCATCCCTCTGATTCCTGCAGCCCTTGCATTAGGCCATTATAGAGAACGGAGCTTCTTTAAACAAAAAGTATTTTTCCGTTCTTATAACTTACAGCCACGAACTTTCTGAATTTGATCATTGGTGGTTTTGAAGCCAGTTCCAAGAAGATCAGTTCCCAAATCATACAATTGTTCTTTTTTTTGCTTTGTTTTGTTTTTTCTATTTCATTATGCTGTATTTGCCAAGGCAAGGTTGATTTTCACCCTGGCGTATAGTCACACTCCAGCTTCAAGTCTGCCAAAATCAGCAGCAGTCCTTGTAGAAGTGACCCAACTGTGCACACAGCCCATAGACCAGTTTAGAGGAAAAGAGACTTCAGAAATAAAAATGAGTCAGAGAAGGATATGGTCATCATCTGACAGGGGTCACCAAATGGCTGCATTGGACCACAATATGTGAAAGGCTGATTTGCACTGATTGGTACCCTCCTATTAGCCTTGTTCTCCTTGGCAACCTAATGTTCCCCAGATCTTTGTGCCTTTATTTGATCTAGGATATCCACAAAATAAGATGAGTCTGGCTGGATTCATCACGTTCAAGGATCTGTCATGCTCTGGGTTGATACAGAGGCATATTTTTGGTCAGAAGGGGCAAGGACATTCTCAGCATTGTGTGTCTCAAAGACCAGAAACGTGGGACAAATGAAGGCAGAGTGGTGCAGAAGTCCACTGAGATGCTCTGCCAAGGCTGTGGGCTAGAGCAGCTCCTTTCACAGCTCTAAGCCACAGCCAGACTTGGCTTGAACATGACCAGAGGGAAGCCATCCAGTTCCCTCTCCACTGCCCTTGGCCACCCCTTGTGCTCGGCAGGCGTACAAGAGCACTGAGCCTGTATGAAATAATAGAGGATTGGCACCACTCACCAGCCTGGGATAGCACATTAACAAAACCAGACACATTAAAGGAAGGGCTCAACATTTTCCTGGGGAGCACTGAAATTTAAACAATTGCTTTTAGGCAGTCCATTTCAGAAAGCCCAGCTGGGAAGACCACCTGCTTTCTCTGTGCCATTGTGATAAGATGCCAAACTATCTTGGAGCGGCTCCTCACTGCAGGTGGCTGCTCAGCTGGGTCCCCCACAAGCCTTTTGATGTGTTGGGGAATCAAAGGGAGAGACACAAAGAATAGGCAGAAGTCATACATATGAATGGGCACATACATAGACAGTAACCTTTCCTCCTCTGATTACCCTAGCAATAAATGCTTGTGACATCAATACTTTATGATTACGAACCCTGCACTATTACGAAGTGCTGCTTTCGAATTGCAGGTGGAGGGAGAGGAATTAATCACCTTAGTTTAAGACAGCTTAAGTGACAGCTGAAGTTCTATAAAGTTTCAGAAGTTGGGGTGAGTGAACATCATACAGATAAACCATTAGTTCTGCAAGGAAGTTTCCTGGTGTGAGACACGTAACATATGAATTTGTTATGTGGCTGCTCTTGGTTGCATGTTCCACTTCATGCAAAATAGCACCATGAAGCCCTACATGTGCTTACTTGTTTATGTGTGTCTGTGTGTGTGTGTAGGCATATATGTGCGCACACATTTATATGTCCAGGTACATATTTAATAAGCATTTTACATATGTGTGTGTATAGGTATCATACATCTTATACATATTTATATATGCAGACATACAGAATGCAAAAGTGCTAGGTTGTAGTGCTAGGATGGTTTAACAGTGATGGTTAATTGAGTAAATAAGAACAGGAAACATTTCTAGCATCTGAGCTCTTACCAGCTGCTAAGATCTAGCCAAGAGCAAGAGGTGTGTGTAGGTTTTGAAAAGAGATTAATTAACATCATATTTTTACTCCCAAATTTTGCCTGATTTGGTTAATTTTTGCAGTCTTCTACATTTTATGCCTTATAGTAAGATTTATCCTCCAGGTATTTACAGTAGGGAGACTAAAGCCTGGTGTATTTTCTGCAGCTCTGATTGCAGTGTTTAAGTCGCAATTCAGTGGATGCAGGTGCAGATGGGGCAACAAAGACAGACAGAGGGATGGAGATATTGCCATCCAGGAGGAGAAGGGCCCTTTTAGGGTAGATATGCCTGTTCCCTAGCGATTATGCAAGAAGGTGAGGAAATAAAAACTAAGAAACAAAAATGGTTTTAAGATGGCCAGGGATAAATTCTAACCTGAAACAGTGTTAAGCAGTAGAGACTAAAGTACTTGTCCATTCTAAGACACAACCTTTTTAGGTTTTGAAGGCCACTTGACCATGTGCAACAGCTGCTGGCTACCAGGGCTATGAGGTCTCTTCCCATACTCTATTCACAGCTAACCAGTGCAGTACAAATAATAGGGATTTAGCGTATCAAAATGTTAAAAATCTTAAAGGGAGATGGCTTCATATAGACAACATGATAAAATCAAACCACAGAACCTGAGACTCTCAGGGCTCTCCTAGGAACGGAAAATATCACTGGTTTCTGGGATCTGGAAATGGCTGCCCGGATGTAGGATCATAGAATCATAGAATGGTTTGGGTTGGAAGGGACCTTAAAGATCATGTAGTTCCAACCCCTCTGTCATGGATGGGGACACCTTTCACTAGACCAGGTTGCTCAGGGTGCCCATCCAACCTGGCCTTGAACTCTTCCAGGCACGGGGCATTCACAGCTTCTCTCGATGGAATGTACTTTCTTTACCCTACTAAAGAAGATGTTGTCTTTTAAAATGGTGTGGTGCATCATTTCTCAGAAGCTGGAGAATCTCTGGAAGGGAAGATCTTGTGTTTTAAAATAGGATATTTGATCAATTTGAAAAGAATCAAAACTGAATATCAGATGGCCATTATAAAATCTCCTAGAAGTCTTTAGGATGACTGAAGACTTTCTCATTCAGCATGAAACATCCCACAGCCTTCATTACAGTAGATCCCAGGGCAGTTATCCTCTGCTATTAGTTTTAGTTTGAACTACAATGACCCTAAAAGTCTTCCTCTATATCAGCTACTGGGAGAGTACAAGGTCCTTTCCTCACAGCCATGGCCCTGATTATACGGGCTGCTCAGTTTGAGGCAGCAGTCTCTGAAGCTGGTCCCAGTCACACACTTGGTCACCTCATAGTCAGTGAAGAAGCCCCCCAGTACCTGAGCCATGAGAAGCCAGTGGCCTCAGTGACAGGCAGGATCTGCCAGTGGTGTCATCACAGCCAGTGGCTACAGAGTACAGGGCTGCCCCTAACACCAGGCACGCTGAGGAGGGATTCCAAAGAGGAAGACCTTCCTACGGAGGGGTAAAGGAACCTCTGGCCCTTAGGCTGTCTGCCAAACAGTGTAACATTCCATCTAGCCCAGCTGAGAGTCCAGTCAAAGGAGTTGGAGGACAGGGAACCTCTGAGATTTTTGTTAGTTATTGCACAAAACTATAAACACTACACTGATATTAAACATCATCTTCTGTAATAATGAAGCAATTGGGAGAGTCACTGAGTTGCATTTACCAAAAAAAAAAAAAGGCCTTAAAAAATACTCATCAATAACATGATTTATTCCAGTACTTATATAACGCAGTTAACAGAATAGTTCTTGAGTAATATGATGTAAAAAAGCAGATACAGAAAAAGATTTGGAGCAGCAAAGATGCAAGATGCCTCGTATTGTGTAGCAAGAACTCAAAGCAATAACAATAAAATATTAAAACTTTGAGAAACAGTGTTTTAGGCAGCAGTTTTTGTAGTCATTGCTATCAAAAGATAGACAGTGAGCTCTGGAAAAAAAAAAAATCCGTTTGCCTGTGATGAAATGCCAGGTAATTGTCTGTCAGTTTTAGCTGAGGAAATTAGCAAATGACTCATGGGCTGCAAGCGGTGGGGAGCATGGGGAGCCTCATCCATCATCACCAGAGCAGCCTTCAGTGTCATACACTCTCTGCTGTTGTTTAACTGAAGGACTGTGTGAAATAAAATGCAAAAGGTCATAAATAAAATGTTGCAGGAAGGTAAAGCAGTTTAACCCAAGCAGTCACAGCTAAGTGTGATGCTAATGGCTTGGGTTTTGGGTTTTTTTTTTGTTATGGCTGATGTTCAGAAAGGATTTCCTGAAAGCCTAGTCCCTGTCACAGGGCTAGAGAGGTTTGGCAGGGTAAGAGTCGCAGCCAACCGAGCAGAAGGAGCCAGCACAGAGGAGCATCAAACAAGAATGAACTCCAGGGAGCTCAGGGGACTGTCTCTCCTTCCAGAGCAATGGGAATTAGGTACATAATTAATGTAGATAGCACTATAATCTCAGCTGGGATTTTCCTTGCATCTTTAGGTGAAAATCTAAGGCCGGAACAACCCAGCCAAATGCTTCTTAGGTAAGAAACATGCAGTGGGGTGGAATGTCTTGGTTGGATTTTGGAAGAGAAGTGACCCATTGCTTTTGTTAAGATGCAAACCTCTACTCTGACCCAGGCTACTATAGGGAATATTCTGGACTGGAGGAGGGCAGGGAGGGATGAATTATACTCTAAAATAAAGAATTTTATTAGCTAGGAGGACTGGAAAAGATATGATGCTTTAGCAATAGACTATAGCAAGTCTGATTCTCCGTTCTCCATTGTGGCTCCACTGACAAAACAGAGTGTAGGTGGACTGGTGAATCAAACTTTGTGTTTATTTATAAAAACAAACAAATGACAAAATGTTTTCCCTGGCAAAGTAACTACTACAAATTCAGTCTGAAACTGTGACCAGCTCTGTTTATAGGAAACATATCACCTAGATGAAGCAAGGGCCCTTCTAAACCCTCAGCCCCTGTAAATGCAGAACAGAAAGAGTCAAACTAAACCATATTAACTTTCTTGTAAAATAACAAATTGGTATGAAATTAATGGTGTCATTTGCTGTCAAAGAATTTTCCAAGAGGTGTAAATATACAAGCAGTCATGTAAGTGTAGTCTCAAACAACATGGCAGCAAATCAGTCACTCCTATATTTAATGGTATAGTAATTTAGCAATATTGAAAACTACAGTTGAAAAGAACAGTTTTTCAACTAAACATCCTCAAGAAAAGGAGCCCAGGATGTGCTTCAAATTATCACCTTTTCTTACAAACCAGCAGTAATTATTCTGTTTCACACCAAGACTGATACACCTGGAGAGGGGATTAAAAAAACCCATCAAACCTCAGTCAGAAAATGTGCTGGAGACAACTCCTTTGATAGCAGACTGCTTTGCTTTTTTCTGCTGCAAAGTGTAAATGTTGTGTTGTCTCCTGAAGTGACTGCTAAATTACCAGGAAAATGTCTGAATGTCTGTGCATCAGCTTTCTAAATAACCTAAATCCATCCTTTTTATATTTTGTATTTTGTGTTTCTTATTTGTACCCTTAAATTACAGTCAGACTTCTGAGTAAGAAGTTTATAGATCTCTGGTAGGGATAATTTTGTATGATTATGGGAAAACCAGTAGTTCCCGTTTCTCACAGATTATACCCTTTTATGCTTTCCACAAAAAAAACATTTTTTCAGTAGATCCCATTAAAGACCCTCAAATCAGAGATAAAGATAAAAGTGCATTAGTATGAGAGCTAACAGGAGAAGGTCAAATGTTGCATGAATCCTATCGATCCAGAATATCTATAATGTGCTTTTTCAGTTCTCTGCTCAGAACACAACCCACAGTTATTTCACAAAGCCACATGGATTTTCCTCTGCTCTCAACACTCTTCAAAGACAGGGGAGAAAGTGGAGCACAGAGTGGATGGTAGGAGACCAGGGTCAACCTGCTGCAAAGGGAGTTGCTGAGAGTGCTTTGTGTGCTGCCACTCTTAAGATATCCTCCCAACTGCCTGGTCAAAAGAAGATTTCCAGACAAGCAGTGTTTAATCCCCAGGTGAGAAGTTTGGGATCCATTTGGCATGGAAAACAGTAGGAGGTCAGTTCAAGGTAAGAGGTTGATTAAGTGGTCCTGTGAGGAACAGTCCTCTCCTGGTGAAGGCCAGGCCAACTACCCTTTTGCTGGAGCTACGTGCAAGCTAGCAAGGCTGGGCTGGGCTCCCCCATCTTCTAGGACGAACACTTTGGGCAGCTGATATCTCCTCTCAGATGTGGTTGTGATGGCTGAATCAGGAAAAAACAGGACAAAGAGTAAGTGGTAGTAAGACACGGGAGCAGTCGGTCATGCTAGCGTGGACACCACTCAGCAGTGCTTTGCAGCGGTCACAGACCTCTTGTGCCCAGTACCCTCAGCCTGCAACCAGCCAGTGCCACACCATTGAATCCTAGAATCATTTAGGTTGGAAAAGACCTTTAAGATCAAGTCCAACCATTAACCCAGCACTGCCAAGTCCACCAGTAAACCGTGTCCCTGAGCACCAGGGCTGCAGGTGTCTTAAATAGTTCCAGGCTTGGTGACTCAGCATCGACATTACCTCCCTTCCCTGCACCCAAGGGTTGCATCACTGCCTTTCAGCCCAAGCATCAGTCTGACCTGCCACAGCCTCCATGACTGTTGTTCCCCTTGACCTCCTGCAATAACCTCATCTTGTGCCCCTTGCAGTGGTTCCTCAGATGTCGCCCAGAGATAAGCAAAGGGGAGAAAAGCCACAGACTAGGTGTAGGTCAAAAACATGAGGCATGATAGAAGTTGGCAGTACAGCCCTCTTCAGAGATACTGGAAACACCTTTTTGGTGGAAATATTCCTGCCAACCTGATTTAAGGAACCTGAGCAACACCTATTCCAAGGCCAAACTGGCTCTTGAATAGCTGCAAGCCCCAAGACATACATTCCTTAGCCAAACTTAAGTCTCGTTCCTGGCCAGACAACACTTCCTTGGTTTTACCAACAGCTCACTGCACCAGGAAACAGTGTATGTGGATAGGAAAAGTCCATGCCAGATACTGCAGTGGGTTTCACTTGTCCATGATGGGCCTTATTTCGTGCAACCAGCAGGTGGTCACCTGATGATTTGTCAGCAGCAGAACGTGGATTTTATTTGGTAAATGCAGCCAGAGCACCTACCAGTTTAGAAGGAGTTGCTTGGAAATTACTGTAAACACAAAGTGATGAACAAGTATGAAAAATGGCCAGGAGACTCTGGCAGGAGTAAAGACCCACACCTCACCCTGTGGTGAGGGTGAATGAGCAATTCCAGCATGGTGGGGCATGACTCCAGTGCCAGTAGAGGTATGAGTTGTTTTCTTCCAGGCTCTTCTGACCCAGGATCAGCCTGCTGCTGCCCAGAGACCATTCTTTAAAGGCATTGCCTTTGGGCATCATTCTCTTCGGAGAGAAACAAGTCACAGTGTTTCTATAACACTGCCAGAAATTCAAAGCAGGTACTGTAAGTCAACAAAATGCTAATTCCCCGAAGGTTAATTAAAGTGAGCAGGACTCATGGATGAAATGCAACAGCTGACTGCTGCAATTAACTCTGGCATCATGATTAGCATTAGGTGGCACTCCAGTGAGAGGGAGCTCCTCAGATGGGTTATTTGGGCACTTGCTCATCTGGAGGAAAAAAAATATGTTGCTTCTCTGCAACCCCTCAGAACAGACACTTGTAAACACAGAGTTATAAAATATGAGGCTCCATTAAAGTCGGTTTTCTAATGCAAATGTAATATGTAAATACTGTGTATTACTGCCTGACCTTTGTCATCCCTTCCAGGTGAGAGAGAAGGCTGAAGAACAGTTTTGTGGGCTTGGGAAGGGTTGCCAAAACAGGGCTTTGCAGCCAGCAACAGGGAAGACAGAGGAGGGTCCCTCTTTTCACCTTTAATATATTCACACTTAGTCCCAACATGGGCATTCTGTGTTGTCTTCCTCAGCGAAAAGCCAGAGCATGTAACTTTCCCAGGTCCACGCCAGCTCCTGCAGGCAGCTCTGAGCTCCCAATGGGGGACTGTTGCCACCAGATGAATAGCTATTGTTGTTGTCCCTGGGAGGTACCTGCCACGTAATAACATCCAAAAAAGTCTTCCAATTACTGCTTTCTTTATAGGAATATGTGGAACAATTACATAACGGCTGCATGCAATTACTACATCAGGTGATGTGACCTTTTCAAAACAAAGAAATAATATGATTTTGCAGGTAGAAGAGGAAAAAAACTTTTTCTTTTTCTCTTAGAATACAAAAATAAAACTCATGAGTTCAAAACACCCCTGATCCATCTCTTTTTTTGGTAGGATTTTCTTTTAAAACACAAGTAATGTGTTTTAATTTCTTTCAATTGCATCTCACACAGGTTTTGGCCATCTGGAGACCATGGAATAAAAAGAAAAATAAAACAAATAAGTAATCCCATGAGCAAAAATATGAAGCCTGTACTAAGACCTTGTGTAAGAGGTAAAAGGCCTCTTTTCTCTAGGATGAGCAGAGTTTAGCTTGCAGCCCGGTACATCCACCTGCATTCTTTGTCACTGTTTCCCACTCTTTTTTTACTAACTAGTGGAAACTTCCTTTCTGAAACTTCATCCTGCCAAGTGCAATTAGCATCAACCAGTGGCTTCAAAAGCTTTTGATGGACACCAAGACATCACTATTGCATTCAGATTAGTTTCCTAGGCTAATGCACAGCATAGTTTTCAAGATGAGGTTGTAAGAAAAGTTGTGCCAAAAGCCAGTGAATAATTGTGTAAATAAACAATATATAATACATGTCTTGGAATCAAGGGCTGAAGAGAATAAGTTTTTCCCTTCCTATTTAATCACCAAATAAGCTTCTGTATGGTCTGGGTTTTTCCTTCTTCATCAAGACTTTTCCCCTTGAAAAAGATTTCTCCATGATTCTGATATGTGCTTTTGTGCTGTCTGTCTTTCTGGCCTTCATTCCCTTGGTGTCTGGCAGGGCTGGTGTACAACCAGACTTTCCTGAGTTGGCCTCATCATGTGGGGAAGGGAGATGCCCGGCTGGAGGATGTTGGAAGAGTAAGGATGGAGTCTTATTTTATACCCACAAAAAACCATAACACCACTCTGACTCCTCTGCCTTTTATCAGGACCAAAGGAGAGCCATTTCCATGCCTTTTCCATCCCAGCAGCCCATGAAGAGTATAACAGGCTCTACAGTCCTCAACTCCTAATGCTTTTTATATAACCTCTGTGTTTATGGTTGCAATGAGCAGTTATCATTTAAGTTATTAAATGATAACAGGGAGCAGTCAGAACTGAAGTCTGATTCTCACAAAAACCATTGCAATGTTCAAGACCCACACCTTGCCCCTGAACCTGGCCTGCCACACAGAGCAGCATGGAGATAGACCAGACCTCTCCAGGCGCCTGTGAACCTCCTTCCTTCGATCGTAAAAAGACTTCAGATCACAGACCAAGTAACCATCACTCCAGCCGCTCCTGCTAATCTCTCTCCATTCAGCAAACCTAGGCAAGGATGAAAATATGGATGCAGCCTTCATGGGAAGGTGGCCTGAGAAAGCTGGTCCAGGCTGTCCTGCTTGTAAATTAATTCTTTATATTTTGGTGCATTCAGCAGTTTGTTTTGCTCACGCCAAAGGGCTGGAAGGTAATTAGATCCCAACAAACAGCCTTCAGTGGTTCATTTTCTCCATTTAATTTGCTCTCTGGTGTCATATTTCCCTTGAATCATATTTTCCTTTGGACAGATCTCGTTCTGAAAAAAATCTGGAATTACTCATATCTACCTAGGGGAAGCTGGGCAAAGGCAAATACAGGATGTCATAGATGTGCCATCAAACTTGCTAATAAATAGCACTATGCTATAAATTTTCCCTAAAAGAAAAGTAACTCGGTCTCTACATTCCTGAATGGCCTCATGAAGATCTGTAGATTTCTATTTTAGCCAATTTATATCCATGTGTCTTCCTATGGATGTGATCTGGTGTAGTTTATTAGACAAACAAATTCAGCTCCTGTTTTTGAAAGCTGAATAAATTAATAAATAATGTACTCTTTATTTTTAGATCTATCTGTTAACACTCTACATAGCTCAAATGGCATACGGATGCCCAAGAGTACAAAACATTCATAAGTCTTATTCCTCTGCTTTTTGATAATCCCTTTTCCTCCTGCTGAGAACATTTCCATCCTTGTGATTACTTTTATGTGGCCCCATCCTCTTGCATGAAAGCAGATACCACAAACAATATTTGAGGAGACTAAAGGACTAGTGAAAATTGCTTCAGTGTTAATTCTGCTTTCTAAATATAGGCACTTTCTTTTCCTGAATACAAGGACAAGACAGCAGAAGGTGAATAGTTCCAATGCTTACTTTTACTCTTTTGAAGCAGCCTCTGCAATATATGCTTAGAACTGGGAGAAGACAGATTTTTATACCATGAAGCTTCATGTATAGGCATTTTACCTATAGGCCATTGCATCTTTCCTGATGGTGAGGAAAGAAATATATGTGTACGTGTGTCTGCATGTTATCGGTGAAGAGAGACATATACATACATGCATTGCAAAGTCAGGTCTTTTTTAAAAGCTCATGGTTCTAATGCTCTTGAACTGATACCATATGTCTTTTCAGAAGAGAGGTTTGTTCTCCTCAGGTGGGATCTTTCTGAGGTTATTCTTGCAGTGAAGTGGCATTATACGCTGGACTTGCTGCTGTATTTCAGTGTGTAGTAATAATGTCATTGTTGTCATTCATTGTTATTTTTGATTGATTTATTTGATACAGTGTCTGTTAATATGAAACCTTTGTCTTTCTGTCCACCTGCTAAATGTCTCTGCTGACATGAGTTTTCCATGCCAGGATGTAAGACACATTTTGATAACATCTCCTTTACGTGCCATGGTCCTGATAGATGGAGCAGTCTCTGCATTCTGATGTGAACAAGAAATAAATCTACCCGGGGGAAAAGGAAACACAAATGAGAGCTCATAAAGTAACACTGCTGCCAAAATTCTAACCCTATTTCCCAGTACACATGGAGGTGAGTTACAAGTAAAATCAAAGGGTTGTGTTGTCACTGCCACAGACTTGTAGCAATAATTTTTCAAACTTGGACAGCATTTTAAAGGAAACTTGGAACAATGGTTTACAAAACTCTAATAATGTTTTACCATTTTCCTTCAAGAGCCTTTGCAAGAGCCTGTCTTGTCCATAACACACTCACAGAAGACTACAACTTGCTAAAATCAGAGAGGGAGGGGTGTGGTGGTCCTTTTAGGTGCTAGGTAAGCATCGCATGTAACCCTCTCTTTTTAGGTTGTTCTGCCTTCCCTTGTCTCTTACCTTCATTCCATGGGTACAAGGTCCCACCGCTCTCACACAGAGAGGGTCATTGAGGTGGTTGCAATGCAGACACCCTCAGACTGGAGCTGTTGAATCAAGTAGTACAAAGTCCTATTAGGAAAGGCAAGAGTTCTTACAGGATCCAAAGACATGGAAGTCTCCTGGTTCCATGGAGAAATCTTCACTGTACAGTAAATCCCACTGGCTAAAAAACCAGGACAAGTTAAGTCACTGAGCTTTCTGCTAGGAGTCATAATATTCCTGAAAATGTTGGCTTAAGATTAAAATAGCAGTTGGAGTTCATGAGATGGGAAAAACTAGTACCTGGGTCTTGGGGAGAAGGAAATCAAACCATATTGAAAAAGTCACTATGTAATATCTAAATGAGCATCTCCTTGACCACTGCATCCTGATTTCCTATGGCACATAAGTGATTTCCTATAACTTTTTCCTTTGTGGAGTCTCTAATGTTTAAAATAGAAACAGTAGGCTTGGACCTGAAGAAAATTTTGCAGACCAAGTAATTGTGTGTTTTTTCCAATGATATTAACTGATTTCATAAAAGGACCTCACTTCACCTAATTTCATGACTATTTTCTGTCTGTTTTCATTCAGCCTGTAGCAAGTTAACATTAAGCTTTCTGAACAGCTGTCAAATCTGTTGGAAACTGAGACACACACACCCCATCAAAAATTATCAAAGGGAACAGACTACAAACAAGCAGAGCACAACTGTACCACACTTCATTGGGAAGCCAAATTAAAAACCATTTAAATCTGAGACAGAAGCTCTCAGAGCTTTCTGACCCAACAGAATTTAACATTACAGAAGACAGTGATTACAGCTGAAACACTCCAAAAAATGCTTATATAATCTGCCAGCTCTTAGTGCACGTCATCTTGGCTCCCTCAAGCGGCTGGTCCCAGAGAGTGGACACTTTCCTCCTGTTTCACAGCACAACTGCTTTTCTTGTAGCACAAGTGTTCGAGTTCTTTGCTTCAGGGATCATATAATGAGCCCTGCTAAAGGGTAGTGTGTGTTTGTGTGTGGCCATGGTTTGTAAGAAATTGTTACCCAGTGAATAAGTACAACATAGTTCTCTGTCTAGTCATCCAAGAAAAGACTGAAGGAACTGGGACAGTTTATATGGTTTTTTCATGTCCTTTTTCTTTTTCTTGACATCCTCTAGAGGACTGCCTTGCCATTAGTACTTTTCTCTAAATGCAAAGACAGATCCTAATGGTTTTGCTGCTGATTTTGGTGAGCCCTCATTAGCTATACTAGCTGAGGTCTGCTCTAAAAAAAGCTGGCTGGGGATCTGTGAGATCGCATCCTGTCTGTAATATCCTGAAATTCAGCAAAAAACAAATCCAAAATGCTCTACTTGGGACAGTCCTGGGGCTGAGGCCGACTGTGAGGAGCACCCCTGTGATGGAGGAGCAGATGAATGTGAGGCATTGCAAAATTTAAGATAAAAGCAGAGGCTGTAGAGAGGCATAATTTGGACAGAGGAAGAAAAAAAATTCTCCATGAGAGAGAACAGATTTTTCAGTAACTCTTTGGACAAGGCCCTGAGTGACCAACTCTGACTTTGGTTATCCCTGCTGTTGATTGAAGTGGGACCAGATAACCCCAACCTCCTTTCTGACCTCTATTCTGTGATCGATGACACACGTGTAGAGTCTGAATTTTTCTATTGTTCACTGCAGGATTACTTTAAAAGTACTTACACACCCTGATGCAGACCCTGACACCCATACAGCCCGCAGTCAGGCTCAGACCTGCTCTTGATTTCCCTCCCTCTCTCTGCCATGCTGTGTAGGGAGTCAAATTTTATCCCAAGTTCTCCAGCCAGGTTTTGACCAAAATATACACCTACCCTCCAATGGCTGAGGCCACAAAGTTTTGCCTTATGTATCTCATCTTAAAATTCAACTGCTTTTATTCCCACAGATCTTAGAATACACTGACCCCTCAGCACTGACCCAGCTGCTCAGGCTGGCTGTGCTGTCCCCATTGCATGCAAGGCTGATGGAGCACTGGGCAGCACCTAGTTTCCTGGATACGCTGCTACAGCTCAAATCACATTGGAGAAACAGCCAAATCCTCCAGGGATGTTTTGTCACACAAAACATGAGGCTGCAAGGCAAATTCACAAGGGCATGAGACTCTTTTTTTCCAGGAAATTTCAGTGCAAGAACATGGAGATGAGTTGTCTCTGCCCTTGTAAGCAGGAAGGCTCTACGTGTTCCCTGGTAGGCACACTTCTGGTGAGACATCCCTGGTACATGCAGTTCTGGTGAGACAGACCTCTAGATTCATCTCCTTTCAAAAGCAAAACTTTTGTAAGTCACCTTTAATTTATTGGGATTTTTCCTTGAAGAGAGGCTTCATCCTACAGCCCCTTGTCAACTTCAATTTATCTTCACTGTTAAAAGTTTTCCATGTTTCTTCAAGGACATATATAAATTCCTATTTAATGCTCACCAGTGTGGTATGTGTTGCTTTAGTCTTGTGAAGAAGGAATGCAACTTCACCTGTTTAGTTTGGAGATCAGATGGATGGTAACAGAATGCGTACATAAAGCAAGAAGAAAACTGTAATACAAATTCTGAACCTGAACCTAAATTGCTCTTTTCATATCATAGAGTAAGACTTCATGAGTATTTACGAAATAGTCATACTTTTGAGCTAAAAAGCCCCTGTCACAGATTACGCCTGCTTGTGCAATGTCACAACAAGCTCCTGGACTTCAGCATATAGCTTTACATGTGCACAACTCACTGAGACCTTTTTAAGTGATGACTTTCTGCTTCATTTATGCATCAGAAAACACAGGAGATGCTGCAACAGGTGCTGAACAACCTTGTCAGTTTTCTCTTTCCTCACTTTTTTTTTGCTGGATGAGAACTGCGTATGAACTGGAAATATGTGATGTGCTTCTTCAGACAGTGTGCGAGTTTTTCATCTTTGGTTCAAATTCTACTTCAAATCAGGGGGAAAATTTAAAAGCAAGTATCTTGATCCTCTTCACTTTCTATGCGTTGGTTTGCATCATGGCATAATTACAGAGTGCACAAACTGGGGTTTTGACATATGAAACTTAACTGTACAACGTGAGATGTCCCTAATGAATTCCAGCCTCTAATGGGCATTGACATGGCCAGACTGGAGCTCTTCCAAAGCGAAGTATTCTGATGGATAGTGTCAGCTTTGGTCCCTTGTACCAGTTCCATCACTCTACAGATCTACTCCTATTGCAGTGGATTAGATGTTAATGCAGACAGCCCTTTCTCCACTGAATTTCTCCTTTTGACTCCTTGTGCACATGACAAGCTAGATAGCTGTTCTCTTATTCAGATAGTAAAGGTGAAAGATTCTGTATAATCTTTTACATTTCTGCTGTCAGGACACACATATTAATAGACCAGTAGGATTAGAAAGGGAATGAAGATACTCAGGTCCTGCACTTTTAAGAAATTAAATTATAAGCCCAGGATATTTTCAGCCATAAGTTTAGGCTGCTGTACATTTTGAGACATCTCATCAAATTGACATGATATTTTTTCCTAAGGACTAAGGTGCATACATTACCATCAACTGTGAGGAGTTGCAACGTGCTTGCTGAGGACTTGCAGTACCGTTGACATACGCTGAATTTGTAATACCTAAAGAAAAATTTGGAATACCTAAAGAAAAAAAATCTTTTTGCCTCAAACACTTGGCTTTGGGCTTTGGTCTCTAGCTTTAGGCTTCTAAGAGGAAAAATATTGGTCAGCATGTCCTTAATTGTCTTCCCTTGGTCTCTGCATGCAATGAATCAAAACAGAAAAATGCATGTAAAGGCTGGGACTGGGCTCCTCCACTGTAAGAAAGGTGAGAGGCATTTTCTTCCCAAGCCTTAGACAGCCTTGGGCAGGCTTGAGAGGGTGGGTCCATCAGCTTGGAACAGTGTGGCCTCACAGTTAGATGCTGCAACCTGGGCTCAGGTGTCCAGCAGATATCTGTGTATCTGCAGTGGAGTGTGACAGCCCCCATGAACCAGTGTCCCCTGGGCCTGCGAGTGGCCCCTGGGCCACTGAGTGCTGCAGTGAATTTTCTCCAGGCTTTGCCATTGCAGAGGTTAGTGAGCCAGCTGCTGAATCCAGCCAACGCTTCAGTAATGGTTGCTAATTAATCAGTTAAAAAAGCACGTTTCTGCTCTTCCAGGTGTCACCAAATTTCCATGGATACATACTACTGACTCCCTGGAAAGACCAAAGACAGACGTCAATGTTCCCAGCAGCATAGGCTTACCTGGGCAAGGGTTTAAAATCTTTCTTGAGAAGTCAGACGATCACCATGGATATTCTCTGAAAATGCTTTCCCAGCCAGTGTGCTGTTCCAACAGGCAGGTTATGAGGCAGAGCCTGAGCATATAGTGCTGAGCATTGTTGTGCAGGAAAGCCAATAAAGCTGGATGCATTTATAAAGCAGCCCAATATTACTCTTGTGTTTGTCATGAGATTCCTGCTATTTTTCACCCCATTTGCACTTTTGTGGTGAGAACAAAGCAAAGACAAATGATGGCCCCAGTGGTGGGCAGGGGACAAGATCAGCCCCTACTCTGCCAAATAATTCTTAAAGGGTTTTTGTATGAGAATAGGTGAGTGTATATATCTTTGATTTGTTTTAAATGCCATCTCAGTTATTTATTTCTGAATGACTTCTTTTTTATACATGCTCCCTATTCCAACATGAAAAGAGCTAATTTATCTCTTCAGTTCATCCCTTCTTCCCATCACTGTAACAAGAGAACTGCTAGTTGTTCAGTCATCTTGCTAATGCCACCAGGCAGAACATTCTCTTCTCTGTTTTGGGGAGTCAAAAGGAATTCATTACTCTTTCAAAACTGGTCAATACATGGGCTAATAGAAGGTCACTCCAGAAATTATTCCAATGCATAAAAGCATGAATGCTAGTGATACCATCAAGTCCACACAAATCTGGTGTACAGTGGTATCTTTTGACAGTGAACTGAATACAAACCAAGCAAGACTTACAGCACATGTGTACCTCCATTTTTGAACCTTGGACACTCACTCATGGCTCGTTCCTGAAACCATTCAACCACCTTAGACTTGAGTGAGCTCCTCAATACACATCTTCAGCATCTGGGACAATTGTTGACATCAGGAAAAAAGAAGAGCAACAGTCATGTGCAAATATGCATGCCATTGGGAAGGCACCCAGGATCCTAGTGGGGAGAGAAAGGCTGACAGCACTGGAGACAGTGATGAGGTGGAAGAGAGGCAAGACCTGATTCAGGGTGCGAGTCTACAAACCCTCCAGTGCACACTGAGTTCAGGTTACAGTGAGGGGTGCATGACTCTGCTGGGGGTTCCTGTCTTATATAAAATATTAATTGTGGGATGCTGGGTATGAGAGTAAAGAACTGGTCTCCATGATGATCTGAAAGGCAAAATCAAAGAATAAAAAAAATAAACTTAGCAAAGCAGCCCAGTTAAAGTGGAAAGCCACAGCACGACTACCACAGCCACACAGGACAATTCTGTGAAGCACTGTGAGAGTCAGTATCCTGAGGGTTGGGGAATTGTTCCATCATCCCTGTGAGGCAGACACAGCGGGAGCTCCGGTCCTCAAAGGATAGCAGATTGGTTTGGTTTTTTTCCACTCCATGCAGATGGATCCCCTCTCTCCCCATCCCCTCCACAAGAGACAGAGTGAAGGACAGGGACTGAGCACAGAAGTCAAAATATCAACCAGTCCTCCTGAGAGAGGGGCTGGAGAGAAGAGGCCCCAGGGCCAGTCCGTAACACAGATTACTGCGGATTATCCATCATCATGGCTAGGCTTTGTGAACGAAGATTTGTGAAGGACTCTACCCACGCTTGCTACAAGCGCGCTGATGGCTAAAAAGGCCAATGCGAGATAGACACGTCCGGTTGCAAAAGGCACAGCAGAATGACTCCCCAGGTGGTACCGACAGGACACGATTCTTTCTGCGTTGTCTTTTCTCCTCAAGAGTGATCCTGCGTGTATTCTCAAAAGAAGCAGCAGCGTTGTGGATAGTGTGTCTCCAGGCCTCCCGATTGGAGGCCAGAGCAGACCAGTGATGGTGATCAATATGGCCAAGGCTGAGATGTTGTTTCAGGGAGTCCTTATATCTCCTCCTCGGGGCTCCTCTCTTGCGGCAGCCAGTGGCAAGTTCACCATAGAGCACAATCTTAGGGAGGTGGTAGTCCTTCATCCTGGAGACGTGCCCTGCCCAACACAGCTGTGCTCGCAGCAACATGGCCTCAATACTCGTAACTCCTGCCTGTTCAAGAACAGACGTATTGGTCACATAATCTGTCCAGTGGATGTTTAGGATTGTACGGAGGCAGCATTGATGGAAGCATTCTAAGAGTCGTAAGTGGTGGCGGTAAATGACCCATGATTCAGAGCCATATAAAAGAGTGGACAATATCCACAGACTGTATAAAAATCTCCTGGAATCTGAGTCAGTCCAAATTATATCCTTTGTTCCCCGTTATAAGCAAGAATATCAATATTTCTGCTGAAAAGAACACAACGGAGAAGGAAGACAGTAGTAGATCTTTGCATTGTGCCAAAAAAAATTTTTCTTCCATCATAAAAGTATGGGTGTTTTTCAGCAGATTTTCAGATGGGAGCAGAGCCTGGCCTAGGCCTGGCACATGTTAAGAGCCAAGTCTCATTAAAATGCACTGAGTACTATAAAACAACATAGATGTTAATAAATATATATATAGTACCTGGGATTTTAGGCAGACTCTAGCTCCATCTCAGAAGCTTATCCTGAATCCACTGTGCACATACATCAAGTGATGTGGAAGCCTGGAAAAAAGGCACAACACCTTCCTGGAAAACAGCACTGTTGACCATGCCCCAGGCCTTACAGTGCTGAGACGTGAAGGCAGTGAGATCACAAATATCCTGCGACAACTATTCCTAAACCTCATTAAAAGCTGAACTATGACAAATGAACAGTTCAGTGCAAGAGCATGAATACAGCTCAGAGATGTTAGCCTTGAGGAATGAAAAAGGAGGAGGAAATACCCTTCATCAAAAGGCTGATAAGCATATTATTAGGAAAAGGAGGTCAAGGTTGAGATGCACAAAAGGACTACATAAACGCAGAACTAGCCAAGCTTCCATGTGGAAAAGAGGGGATAAATCCACTTCATCAAGTTGTTTCTAAAACTGGAGCAGATGAGATAAGCCTTGAAGGAGACACTCATTTAAGATTGATGTGGAGTAAGTGTGGAGAGATAGCTGTTGAAAGGACTGCCATAAACCAGTTCTCCAAGTTGTCACTCACTGACACTTCCCAGTGTTTTCTAATAAAAATAATCTGTTAAAATCAGACTCTGGAGACAGCTTGTCTTTGGCTGCCAGTGCAATTTCGTACAATTGTTTCATGTAGTAAATGCTTTTGGAATAAGTCAGGGACAACTCTGAGATAGGTTTTTAAGTTACTGTTATTTATACTGGCAAAGCACTTTATATAGCTTTAAAACAGAAAAAAAAATGGCTACAAGGAAATTGCAAAAAGTTAGTTAGAGCCATTAAAGTTGCTGATAGATATTCCTTCCACATACAAGTTTGCAGTACCTGGAGCTGTGGAGGGACAGAGCCTGACGCTTGCATGGGACTGCGGCAGTGCTGGAGATAATGAAATGCTTGTAAGCCCATGGGATAACCAACAACCAGAAACTGCAAAATACTGTGCGGACCTCATGCCAGCACACTGCTGAAATCCTTGCTGACACAATTATGTGAGGCTTACTACCTAGGGCAGCAAAGGCTACATCACACAGGAGAAGGCAGAGACCATGAGCTGCCTGGCTGGGAGCTGTACCTGTGGTGGTGTCCTGGCCTTGAACACAGGGAGACAAAATTATAGACCCTCTCTGCTGGAACAGGGGTCATGGAGCTGCAGTCCTTGGCCTGTGTCCTGAACCCATGGTTGGTAGGCTCTTCCTGGGGCCTCTCTTTATTTTCCTGGAATTTAGGAAACTGCTTGAAGGACCTCTTCCCTCTCATTTTTTTCACAGTCAAACAAAAGCACCATGGTTTTTAAAGTGGAGTTGAACTAGAGCTAGAAAACCTTTATGAATCCAGTGTCCATTTCCTGTATGTGCCATAAACTTCTGCTTATTATTTGGCCATTACATTTGGAAGAAAGATGGCAGACTTTGTCTCTTCGTTACTGACAATGCGGTGACAGGACAAACCCTCAGCTTCCCTGCTGTGGTGCTAGGCCTTGGGGAGCAATTAATAGGGATTTTTCTAATATGGCAATTTGAAATTCCAAGCTGGTTTCATTAGTGAGCCATGAAAGTCATCTTTAACTTTTCCACATTAATCATAATTTTGAAATTTTTTAGTGCAAAAAAGCCTTCCTCCTGCCTTTCATAGCTTTGAAATGACTGCTAGCAGGGTTCAACTGCATGAACACTTTCAGCCATAGAACTGTGCAACAACCACCTTTAATAAAAATCAAAAATAAACACTTTGACAAGGATAACATAAATAACATCTCAGCTGCCTGGAAACAGTTCTGCTGTTCTTCACTGAAGAAAAACCCTCATCATCTATTAAAATACTACAATCAATTCTAAATGAGGCTTTTAGGTGCCACTGTAAAGTGCAGGATGTTACCTTGTTGCTACCACAGAGGACACTTAAAAGCAAAAAAGCTTTTATGTGCATTTTGCTACAGGACTTGTTCATTATGAGCTATCCTCAACAGCAGCAGGATATACTGACTAATACTGTTCCAGCTGCTGCTGCAGGACATGGGAGGTGTGAGGCTACTTTAGGCCAGTGTATACCCTAAAAGCCAAAAGACGGTGAGGGACAGCCTGGACATCCTTTGCTTGGGGATTCCCCTCGGAGAGAGGGAGGGGCTGTGTAAGTTGGCCAGCAAGAATTCACTTCTATAATTTCCAAGTGATCTGCAAGCTTAGGTCCCAATCATTAAGTGACTGTCTATGAACAGACTATGGGTGTGGACCATGCACCTCCAACAAAAGACATCCATGACTCCAATCTACAGCCTCTCCAGGACCGACCACTTTCCCAATAATCTCTTCATCCCATCTTGTCATGGATGCATCTTTTGTATGTCCCACGTGATGTTTGCAAAGTACTTTGTTGTGGTGTGTGGACAAAAAGGAGCTATATAAATGCAAATTTAATGTATTCATTTATTCTGTACTGAAGGTTGCACTGAAGGCCAGGTAAATTACACCCACGGCATCTGCCAGTCAGCTCTTAATGTCATCCACTTCAGAAACAATAACTTCCCATAGGAATTGTTAAGCATGATTTTCTTTTGTTAGTCTTTGCACACTATTTTTAATCAAATTACACTTCTTCAGGTGCTTCCCACCCAGCTGGACCCACTAGCTGATGAATTGAAGGACCCTGATTCATTACTATCTGCATCATTTACCTGACCTTGCCATGAGACCACAGTGGCAGCATAATGAGGTCCATCCCTCTAGTGCAGCCCTCGCTTCTCCCAGCTCACTGCTGAGATCCTCAGCAGCTGAATCTTTGCACTGAAAGTTTAACAACCTGCAACAAGAGGCAGTCCTTCATTACTCACTCTGGCTTTACTCGGAGTCCCTTCATTCTTTCTTTTACTCCCCCTGAAAGTGTGTGGCTGTCCCCAGCATTGCTCTCATTATCCCTCTTTGAACACTGGGAAAAGAATGTATTTACATTTCCTGACGTGCTTAGTATTCCTGCCATGACTGTCTCCCTGAGCCTGCCCTGACCTTTGCAATGACATTTTCAGTTTATTCCCAACACTTTTTCTTTGCTGCTATTTTCTGTGCACTTTTTGCTTTATTTTTGCATTTTTCCAGCTTTATTTTCGTTATTATTTTCTTCTTTGCTCTTTTCTGCTCTCCTAGATAGACCCCTGGACATAGTGATGAACCTGTGGCCCTTCCAGACATTGCTTGCTCCCTGCAGCAAGCCTCATTGTGGTCTGCAATGCTGCTGGGTATTGAGTACAGGGAAATTAAGGTGGGATACAAGTGAGGCTCAGCGCATGGAAGGAAGTTCTCCTCGTGTAACTTCAGAGATCACAGCTGTTCTGCTGCTGGGATGTGTGTGCCACTGGCCTCATGCAGGGATGGTATGTCAAGAGAAAGACTGAGCTTACAATTGCTGGCATCACTAATGCTGTTGTTTAAGCCTCAGGCTAAATGCAGGCGGGAGATTGGAAGCTGTGTCCATCTACGGCCTATATCAACGTCCCTTCCGCTTGTCACACCTCTGTGTTCCTGTGTCCCAGGGCCCGCAGTGCTGCACACACTTCAGGGAGCCTATGAAATGCAGGCAAATAGTTTCCTTTAGGCAATCCCAAGATTGAATTTTCCCAGCTCAAATTACATGGGCAGAAATAAAGCCTTGGAGAAACAAAAGGTGGCTTATGATAATCTGACCTGTGCAGTAGCTCCAGGCTTAGCCCTGAAATTTGGGAAAAATCATTTGCACTGGTGTGGACCTTTGGTTTATTTTGAGGCTCAGACTCTCAAACCTTGTCAAGTCTTTGTTTGGATTTGTCTGATGAGTCAGTTAAGTGGTGGAGTCAGACCTTCAGCTGCCATAAAGAAGTGAAGCTTCAGTGAGGGCAGTGGATTTGCACTGATTGACATTGGCGTAGCTTATAGTGCAGAAGAAGAACACAGTTTATTACATTGCTGAGAATGAAATGGGAAGCAGATAGAAAACCTACTGATTACTTACTAGGACATCCTTATCATCACAGTCTTTCAGTGATCCGTCCTCCTTTACCAGTGTAACAGGACCGATGAGGTTCAGAATGGCATCTATTAATTATTTTCATTATCTTATTTCCCCCTTTCTTTTCTTCTCCCTAGCAGGCATTATTTAACCAGCAGCGCTGCTGGAGAAAACTGGTACTCTGTTTTTGTACTATCAGCGAGTGAGTTCCTTGTGGCTCAGAAAGAACAAATGCTGCTCTTGCAAGGATCTCCAAATCTCTGGAAGAGATACCCTTAATCTCTGGGAGCGCCTTGGGGAAACAGGCTGAGAAAGACAGATGCAGAGCTGGGCAATGCAGTTCACAACCTCACTATAGCAAGGAGGGATCTAGCTACGTAGCTTGGCTAAAGCAGCATGAGAGTTACAGTGAATAAGAGTGATTAGAGCAGAAACAATAGAACTTCACCTAGGCAAACTGAACAGCAAAGACTTCAGAAAAGGATGATGCTGTTCCAGTGCTGAAAGTTGCTATTATGGTGACACAGCTAAAGGGGCAAGCCATTTCTCCCCTGAAACCAAACAAAATGCTTTCAGCTTCTGCTGATTTTTGTAGCCTCACAACTTTTTCTCTGTTTGCAGGAACAGATGGAGTGCAACAATGTTGGTAACAGTTCGTGTATCTGACTGCTGCTGTGGGGAAAAGAGGGAATTTGCCAAACAGTTCCTTGGAAAACAGATGTGGCAAACAGATCAAATAAATCCAATAGAGGTGACATGTTCACCTAACTACATGCCATGCTGCCCAAGTTCTTTGAAGATAAAAAGAGTCATGTAATTAAGGGCAGTGAGAACACAGTGCTTATCTCTCTCTCTAGGATTAGGGAGAGAAGTTTGTGCTGATCACATACCAGTGTCCTGCCACACACAGATCAGACACTTCACAGCAGCACAGTTTTGTGAGATTCCTTCAGCTTTACACACCAGCTCCAGCCTGGCATCACCATTCCCTTCAAAGCCTCCCTTCTCCAGAACTCTCTGGGGAGAAAGCACAGAAAAAGTGCATGTTGACATCTGCTCAAGCAGTGAGTGATGTATAAGAATGGCCAGCAAGCAGCCTTGGGACATACTTTGCACAGGTATCAGTGTGGAGTGGCCAGACAGAGGAGTGCTAGCAAAGCAAGGAGCAGATGACAGAGTTAAGTTGCACAGGTCATTGCAGATCTTGTACATTAACAGAGTGAATCCTAATTTCTTCATCTAGGTTAGTGCAAGAAAGCAGAGGAAAGCAAACATCTGGCCTAGCAGCTGCCTCATCAAAAGAAAATACAGTAAAAATTGTTTAAAGTCTAGCTCTACTTTAGAAAATAGGTGCAATGGTCACTACTTACCTGTCTTGCTAGAGATTTGCAAAAATCCTTTTAACAAAAATAACATTCATTAAGCCATCTGATTTTTCTTCGCAACTGGAGAACATAAACTCACCATGTAGTAAATCCTTTCCTTGTTTCTGGCTCGCTCTGTTAAGCTTGAGTGCAGCCCTTGTTGTTGCCAGTTGAGTTCTGGCAGATGGGTTACACGTGGAAACTGAGGTTTCCAGTACTGAGCAGTAGTTGAAGTAGAGTGTGAATACTGAGGTCTGGAATCCAGCAGTAAATTTTTTGTAAGCTGTCACCCTTAAAGATTGCTTATTTCTTTATGGAGCAGTGCGAGAAGCTTCAAAAGTGTTTGCTGTTTCCTGGAGACCCAACCCACAGCATGTCCCCTGCCCAACTGGCCAAATCCAAGCAGAAGGTCCTATAGGCTTGTTAAAGCTTCCTTGGATGACTTACCAAGCTTTTATGCAGCTGTTTTTCAAGTATCCTTTCCAGTCACCCATTACTCAGCTAGAGGAAGGAGTTGCATAGAGCCCATGAGCACACTTACGGAAAGCAGACCTTCTGCCTGCCAGCTGTGCTCAGCAAGGCATTTGTCTATCTACTGGAATAAGGCCATGAGAACCAGGGTATGCACTGCATCCAAGAAAGACTGTTGAGAGAGCACTAAGTATCCTGAAGTAGATATGGTTTGGCTAACAATTCTGGATAATCTAGACAGATTTTGGAAGACATTGTACTATGAATACTACACCTCCGTGGGACAAGTGAATGTATCAGCAGTGAAGTGTAGCCATTTATAGAGTTGTTCCAATATCCCTGTGGCAAAAAAGCTGTTGCATCTACTGTGTATTCATGTCAATACCTCAATAAATCTTTCCCAGGGTCTGTGAGCAATGTGGCACTTGAGCAGTGTTGGTGCTGCAGGGCTCTCAGTTTCCTATCCTATCTGGTCTGCAATGTCACCCAGATGAAGCTGTAACTACATTTCTTTCCACCACGGCTTATGCTTTCCATGAAAATAAAGCAAAAGAACAAGTAACGAGAATTAGAACTTCCCAGTTCTGTGGCCTGAAACAGGAGGGGGCAGTAGATAACCCGGTGGGTCGACCACTTGCTTTCTTGAGTGATTTTGCTTTTCTCAGAGAAGTTGTAAATGTGCTGCCTCAAACCCAAGTATTAGTATGGGGAGGGGTGTCTGCAGGATTTATACTACAAAGAGCCTCTTTGCTTGGTCAGTCAGGAAAAAATGCCTGTTGCCTTTCTCCGGAATAGAACACGGAGCTGAGAAGGGGCTGAAACATCCATAGTTCAAGGATGGACAGCTAACACACAAATATCCTGGTCTGGGCTCCCTCCAGTAGGCTGATGTACACATAGACAACAAACATTTGCAATGCTTAAGGTATAATTTCCAGGCACTGTTCACTTTCCGCATATCCCTATGTCCTACCTCTTTGATCTGGTAATCTTCATCCCTGGCTTCAGGAGATGCTCAACCTGTGTTGGGGGTTAGTGACAACTTCATCTTCCAGAATATGGTCAAAACTTTGTCTCAAGGAATAGCCATGCATTGTGGATTTAGTCAGAGTTTTTCAGCTTGCCTATGAGCAGTGGGCAAGCTATTATAAATAACTATTTTGACCTCCACAGTGGATGTCCCATGCTTCCTCCATTGCTTCTGTAAGGAGTCAAGGCCTGCTGTAGATAGCAGTTGGTCTGAATCACTGGAATCTCATCAGAAGAAACTGAATCAGAAGTCTGAATCACATCAGAAGAAACACTATCTCAATCTGAATAGGCTCAATCTAATCAATTAATATAAATTAATTTAAGCAGAAAATTAAAAGAAGTAATAATAAAGTAATAAGAACTGCATATCTGAATCAGGTTAGTGGCTTTGAAATGCTTTTCAAAGTCTGAGTCATGCAAAGTGTGCAGATACTAGAGATACTGTAGTTAGCAAGGGGACGCTCTGTCTGACAGCTTGTCAGTGGGCAGCTACTCAGAGGTCTTTCTGCATTTACCCAGCTGAGAAATGCCTGCCTCTGTTCTTGGTTCTGTATAAGCGCAGACACATCTCCCTGCCCCAGCTGGGAATCACTCTTCTCCAGAGTATCTGCATCTCTGTGGAAGCACATTTTCACATGCTGTCACCTCTGCACACCCTCCCTTCCTGACTTGAGTTGAGGCTTGAATGCTCTTCAGCATGTGGGCTTCCCAAGGGAGGGGACTTGCACACAGGGATGCCAAAGTGAAGGAGAAGGAGGAGGCCGTTTCTTGCACCACTGTCATTTCAACTTTGAAAACTTCTTCTGAGTCTTAGTCTCTAGGGAACAAAGCCAATTAAACAGCAATCTGGCAAGCCTATGAAGCATCTCCTCTTTTCAATGGAAGTCTTTCTCTGAATGACATGAGCTGAGTGGGAGAAGACTAAACAGACAGGAGCAGCAGCAAGTTGTTTCTAACTGAATAATGGCAGTGTTTCATATTTTGGTGCACTGTGATTGAAATGCCATCAATTTTTCAGAAGCACATATACTGAAACTAGAGAAGATCTGATTTCTACTTTTGCAATCAGATATGGCAACACCTTTGAACATTTTTTTTCCCCTGATTGCCTAAAAGACACTGTAGCAGAATTCAGAAAGACAGTCAGTCTGCATCTTTTTTCTTGGAAGAGCAAAACAGACATGGTTGACACTCTCTGTGGGATGTTCCTTAAGAGTACACCTCTCCAATCAGCTAACGTTCACCCAAGCACTTTCAAACACAGAAAAGACCCTAATGATGAAAATAACTGCTTCTTGCTTGTATTGCTGCATAAAAAACATACCTGCAGAGCTATCTGGAAAGCCAGAAAGGCTTCTACAGGCTACCACTGTGCTATACAAGTTACCCTGTACGATCCTTCTATTTCACCCACTGAGCTCTGCGCTGAACCAAGTGACTTGAACTTTGTAGCTGCCGCTGTTCATACTCATACCAGTGCAAGGCCAGAGCCTGTCTTCCAGTTTTTGATTTTCAGACCACAGGGGGCTTAGAATCAACCTCTTCTCTGGCCCTCATGATTAAATGTGCCAACCTGAACATGCCTGGAGACCTTGCCAGCTGTAGGTTTTGTTACGTTTTATCTCAAGATATGAGAGCTTTTGGCACTTGGTATTTTCTCTAATATAAGGAACAACAAGTTATCTTTTAACCTTCTATCTTCGTTAAACCGAGCTACGCGTCTCAGTATATGTGGTTGAACACCCTTGTGGATCTTTTCTGCTCCTCTCCATTTTATTCAAAGATGTTTTCAAAATAAGGCCAGTGAAATGAGATGTAATACATAGAGAATAGTCAGTCAGCATCTGCCTCCTTAAAAAAATTCTGCTAGCAAAGGTTTTATCACATCACTACATGAAACACTTGTTCAGTTGCTGGCTCAATAGAAGCTCAAGACACCTTCCAGTGTTCCAGGGGTGACATGATTCCGCATCCACTGACTGTAGCCCAGGAACTGGCCTCTGTCAGGTGTATCTTACTTCCAGGCACTACCCATTGCAAACTGTTGCACCATCATGTTTTGTCAGCAGGGCAATTATACTCAGCTTCAGACTTCTGATGGAAAAACAGCAAGGTGTTGGCTTCACATCAGCACTTGCAAACCCCACTAGAAAAAACCCTCCATATTTGGATGAAAATTGCCAACTGATAGGCAGTTTTTGAGCTGTCAGCTGAGCAGTCTGTAAGCCACTTAACAGCTGCTTTAGTGATGCTGTAATCTGTTTGTGCTCCTCAGTAGCATACCCTGTGATTTCTGTAGGATCTCAGCAAATCATTAACCTGGGGTCATCTCAATAGGAATAGAAATTAGACCTGAGATTTTGAGACTGGCAGTGATAGGAGCCATCTCTGGTTCAGAATGAAAATGTCTGCTTGTTCACAGACACTGCCCACCCTGCCTTCATATGGGGCTTCCTTTGCCAGTCCCATCTCTGCCCAGCCATCTTCTTTGCTCACCACAAAACTGCATTCTCCCAATGGCCTGGCAGCTTGCACCTTCCCTTCCTCCCCGGACCAGACTTAGGAAAAAACTCCCTTTGCTCCCTATTTTGAGAGCTGCTGCACTGGGTGGTTACTGTGCTAAACCCACAGACTACAAAAAGTGCTCTGCCCCTCAGTTGCCAGCAAGCCATACTGTGAGCCTGATTCAAACAATATACAGGGTCTTGCAAGAACTTTCACGTGGTAAACAAAATCCCTCACTGAGGGAATGAGCTGAGTAGATATTGAACACTGAACAGAGCTACCCACGGGTCAGGAGGCAAAACACAATAGGTGTGAGTCTGTCTGAGTCAAACCATGCTTGTAATTAGCTGTGCTGTATGCCCAGATGCAGTGACTGAGGAACTTACTCTCTGTGTCCCTTGGCCTATCAAACCCATAAAGAACATCAGACTCCAGCCTCATCCTCCAGACCTCCTGAGTTTAGCACAATTCCTTCCTTACTAACCTCAAGTTCTTGCCTTCTCTCTCTTATTGATGAGAGCAGTGACCTTTGTCTGATTCTCCAGCCAGCACGTTTTGACTTTCTGTATTGCAAACATCCCTTCTCTCACTCCCCCTCTTCAACCTTGTGTGCTGACTTCTCTCATGTGATAGCAATTCAGCACTTCTCTGAGACACAAACGGTGCCTGTGAGCTTACTTGTGGTGATGTATCCTGCTGCTTTGCTCTCCTGCCTCCTCACTTCTTGTACTTCTTGTTCATTTGTCCTGGCCACCTGTCATAACGTTTTTTCACCTTTACATCCCTTGGAGATAGCTGTGCTGCCAAGCAGGTACACTACTGGTAATTCAACCTCTGCGTAAAACTTATTTAACAAGAATAACAGAGCACACTATTTATCTGTGGTGCCTTTTTTCTAATTTCCCTTAATGCAGGAGCTGGTATTTCACTGACCACCATTTGCTGAAGAATACAAGGTTCACCCTCACACTGGTAAACCTTAAAACAAAGGAGTAATTCAAGCAGCCTACAGTCAGCCTGCTGCACGATCAAGGGCTTTATTATGAGTTCAGTTCAAATTGCTCATGGTGCCAACACAATGAAAGGCACTTGGCTTATTAACATGAAAAAAATCATCCTTACTTCAGTATATCTTATTATCCTGGGAAGGGAATTCAGGCACTCTGTTCCATTGTTTGATGGTTGATATTAAACTCATCAGACCCATTTCTAAACTCAGACACATTTAGAAATACTCAGATATTAAAGAAGGCCTGTCATTGTGAAATCTCTTATTCACATTTGATTTGCTGGGTAGAGTGAACACCTTCTCTCCAATACTCCCCTGTGCCCTTCTCTGGATGAAATCAGATGACTTAAGGCAAGGCCCTAATGCCGGCAGCTATCAGAAACAGGAGGACAGCCATGTCAGCCCCATCTGAATTTACAGAGGCTGGCATGTTTATGGTGTTATTGGTACTCAAAAGACTTGATTGCTCTTTTGTTTGAAAGAGAACTTAAAACATTGACATATACCCACATAGTAGGCAGTAGCACTCTCTTCCCTCTTCAAATACTTGTCTCTCTTTCAGGGCTTCCTACCTGCTCTAGGGAGGTATTTGTCCTCATTTACCAGGCTGGGTTTGAGGTCTACGATTCTCTTCAAGGCATTTTGCCTCTTTCCCTCTTTATCCTCTGCTCATCTGGAATTTCTGCATCTCTCTTCATGCATCCCATTCCCAGAAAAGGTTTCCTAATACATCTTCATCCACACCATTCTTGGAAACATAACCATCTACTAAGTCCAGGAAGGGCTGCACGGCCCAAGTGGAATGAAATATTCCTTCCCACTCAACCCACCACAGACAGAGGAGTGGCATGACCAAAAGCAGTGACTGACAAATCACTGCTCTGCCTGGACAGCCAGAAACTTCTTCAGGGAAAGCAAAGTAGAAACTCATAAATCCAAGAGTGAGAGCTCTTTTTGACAATAAATGACTAGAGCTCACCTTACCACCAAATGAGTTTTTGTCTTGTTTCCACAATGAGTGTTGAGGCTAGTGGATTTAAATGGACATTTAAAGACTACATTGGGTGGGCAATGGCACATGGCATTTGAGCGCATGGTGTGCTGCTTTAAGGTCTCCATACCTGCAGAATAATCAAAGCAAGTCCAGTTCCCACTGGGAGCACATATCTACCCAGCAGGACTGCTGTATTGGTTCCTGAATGTGGAGCCAGGATACAAGCAAATATGCTGCCAACATACAGAACAGAATTGGAAACCCTCTGCCTAGCTGCTCGCTCATTAATCAAAATAGATTCATAACGTACCTGGCTCCTTCTGCCTGCTCCAGATCTATAATTAGCAACTCTTGCTTAGGTAGCAGCACTGGTAAATTGCTTCCTGTCTTTGGTGGCAGTAACTCATATCTGTGAGAAGGATATGACAAAGGCACATGGAATGGAGATAAATGGCTACAATAACAGAGAAGCCACTAGCACTAAGCAGCAACAATAACCCTTCACATCTCAGTACTTGCTTTTTCTTCGTTTGTATAAGTCTCCGTTGCCTTGTTGGAATTATGGACAGATGTTAGCACCTGGGGATGGCAGGCACCATACAGCTGTCATGTAGGCTCCTTTTACACAAGTAGGACCAGCACTGAGGCTTTACCCCTCGGAAAAAGCCTGAAAACTGCTGGGATGGCCGTGGACCAGGGTGCTGGGCTACACAGACTGGGGCAGGGCTGTCAGGCAGTGGTCCACCCCCTCCTCACCATCTGAACTGTGGGCTTGACTGTCCTTGCTCTGTGATCCATTAAAATCACACTACCTCCACGCTTGGGAGCATATTTCCCTTGATTATCTCCTTTCACTGACTCTGCAATGAGACATCCTGGCAGAGAAAGGATCATGTGCTGCTGTGTGAGGTCTGACCATAGCCCCTGCAGTTCTTACAGGTGGAGCTGGGAGTGAGGCTCTGCTTTTGGCCTAAGATCCTGTTGTTACTCATCCCTACCAGGTTCCATCACCATGGGCCTAAGATGTCCGCACAAGGAGGTTTGTGGCTCTTCTAGCTAATGACCGTACAAGGAATAATTTCTTCCTGCTCCTGGGCAGCTTTAAATGAGCTGGTGCTCTACGGTGGAGAAACGGAAATCTTCATAGGTGTGAAAATGCCACTCATTATAATTCTTGGGAATTATCATTAAGTCAACACATCCTCAGGTTCTGAAAATCCCTAAATCTGTTGCTGTAAAAAAAAAAGTCAAATCTGTCTAGGCTTTTTGATTGCAAATAAGTATACTGAAAGTGTGCTTCTTTCTCTGAGAAATCAAAGCCTGTTTGATTGAAGCTCATTTTCACACAATCAGCTGATGCAGCTCACACTTTAGACATTTTCAAATTCTTTTTACTCTTCCAGAAAAAATACATAAATCATGAAGAAAAATGTCGTTCTCCAAAGTCATCTGTCCAGGCTTTTGGTCTCTTATACTTTTTGCTGCCAAACTTAGACTAATAAGATGAAAAAAATGTGTCATTTCTTAGATGACAATAATGGGATGATCTTTCTCCTGTTTCTTCTGAACATAAATGCAGTAATAAAAAACCAAAATATTTTGATGGCAAGAAATTAGATTCAGATGCTGATAATACTAAAATACTTTAGGTTTATTTTGTAAGAATAATGCCTAAATGATGCCTCTGATTTTTCTTAAAACCTTCCAGATATTTCATTTCATATCAAGAATTCTGAAAACCTTTTCCTTCTTTTGGTAGCTGAAAAAACTTGGTATTTTCTGTCTTGTCTCTCTGATGTTTTGCTTTGCACAGTCTCTTTAGCCAGAACGGTATTTTTGCCTTGAAGTGTTGTTTGATGCTCGCCTTTCATCCCTAGGAAGAATCTTGTTTGCAATTATTTCAAAAGATCAAAATTAATTTAAAATGTAGGAAACACTTGGAAAGCATAAAGGAAAAGCTCAGCCCTTGCAAAAGGGAAGAAAAGCAAAAGGAGGAGATGTGACAGAAATACAGTTCTGATGTCTATTAAGAGGAGGCTGCTAATAAATACATAGAAAGTGTAACAATTGATCCAAAATGTCAGAATAATTGCGCTTATAAGCTTTAGACCTGTCAGGAGTTTGGAGGGAGAATTTTTGAAAATGTTACAGGGACTTTAACATGCAGTACACACTTTGAAGAAAGCTTTTTAGAGTCAAACAAATACAGAGAGAAAGAAACAGAGAGAGAGAGAAGGGAAGGAAGGAAGAGAGGGAGGAAGGGAGGAAGGAAGGAAGAAAGGAAGAAAGAAAGAGGAAAAACAGTTTTCTTTATGAAAACATTGGAGCATAAAATGTTTCACTAAGAGATACCTGAAACTCCAACAGAGCAGAAGCCAAAAGAGAAGTTGCACAAGAGAGACCTGTGCCTGATGACAAAAGGTGTGACATGGAAAAAGAAAGAGAGAAACAAAAGGGTAAAATTAGAGACATCAACACCTGGCTACAGTTTTCTGTCGGTTCAAGTTAAAATACCCACAAATGCACACCCTTCAGAGCTGAAAAGAGTGAAATTAAGGGAGTGTCTCCCCAAAACCACATTTTCTGCCATTTATCTTTATGAGGACTTCTTTTGATTTGTGGGCAAGTGTTACTTTAGATGGTTTTTCTGGCATTAAGAAGGAACTAATTACCAATGCATCTGCTCCCACCAGTGCTGCTCACTGGAGAGTTCCCACGGTAACTCCATCAAACACAGCACCTTTTTAGAGAGGACAAAAAAAATCAGCCTGTGATGCAAGTCCCTGCAGCATAGGCAGGTGAGATGGTCAAAGGGAGCTAACCCACCTGAGAAGGGTTGCCTGCTCTCCAGGACCTGGCTGTATATTACATTTAGTCAAATTATGAATGCACAAAACAAACTTAAAAGGAGAGGTCAATCTAGGACCCTGATTAATCAATGTAAATTTTAATTACATTTCTCTTTTGATTATATAAATCTGTATTATATTAATTCAACTGATTGGACCGCAAGGCTAAGGCACTGTCAAGATCTCCAGAGGCTGGAGGTCTTCTCAGACTTCTGAATGCCTGTTGCTTCAAAGATGGGGCTTCAAGCTCTGAAGACCTATCTCTTTGATGAGCAAAAAGTCCCTGTGCTGTGTTTTGCTCTGTACTACTGCTCAGTGTTCCCTGCTCTCCTGGCAATTGTGCAGCAGTGGGACTGGCACTCACAGCAAAGCAAACGTTTGAATGCTCATTTGGTCTCTTTTCATTTGGGCCTTTATGCTGTGTACTGCTCCAAGTAATGCATATTCATTCAATACAGTTGAAAATAATTAAGGAGACATCATAAAGGACACAATGCTAAAGAGTGACCTCTGAAAAGCCCAGTTGTGCTGACCCCGTGGTGTGGATTGGATTTTCCATACACTGGTAATTAACTAGTATTTCATCAAGTACAGCTTTAATTACCTCACTGATACACAATGATCTGTTTTTCTGCCAGATCACGCTGAAAACAACTTCAATTTTTAACAACTGTAAAAATATACTTTTTATCCAAAGAGGTGGCAGACACACAGCAGTGCTGCTTTCTCTCGTTCCATTATTCTTGTGGTCTTTTCCACAAATGCTTGGGTGTCTCTCAGGTATTACTTTTTAATCATCTACTCTCATTACATGTAGTGGTTGCTCTTTTTTCATTCTATAGCACAAAGCCAGAAAGAAGGCAATTAAAATCCAATAACGGTGCAGTGCTTAGACACTTATTAAGTAGTCATTAAATAGTCTGAAGACTCATTGTCTTCACGAGGATTTGTTTCCTCGCTCTCTGTGACTCTCCTCTCTGCAGTATTAGCTCAAAACAGCAAGCACGATGTGAATGTGAATCCAGAGGGTCCCTAAGTCTCCCGGCGCAGGCACAGTTGCTCCTCTGCCTCCTGGACACCCACCGACCTCGGAAGCAGCAAACCCGCGGGGCCCCTACAGCAGCACCAGGGAGATGCTCAGCCTTGGGGCTGCCCTGGCTGCCCCTGCCCCTGCTGTGCTCCCTGGCAGGGATTCCTGTCCCTCTCAGGCCATAGAGGGACCATTTCAACACCCTCGTTTACGCTTATTTAGAATACCCCTCCGAGAAACAATGCCCCCAGTTGCCAAGACAGCTTGTAGAGGGGCACGCATGAGTAACTGGCAAAATTAGGGCTCTAGGGAGTCAGGAGCATTCACTGTCAGCATCAGGAGCCAAGCTCCTGCCAAACTCCAAAAGAGCATTTGAAACGAGCAGGCTTCATTTTGAGGTGTGGAAAAAAAACCTCGTTGGCACAGACAAGAAGGCAAAAGTATGCCACTGATTGACAGATGCATAAAGGCATCAATAAAATAATGCTCATGCTCAAAAACTGTCTTATAAAACAAGAGAAGCTGCTTCTCTTGATTAAAAGGATTGCCTGTGGACATTAAACAACAGCATCTGCTCTCCACACTCTGAGCACCCTGAGTTTGCTTTGCTTTCTGTCCTTGAGGAGTTGGGGAGGAAAGAGGACAAGACAAGACAACTGAGACAGTTCAAGCTAGGAAGACTTCACAGCAGGTCTAAAGAGTATTTCCCAGGAACTCTGAGAGCAGAGGAAGCAAACTCCAATGCATTATTTAAGACTACCCCCACACTGCTGACCCTTTATAGATGCAGATCAATAGAGCAGCCTCCACCAGAAAGAGGCTTCTATATGAAAAAAACTGAAATAGAACTCATATTAGAGATGCTGAGAGGAAATAACACAGCTCAAGGGAATATCTGCTTGCCATGGTACAATAAGGCAGTCTCTGAGGGGTCAGCAGATGACAATGGAGGAAGGAGAGCAATTCACAGATTCCTAGCTTGTTCATAGCACTCAGTCACCTCTAGGGCATAAAGCTCTGGCACAGAATCACCTCGTCAATAGTCTATCACGTGCACACCTGCGTGCCCTGTCAGAGAGTCATATTTCATTAAATAATGGTTTTCTGTATTAAAATCCATTTCACAACATTGCATCGTTCTTTATGCTTTGCCTTACCCCAGTACCTGAAAGTCACTGCTGAGTGCCTGGTGCAGTGTCAGGCAAGCAGCAAGAGGAGTGCTACCCTTAGTAGGCTGTCTGTTGCACTTTGCTACACATGCTCAGGCTACTTCTCTGAACCATCATCCAGTCATCTTCCTGCTGGACACTTCAGCTGGGAGGCCTGGGAATTTTGGATTGCCTTGGGGCTGTTTTGTACAGCCCCTGGTACAGTAGCTGATCACAACATTTGGGGTTTTTTTTTACTCAAGGGGCATTCAGCTGTGCATTTTTACCTGCTTGTAAGAATTTTTCAGAGCAATTGGCAGATATTTTGTTTATCAAAAAAGAAGAAATATTCTTGAACGTTTGTTGACATGCTGTAGATAAGGATATATACAAACCCACATGTATATATATGCCTGTGTGTGATGTGTAGATGTAGATGTAGAGAAAGATGACTGATAGATTGACAGATAGTTCATGAGAGAATCACAGTTCATTTTTTTATGTAGATATGTATACATAGGTATAACATTCCCAGGCTTCCTAAGACAGACTGCAGATTCTAAATCTTAAAATATGTCAGCACATAGGAGAGTTAATTAGTAGAAAGGAGTAATCTTCTCCCCTTCCATTTGCCATTTTAATTCAGGGGTATTTTTTCTTATTGTTTGCACACCACTGCCTTTGAACTTTGATTACAGCTAACCATTAATAAAAATGACAACCAAACTGAGCCCATTTCACCTGTGGGATGCTATTCACAGTGTGTGCATTTCTGGCACATTGCAAAACATTGGGAATCCCTGGCCAGGTGTCATCAAGTGAAATGGAAAATATTCACCCAAGGGGTGTACTTTTAATCCAGCTGACTAAAAGTCGGTTTTCCTCTACTGAATTTTCTGCTGGAAATGTTCCTATGACCTGGTTTTTGCTTTCTGACCTGATGGGGTAGAGACCAACCACATAGTGTGAGAATACTGGAAGTCAGGTGCTGTAGCCAACCATTCGTGAACAACTCAAGACTGAAACCTGTCTACAGAGCTAACATGGCAAATTATCTGTAAATACTAACTTACTTTCCTGCCATGATGGTCATATCCCGATCCATGTACAGAACCAGAAGCTTTTGCACATCTTCTCTTGGTGTGACCACTGTCTTGAGGGAGGTCAAGGTTTCCTGTTAGGATTTCACTCATGGTCTCATTTCAGATACTTCAGTGGCCTTTAGAAAACCATTCAATCTCCCTTCATTCCCCCAACCATAAAAGAGTGACAAAATAAATAGGACTGGGTGTGGTAACTAAGCATATGAGAAGGTGTAAGTGGAAGGAACCTACAGCCCTTTCCTTCCTCTTCCATCCCTTCCCCACCTTCTGTGCCTGACCAGTCTGTACATAAATACATTTGCCTTTGCCGTTACCAGCTGTTCTTATGTGCATATACCCAGCACATATGGATAGAGTTATTATCAAGGCAGTCATATTCCTGAACAGCAATGATCATCAGTGAAGTCTGGGGACTGTATTTTCATGAGACTTCTGCTTCTACCAATAATGACATGCAGAAAACTGGACTTCTCTCTAATGAAAAACAGAGTTTTCAGCAGACACAGGCTAAAGAGTTTTCAGGTTATGCTGTGTTGTGCACACATATTACAAACAAATATGAAGTCAAGTACACCTATGGGCTTATTGTTCCTTCCTCCAAACGAATCTCCTGTTTGAGCCTTTCTTCTCTTGCCCACTAAATTCCTTCAGGTAACACTAGTTGCACCTACAGGTCAGTCTGAACTGACCTATAGAGAAGACTTTGCATAAAGGTCAGTCTTTGCATTATCCATAAGGCTACTTTGCGGACTCCTACCTTTTTTTTTCACCTGTGTATCTGCTCAATGCTCCATCACCCTGGTTACACATGGACTTGGAGAGTGAGCAGTGGTCAGGGGTGAGCTCTGGCTGTGCTGGGTGCAGGTTTGTTTGACTGTGAGGGCACCTTGGAGCTGGTCATCACAAGGCAGCAGTCACAATTCTGGGTCCTGGAGGAAGGAGAGTCAGTCTTTTTCTGCAGGCAGGATTTTCAGATGCTGGAAACCTCTAATTCATCCTATGGAGAGGGAGCTCTGATGCCTTCTAGGAATTACCTGGCAGAACAATCACCTCTAAGAAAGGACTTCTTGTTTGCTGTGAAAAATATCATTGGTCTGCCTCCTAAACCAGCTGTTGACAAGATGTTGACAGTTATACTTATCAAAAAACTCAGAATTTTTTTCCCCTTTACAGTTCAAGCACCTTTTTACCAGGTTCAAGGCCTCAAAGCATTAAATAATTACACACCTCACTTCCGTTGTTTGCAATATCTCTTCATCAAGTAGTACAGCTTGTAGCATTTTTAAGAGAATCAATAAAGAAAACAGCAAGGTTGCCTGATGCTTTTGAAGCTTTTGGTACAAGTATGTAGGTAAAATGAAACCCTTTATGAAGATCTATCCACAGCCATATGTCTTTACATTTATTTCCTCACATTTACTTCCAGCAGCTCTGTTGCTTTTTTATTACTGAAGATCCACGATAGCAACAATCCTCCTCCTTTTAGATTTCTTCTAATGACCACCAGCAATGGGATTTTGCAAGTTAAAGCAATAGTGATGTAAGAATTTCTGTTAAATCCATGGGATGTATTTCTGTGCTTTTGCTACAGTTCAAAGACAGAAAGTTTCCTGCTGTGTTTAATATGTATACTACATTGGCTAATTGTAGCACAATTGATGCAAAAAAACCTCTGAAACAAAGTACGGTTTAAAGCATATAACCAGTAAAGCAGTAACCTCCGGATCCTCACATGCCTTGAAGGTTATTCCCTGCAGAGAGCAGAAAGCAACTGAAGTAACTGTAAAAGGCACTGTGATTTCTTTTTCCTGTGCAACAAATGAAAGAAAGTACTGCTCATCAGAAAGCAACCATTTCCTTGAGGGCAATCTGCATGGCTAAACCATGTTTTTCAGGTTTTAAAGGTTCCACTTTAATGATCTCCTCAGTCCTTCACTGCCTTCAGGAGACTGACCCATTCCTCTGTGGGTATTTTTTCCTACATCTTGCACAAAAAAAAGTCTGAGGAAGCCGCCATCACTAATAAGAAGGAATTGACTGCTTGCGGAGGCTGGTTTTGAAGTTTTTGTAATAAATCACTTTGAATAACAGCCAGAGGTAATCACAGGAGTGAAGATTATCTCCCTCTGACCGTGTGTTACTTATTGTTCGCTTTCAGACTTTACAGTCCCTGTAATATTCAAGCATTCCTCCTATATCTTGGACTTCAGCACTCCTGGTTTTAAATGGTCTTAAATAAAGTTATATGCAAAACATATGGAAACAGGTACACAGACACAACATTGGGAAGGATGGGGAGTGTAAGTACAAGAAAAAACAATAGTAAAGAGACTGCATCCTGACTGAGAATTTGTGCTTCAAACTGCCTGTCCACCTAAGGGATCTGAGTCACCACATAGAAGAAAAAAAAAAGATGTTCCCCTACCTCAGTGACCATCATAGTGGATTTTAGCCTCTGGATTGCAACACCATGTATTCCAAATAAAAGCTGAAACTAGACATGCCAGAAACTCCTATTACTTTGAGCTGGAAGTACAGTGCCAAATCTATAGCTGGGCATGCCCTTTGCTTCCTCAGTTTATGTTGCTTTTAAAATAGATCAAGATGACTCCACTTGCCTTTTGCTTTGTCTCTTAAAGCGTGTCATAAAGATAGGCCAGTAGCACTGCTTAAATGACCAACAATACCAGTATCAATACTAGCTGTAAATAACTCATCATAAGTCAAATAGAAATGCTTTTGTCATATTCATATTATGAATTTCTTTTAATTTATTTAATTCAGTCCCCAAGTCCTTTAAGAGTTGTAGCAGAAAAGCAGGAAACATAAGGATTATGATAACGGCTCAATGCCTCTAATTAATTTGGTCCACAATTCATCTGAGATTCCTTTACAGATTGTACCACTTTGTTATCCTTTAGCCTTTTACACAGATGGATGAAGGAGCTCAGAATGCAGAATAATGAAGGAAGAGTTAGAAGGAAAGTATCAAGTATATAATCAGAGCATGATATACAGTTGAAATCAGCAGAAGTGTGATGCATATGAAGAAGGGAGGATAATCACTAAGAAAAAAACATTAACGGTAACAATGTGCAAGAAAAAAATCAATTTATTGTTCCATCTCTGTAGAATGAATTTGATCCAACAGTCTCAGAAGTCACAGTGAGAATTCTTATTTAACAAAGTCAGCTACAGCTCAGGCCACATGTCTGTCTTTATACAGACAGTGTACAGAGTATGACCAAACATCTTTCTGCCATTAGGAATATGCATACCTATCTCAGTGCATGTGAGCATATATGTATTTCCACAGTTACTTTGAAAGTCACACAGATCAAATGCAGCCCTTTTGAACAATCAGTAATAACAAGGCAATTAGGGGCTGAGTGGCCATACAAATACATGTATGTTTTAAGGGTAAATCTGCCAAAGTACAAAAACTACAGGCTTAAATGTCACAAGGACAGAAATCAACAGCAGCTGGAGTCTAATCCTGCATCATTCTATCAGAGGCAGCTTTGCCAGTGATGCTCTGAGTGCCTGGCCCACAAGAACACCTTTCTTTATGCTTTAAGTGGTGGAAAAAGGGAACTTGGGTAACGGTGAATGCTCGCCTCCACAGTCACAAACAATTGCTCCTCCTGCCCCTGTAATCTGTGCCGTATTTACCCACTTCTCACTGCAGTCTGAATTCTCAAATGGAGCATTTCTACGTGACTATGTACTACATTGACCTTCTGCAGTTTCCTTCAAATACCTCCTGTACTTGCCTGCAGGCCTGAAGAAGGCAGCTAAGCACCTTCCCCGCTCCTCGTCATTTCCGGAGTTGTTCCTGACACACCTGCTACAGCTGCAGATGAGGTTCTGAAGCCTGTAGCTGTTCCTCGAAGTACAGAAGCTGATCCACTTCAAAGCAATCGCTTGCTCTAGAAACCAGTTTCTCCAAACATCTCCTGATCTCCTCCTCACTGGCATTCTGCTGTCTTGCTTGCCTGAGATAGCTGTACACGGCCTCGAATACGTCCACTCCCAGCTTCCCAATGGCAGATCTGGGGATAAATATTGCACCAAAGGTCAAGTAAAAGTTAATTCACGTTATATTAGTAATACAAGCAATAACCAGTACTGATTTTTTCTAAGTGTTGTAGTTTTGATTAAAATGATATCATGATGCACCTTATTTGTCTGATAGTAAAAGCAACTAAAGTTTCCTGGAGAATTTCTCCATGATTGTTTGCTACAAAAAGAGCCCAGGAATAAAAACCTGGCCAAAGTAAAGTCCTGGGAAGCATGGCCATCATCACTGTTACAATCCAAGAATCTTTTTCATGCTGAGTCCAACATACTCTGTTGTCTACAAAAAGTCTGGTTTACACACATGTATCATTTCCTTTGGATTTCATCAAAACCAAAAGGAGCTACGCCAGTCAGCTGAACACCAGAGACATTTTATGTGAATACATTTTGGGATTCATCGCTTTATTTTAGCCTCTATCAAATACAAGAAAACCATTGTACAAGCTCAGCATGAGCTAACTGGCACTTATTTCTTTTCCTACAGTGCTCTCCTTTTATCAGAAAACAGATCTGTAATTCAGTGACAAAACATACACTCACAGCATCTTAATGTTGACTTATAAAGAAGACCCACCTGAACACTGCAAGGCAATGAACAGCATTTCTTCCTTCTAAAGGAAAACATCTTTAAATTCATGTATCACAGGCCATAGGTAACAAAATTTCCCACTCAGTGATGGCTTCATAATATTTTGATGAAAATATCAGAGTAATTTTCCTTCAGCATATCAAAGACTATTTACCTACTCTGTACACTTCTGACACAGGATTTGTGCTGGTTTTTTTCACTAAATATATGTATGTTAGAGCAATTGAGAGTAGATTGTCTTTTAGTATCTGACTTGCACATTTTAGAGGTGATGATGCCTTCAATTAGTTATAAAGTTAGCTGGACTAATTGGAATCACATTGCAGGAACATCTGCAATTTGCATTAAAAAGATGTCTTATTTTGGTTAGGTAAACTTGTCCTAAGCAGACTTTCCTCCCACTAGCATTTTTGTTAGGATTTCAAAAGTATTTAGGCAGGACAATCATTCCCTTTTCCTTCATGACATGACAGGAGATCTGCTGGTGCCAGCATTAAGGCTTAGCACTTCAGTACTCTGCACGTGGGTTCAGAGGGAGGGGCACAACACTTCCCAGAGGAGTTTAAGTGGTTAAACCTGTCTCCCAACATCAACACATACTCCAGTTGTAATTTTTTGCTGGTTTTGTATTGATTTTGCTACATGTCTACCACCAGGGCAAGGTCAACTGTTCTAATAGCGTAACCTACCTAAAGGGGTAGTTGTGATGCCTTTGAATTTTTAGGATTTTTAGCTTTTTGTATATTTTAATGTAGCTGTATAGTCTGTCACACTTTTAGAATAGTAGTTAACACTCATCAAACCCTATTCCCCTATTTCATACTGAATTTTCTCAATTCTTTAGGCTTGTTTAGGCTCCTTTCAAGGCAGGACTACAATAAAAACATTCTGTTTAAGAACATATGCACCCCAGGCTTGAACAACAAGTTACCATCATAGTCAAAGCAACTTTCAAGCCCAGAACCTTGGAGAAGCTCCAAAGACAGTACATGCTGTGAAAAAGAGGAAGATGAGGAAGAAAGGGATCTTAGGACCTCCAACTCAATTTCTGGGAGGCGTGCCTGGGGGGGCAGATCTGGGGGCAGGTAGTTCTCGGATCAGACCACAAATTGTAGAACCCCTGGACAAGGCTGCGTGCCTTTCTGCACTCCTTGCGCTAGAAGGCCTTCATTAAAGACCTGCTCGGTATCTTATCTCTACTAAATGAGCCTGGTGAGGTTTTTTTTCTCCCTGATTTTTAGGCAACAGTTGCTTTTCATCAGTAGTCAGCCTGTTACTGCTGAGGAATAACATCATCATAGTGAGATGGCAGCCAGTAAGAGTCCCACATTATGTAAACTCCCCCATTCTTAGGAAAAGATGACAAAGAATTTTACTTTATTGTGTCTCAAACTTCTATTCCCATCCCACTTGCTTTTTGCTTTTCTTGCACCTTGGTCATGCCCAGGTGTGATCCCCACTTTGTCTTCATGTTACCCCTCCTGCTGGCTCCTGACACAGAGGCAGATCAGGAATTTGGGGCAAAGAAAGCCAAGACCCAGGATCAGAAGCCAGAGGGCCAAGCTGGAATCTCTGCAGGTTCAGACTTGACTCAGTGCTGCTTCCTGTAACTAGAAAGTGCCACCTTCTTTTCTACCAAGAGTGTTGTTTAGGGGAAAACTAAAACTCTTGGAAATAATTAATTCTCAGACACTGGAAGCCGAGGGATTGGATTACCACAAAAAGCTAAGTAGAGATTTGTTTGACAAATAATGTACATTTCTTCACAAAACGTCATCAAAAATATCACAGTATTTCTCTCCAACAATTAAAAAACAATACATGAGAAGCTGTTTTGAAATCACTGCTACTTCATCAGTGCCTTTACTGACTCCTCTCTCCCTCTTAGACAAGTGTGTTTAATTTTTTGGCACTGCTGTCTATTTAAAGATGAAAAATTAAGCAAACATGTACCTTGGGAGTATTGCTTCTGCCAATAAATGTGACCTGCAGACTTGAATCTTTTCAGTTCAGCTTGGCAGAGCATGCAAATCAGCAAATCTGTATAATAGCTGATACAATAGAATTAGTGGGAAAATGTTCATACGCTGAAAATTAAGGGGTAGGTAACAAAAATTATAACCTGCTTTTACGAAAGAAGACATTAGACTCTGTTTGGACTTGAGGGCTGCATTAATATGACTCTGCTACCACATCACACAGATGTGGTCACAGAGGCAGAAGCGTGGAGTCTAAGACAGTAAATGTCAGAGGTGCTACTGAGTGAATCTATCACCCTGATTGAGGGAAGGTTGAAATCACTTCCTGGAAAGCAAGGTTTGTCCATTATGGCCCTGATCCTTTGCTAGGGGATATTTTTCCATCCATGCAAAGTCCTACAGAGGCACAATTATGGATTTTGCACTGCCCTCCTGTATATAGTTTGATTTCACATAAAATACAGGACACCTGCACTACTGTTTTGAAATGAATAAAAGCCTTATCACCAAATGCGCTGTGAGAGCAAGTACAGAATTCCCATTTACACTCCCATTTGGCCATCCATGTTTTCTGATTTACTGACATTTACTCTGTGCTATCTCACCTACAAACTCACTATGAACCATCGTCTCTTTCTCAGCCTAGAGAACACAAGCAAAAGGGATAGCTGGGATTTCATTACTGTGATAAACTTTGTGGCCCAAACCCCCATCGCAAACTGCTCTAAATTGCTCTTCAGTGTGCTGAAATCAAAGGAGTTACATCGGGCTCTACCAATAAAGGGTCTGACCCAGGATGATACATTCATACTAATGCTTAAATGTCATATCTCAGACGTTTTTTTCTCTTGTTTCACTGTGTTACAGAGGCTTAGATAGATGGGGGGATTCATTGAGCACAACTTTTGTCACTCCTTTTGGCTGCAGAGAGCGGTCCCAATGCTCCATACAGAGGAGGCACAGGGCTGGGGACCTCCACAGCCTGGAGACATGCTGTGACCACCAAGCTGATGGCTGCATAGCAGATATTGCCAGTCTGGGGACACTGTCATCCATGGAAGCTGTGGTCTGAAAAATAATGCCTCTTGTTGCCAGCTTTTGTGCAGCACACAACCCACGCCTGAGAAAATTAACTGGAACAAGCCCAAAGGCCATAGAAGCAGACAGATATCTCATTTGTGGATAATAATGGGGTTTGGACATGAGATAGAGACTGGGTTCTATCAAGGATAAAGCACTTCTGAGCGTGTGAGAAGCAGTAAGAGTATCAGCAAAAGGGCACGTACTACTTTGACTCACTGCCGGCATTAGAGGGGAGGTAAATAGGAGCCTTGAGAACTGCAATTTTATACTCAGGGTGTCTAAAACTGTTCCAAGTCATTTAGTGCATCTGGGCCCAAATTAATTTGTCAGGCTATCTGGTGTGCAACGGTTTGGATCTGACTTTCCCGATGAATGCTTAAACTTTACAGTTTGCAGCCTCTCCTCCCCTCACTTCCTCTATGAACACAAGGGAAAGGGAAAAGGGAAAAGTTACTGAAATGCCGAAATGATTAGACTAAAGCTGTACAAAAATATACACATGTATTTACACTTATATACAACTAGAATACTATGTACACAGAAGAAGGGACTCCGAACACCTCTCCCTGCCCTGAAGGGAAAAGGGAGAGGGGAAAAAAAAAACCAAAACAGATATACACAATCAAAACTCAGGAGTAACCAATAAAGAACTAACAAAAGAAAATCTTATTATTCTCCTCGAGATAGCAGAATTGCACTAAGCGACCGCCGGCACTCTCCGTTTCCCAAGGTCCACAAGGCCTCACTGGGCCTCACTCCTCCACACGAGCAGAGCCGATAGCAGAGAACCTGCTCCTGGATCCACCGGAAAGGAAAAAGAGGAAGAGGCTTTTCCCTCTTCTTATTTATACCCTGGTTTACGTAAAAAATCACATGGAATACTGGGAAGATGACCACTTCCTCAGTTATAACCTGGTTACTAAGGAAGGTCTAAAATCAAAACTACTACAGGTGATTTGCAGTTGATTTCCTATGCATCACAGCAAAAATTACTAAAATTTGACAATACAATAATGTTGTGTTCTCAACTGGCTGAGGAAGTTGTAAATCTTTCCCTAGGTGAACAAAGAATTTTCTATTATCCCATAGGTCTTTATTTTGACTATTCTGCTACTAGCTACATATTAACATTTCCTTTCTGGTTTGGAGATCAATTACAATGCACGTACCTTTATGCAGCACTGACAAAAGCCACAAAACAAGATTAATGCTTACAATTGTGCTCCTGCGTGGGCATTAGCGGCCAGGTTAATATCTCTCAACAGCTTGTCATTGCCTGCCTTGAAGGATGAATACGACACAAACCAGAAGATAAAGGGGTTTTCAGCTTCTCATTTTCAAATAAAATCATAGAATCAGCCAGGTTGGAAAGGACCTCTGAGATCATCAGGTCCAACCCTTGATCCACTACCACCGTGGTTACTAGACTATGGCACTAAGTGCCACATCCAGTCTCATCTTAAAAACCTCCAGGGATAGAGAATCCACCACTTCCCTGGGCAAAATTTTAAAATTAAAATATAGAAAATTAAACCAAACTGTCCCTGCATATTTAAGTACAGATCTATTTTGGCAATGTGGAGGTATATCTTTTATCCTGTTGCAAGTCCTAACATGTAAGCAGGAAGCTTAAAATATTTGCATTCTTAATGAAATGTCATTCAGCATGATGGCAACTATCAGTTAAAACCATCCTGCTCTCCCTCATCCACTCCCAAAGGGAAGTATCACTTTTTGCTTGCAAACACCCAGTTTTCATTAGTGCCTCCAGGGAGCTGTGGTGTGTTCTGTGCAAGGAGAGGCTCTGCAGGGCTTGTATTCCTGCACAAGTCACTACTGAACACACCAGAGTAACACCATGGAAGCCCCTCTGGATCAGGCATCAGCAACATCATCTCACCTCTGCCGTAACAGGCAACAAACACACTGCTCCTAAGACAACCACAGAAAATTCAGTTATTTCAAAATATGATTGTTACTCATGCCTACCTCAACCTTAATAAAGAAACTTTCTGGACATGGAATACCCATCTTTTTGGATGCAGCCAGGCCACCTGCATTCAACACCTATGAGCAAACTGTAAAGTAGAATGCAAATCTGTCTTGATTTGGGCTCATGAGGCACAAAAGCAAGTACAGGGATCTTTGAAAGAATAATTTCAGTAGATGCCACTTAATTTTGTTCTCCCTAACCCAAGGGTGTCCCTATGGAGTCCAGCAGTATTACTTAGGATTCTATCAATACATTCAACTCTGATTTGTCCCTGAACATGCTGTTTCCAAGCATTAATTTATTAACCTTATATTTCTCTTTAAAACAGTACAATTGTGCCACTTTGCTGCGAACCAGTGGTGACATGAATCTTGGTGAAAAAGATTGTTACATTTATCTCCCAAGATGGCTCTGCAAAAGAATCAGGAAATTACATATCTTTAATCTCATACAAAATTCTGTTTTCTAACTGTACCAGAAAATCTTATGATATCTGCTACAGCATCTCATGGTCCAGTAAACAAACAGGTTTATCTTAGAACACAAAAGATCTCTGTCCTCTCAAGTTATCTTCCTGTCATTCGGTTTGCTAGCATTACTGACTATGAATGATTAAAACTTCTTTGAAACTTGAAAGAAATGGCCCTAGGTTCAAAACTACACTTGCAGTAAAGCTTGTCTGTTGCTGTATAATAACCCTTTGGGATCTGCTAGAAGAAATGCATAATAAGTTCCATGATTTATTTTTCAGGAACTTATTTCTAAAGGTAGAGCGACACCTTTCTAGTTCTCACAGCTGTTCAATCTTGGGAAATGGCAAAGTCTAACAAAAGGGATTATTAAAAAAAAAAAAAAAGGAAATTGAAAGAATTATTATATAAAAGCTAGTAAAAAAGAAATCTGAATTGCTAATATTAGCCTTCACCTTCAAGCCTCAATGGACTTTGACTTTATGCATATTACTGCTGAATAAAAATTTCTTCACTTGAAGACACAATGATAATTTTCATAATTCATCCTTAATTACTTCCTAATTCCTGAATTAAAGCACCTTAATTTGATTGCAAACAAAACTCTCTGATGTCCTACTTCAAAGACCTGCAAAATCTAAAGCATATTTAGGACATGTTTTCCCATGAGTCAAGAAGGATCTTATTATTAAAAGATGTAGACACACAGGTGAAGAAATATCAACAATAATATTCCCCATGCACCTCATTTTGAGAGATAAATAAATTTGTAAAATAGGAACTGAAACTGACATCTGCTCTTGGAAGAAGTGTTAATTAGAATTTACAGCTGTTAGTTGAAGTCTATCTACTATGAATTTAGAAGCCACTTTTTCACAGGAGAAAATGCGTTTTTTTTAGTTTTTCCCACAAAAAAACCCAAATTGCAACAAAACACAGTCATTTAAATCAAACCTGAATATTGCAATTTTAAAGTCTTCCTATACCAAGAAATTTACTACCAATACTAAAAATGAGAGAGGAAACATATTTGCTTATATAGAGCTATTCTTCAGGTGAGAATCATCCTGTTTAGTGCCCATGAAGCATCACCCAAAGCACACTTCCCTGGGCTGCAGTCTCTTTATGTGCAATCCGAGACTTCCTAGTCTTGCTAAAATTATTTTAAACAACATCCTGATTTTTAACAGTGACATGGCATACAAAGAATCTTTGAAAAGTCACTAGTTTCATTCACTCAGCATCACTGATCAAGGTCAAGCAAAAATTCACGGCACATTTAACACATACCTGATGCTATCTGCTTTGTTTATCAATGCATTTGTTTTAGACAGATGTGTCTGAAGAGAAGCACAATATACAGCTATATCTTAAATGTGGGCATGCGAGGATACAGTAGTTACCTCTGTAAAGTCAATAATTATATACAGTTCTCATAAGAGTTTAAGCATATAACTGCAATCTCTTTTGTTCAGCTGTGCGGTAATACAGAGTTAATGCTGATTTCTTCTTACATGGTTTGATTTTGGGAATTGTATATCTAGATGCCTGAAAATACAGCATTAAAAAAAGCCAACAAAGATTTCTACTAATATTCACATAAACATAACAATCATAATATGCTATCTAAATAATTTGTTTCAGCTAGTAGATTCACAAAGATAAAACCCAAACTCTCTCTGAAACGTGACTGATGCAGAAAAATTGTCATTAAGCTAAAATGCATTTTTCCAATATTCAATTCCTTTTATTTTCCTGCAGAAAAATGCTAATGGAGATACATGTCTAACGTGTTATGCTAAAACTAAGAGTAAGGCTAGGCCTTACAAATACTAGTATCCTCTGGTTTTGTCACAATCTTTGGCCATGTCTAGCTAACACAAACATGGTACATATACTACCGTAAACGTAGTAGAGTTGGTTTGGTATCTCCAAACTCTGAAGACCAACATGTCATGAAAACAAGGTGCTCAGCAAGGAGGTTCCTTGCAGAAGGAGACAGACCTGCAACAGAGCCACCTCCAATGCTGCTGCACCCTCAGAAGTGGCGGCTGCTCTCTCTGGAGTGATGGCAAATGCAGTGGTTCAGATCTGCAAACCTCTTCCCAATGCAAGGTAGTTTGCATGTTGCCCAGTCTCTGGTGGTTTACCCCTATTTTTTATGCTACCAGCTGTGCATTGTTTGTTTTCTTCCACACGGGGAATGTGAGATGTATATACCTTAATGACTTACATTTGCAAAAGAAAGAAATCACTATGTCATGACTGAGAAATAAAAAGTAAGATTTTTTTTCTTGCAGAGAAGTACAGTATTAGAGTAGCAAGCAGATGAAGACAGAAGAAATATGGGACACAATACACATTGGTAGTCGTGGCAAGGGTTTGGTAAATGCCCTTTTCATATTCCCTACCTGTATTTCCCCTAAGTGCCTCTGTAAACTTCCCAAGGTTGCAGTGCTGCTTCTAGTAAACACTGTCAAGATTCTTCAAGTGGTTCCGTATTGAAAACAGACTATATAATTAATGCTGAGTGAAAGCACTCTCACATTTGCAAACTAGTGACAAAATCAAGGTGCTAGAAAACTGAACAGCTCAATCTATGCATTATGTATGCACAGCATGAGAAACTAGGGAACTCAGGCTTTGTGTGCAAAACAAAAAGATGTGTAACTCTAATTCTCCAAATGTTTTGTATTTGGGGCTCCTTGACATTTTAAAATGAGTCTATACTTACAATTTTATGTGTTTTGCTACTGGACTGCAATTTTCAAACTCTCTCTAGTGCTAAACAATTAGAACATTACTGTCCACTAAAAAAAAAAAAAACCTTAAAATTCAGGATAACAGAATGGCTCATGGATCTATGACATGCAGCTCAGTAGAGAAGCTTAAAAAATCTGAGTAAGAAAATTCACAAAATATTACACATTATTTTAAGGGTTAGACCTGAGGTTTAAGTAATGTGCAAAATGAGCATTCCAAGAAAATGCATCAAAGTTTAATTGTGGCCTATTAGACTCACTTATTCTAACTACCGAGTTTGTTCTCATTATTCATTTCAAAGTGCATCATAACAAAGGTGAAGTTGCTAAGGACCGTTGAAATGATGGTATTGGCAGGTGACTTGCTTTTCTCATGTAAGATGCAGGATGGAGAGAAGTAGTATTAAAAACAAAGGGCCAACAACAGAAGCTGCCCTTTTTTGACACGGAAAGGGGAAGAGTACAGACAATGGGAAGAAGCTGAATGAAGACACAAGGAAAATGGAAAACTAATAAGACCCTCAGCTCCAGCTTTAGCCTTGAGGGTGTACTACTGCTTCTGCTCCAGAGGACTCCCACTGTCTCACTCGCCCTTATTTCTTCTTGGACAGGATTCATCTGTTTCCACTTTCTCTCTCAGTTGTTGCCTTGGGACAGCAAGGACTCCCAAGCCAGAAGCATTCACTGACTTCTTCCTGACACGAGTCAACAACCAATTTCCCAGCTTGGTCACATACAGGCAGCTTTAACTCTCCTAGTGCTCCCAGTTAGTTTACTGTACTCTCACTTGCTTGTAAAGCAAACAGAAAACAGCAAACCCCAAATACTTCCTTCAAATTTGGGTCTGGAAGGTAGTGGTGCAATTATATTGAAATACATTTACAGTAAAAGAAAGAGAAACTTATGGACGAGATGTTTAATGTGTTTCCATAATAAGCTCATTCAAGTCATTTGGAGACAGGCCTTTAAAAATGAGGTGTGAGAAACTATGACAAGGAGGATAGATATGTAAATAATATTTTGGCTTAGCCCATGAGATGCAAAAAGCTATGGTTATGCCTTAAGATGTCCTGGGATCACCAGACAGAAATTATTACCAGAAAATGGGAGTGTTGAACAGAACAACTGTGGTGTGTGTAGGAGGAATTCAATGCTCAGAAACATTTCATGATCAAAACCTTAAAGAATACTGTACTCTGCTCATCTGCAAAAAACGTGAGAGCTCAGTGTCAATAAACTTCCTTACTGAATATGTCTTTTGTTTGTGAGAAGACATCTTATTCCTCAAGTATGTTTGCACCATGGCACCTCCAACATGACAGTCAATGGCAATTTAAAAGTCACTGAGGACTTTTTAATGGAAATCTAAGAAATCAATCAGCTTTTCTATATTTGTTGCTTTTGTCTTCACCTAAAGCTGCCTTCAATGACGTCAATAACAAAACCAGTGTCAGCAGGCTCAAAAAGGTCCACTCAACATCTAATAAAATACCACATCAAATAAACACTTTCCTTACTGCAGTAATTAAAAAATGTGCATAAATAAATGTGCAAAAAGTCTTCTATACTGTAGGCATTTTAGAACGACTTATCTCAAAGAATATCCAGTGACAATTCAATGACTTCAATATGACCTTTCTTTCTCAATTTTTAAAATAAACAATGCATTTGATGCTGTCACAAGCACAAGAAGTATATATGCATAATGCTCAAGAGTCTGAACCAATGGTGTTATGAGCATTCACAGGAGCAGAATAAAAATATCACCAAATGCCTTTTCTCCATGACTTCTGAAAGACAGCTTTACTTACACTCAGCAGGGGATGATGAAGTCTTTTGCCTCATCATGGTATGCTGCTGTGTGTAAGATTCAGGGACTGACTAAAAGATGCTCACTGCTGTGTTAAAGGATTTTAATTTTCTTAAAATTTGGGGCGTAAAAGCCTTTTCCTTTTACTGACATGCATTTTATTGAATTCTAAACTGCATATTAAAGTTCGTGGCTATTAAAATGACTCATTTTAGTCATGGATACATCCACAAACGAGCAGAAAACACTGTACTAAGTTTTTGCATGGACCTCAGGGGAAATAAAATTAATAGGTGCTATTTCAATTTGATCTGACACAGAAAAAAAATGCTTTGGTTTGAGGAGTTGCTTCTGAAGAACAGTGTGGTTCTCTTCTGAGATGCAGAGTTGCAAAGTCTCTATAGGTGAGCATCAGTGGAACAGTCGTTAGTTTTTCTTCATGGATCTCTCTGGTGAAGGTAATCTGACTCTGGATAGTGCGTGACAGCTGTGCTTCTCAGACTGAGGCATGCACCAAGTTACCCAGTACCACCAAGGATTGGAACCACCACGAGAATTAGATGGTGGGCAGGACAGAAAATACTAGGGAAGGGGTCCTCCTGTTTCCTATATCTAACATGACTCCTCTGCTTAAAATAGGAGAAATACGAGTCACACAACTCTGATTTATATATTTGGTTGACTTCTCACTGTTAACATGCAAGGCTGGGAAGAAACATGATGAGAAAATGCTCAAGATAACCTTTGTGGGAGCTAAATCAAGAAATGGAGATTTCTTATCAATACTGCAGATCCCAATATCAAAATGCTTAGCACTGAAGTGGAAATTTTTGTGGAGAGAATGAACTTTGCTTGAAAGGTAAATCTCTGCTGCTATAAAATTTATAACAAATTCTAATTCCAAATAAAACAAACTAGAAATTGTTGTCACTGGAGTAGGTGATTTTATCATGACTTTTACTGAGAGGACAGCAATTTACAATGCTGGAACTGAAAGTGCAATGGGAATTGGAAAGAAATAGTCAGGGGAAACATTCAGGGGTTGTAGTGAAGAAAGCTGGTGACTGAATCATAAACACGCTCAGGATGTCTACAGGTTAAGCTCTGAGCCTTTTTTTTTTTTTTTTTGTAACTTAAAATAGAAGGAAACCAAGGACTCCTACCACCATATCCAAGGACATCAATGGCTTCCTTCTAGACTCCTGTAAAGACTTTTAGCACAACTTCCCTCTCGCATGAGTATCTGTGTAAAGTCCTATAAAGGAATACAGTAGAAGCCTCCTAAATTGATGCTCTAATAAGCAGCAAGTCTCTCTACTGTCAAAGAAGGCATTCAGCACAGCACACTGCAGTAACTCGAGCAATGAGCACATCACATCTGTGATCAAGTGATTGCCTTGCTACAGTTATTTGCAAGCCCACATTATTCACGTGTCAATTAGAAATAGCTAAAAGGCACTTCTGATGTTAAACCCTGTGTTATTTCAGATGAATCTACCATTTTATCGGAGCTAATGAGACTTTCTTTCAGTAATGTCACCTGTAATGCATGGGCACAAACCTTACTTTCTGAGCAATCCATGACATAAGAGTTTCCCTCATCAGACTCTATTGTTGCTAGCATCTGAAAATGGTGCAAATCCCAAACCTTCATACTCCTCTTTCTACACTGACTTGACACCTGAACAGATTTCACTGCACTTCCACATTATCACCTCTGCTCTTCTTTTCTCTTTCCTTATAAGAACTCCAGCTACCCACTTTCTGTAAGACAACTCCCCCCACATTGTCTCTTTCACTAGAAGTTGTGATTTGGAAGACCCCCCCCCACTCCAAGCCTGCATCTACCTGAGTAAAACTGAATTCCACAAGTCTAAATTATATTAACCTTGCTTAGGTGGCACAGCTGCGTGGATGACATACAATGAACACATCACGTGAAGTTTTTGCTGAGGGATGAGCAGAACAGCTGTGGCTTCATGCATTGTTTTGCAGCCAAATGTACTTCCTTCTTGCCACTGAAACCCCCACTGTGCCCTGTGGGCAGACTGGCCATGGGTCAGAGTTTGCAGGGATCTTCTCGTGTATGTGTATGCTGGATACTGTGCTCACCCACTTGGTCCTTAACACTTTACCTTCCAAGCAATTAACACGCTCGCTCACCTTTACATATTCAGAAAATGACTTAGTTGTAGCATGTTTTGGAGAAAGGACAATAACATGAGTCATAACAAATTATGAAAACCATGAAACAGCAATGGAAAAACAGAATTTGAAAGAAGCAAGTGATTTAATCATACCTCAGCCCTAAAAGCAATGACCATGAAGTTCAAATAGTTAAGGCTTATCTGGGAAGCATGAGAACACAAGGTGAAGGCTATAAGATTAGTGGACATTTTGACTGAACAATGTCACCTTGCAACTAGTTGGCACAACATGACACATTTTTTTATTTTCATAAGTAGTTTCCATGAAAAGAGAATGGAAAGCAATACAAGTGGCAGGCTGTGAGACCTGCTGATAGCTTGCACAATAAAGTCTAAGCCATGAAGTGAAACTCTGGGAGCTGTTGTTGTGTTGAAATACCACAAAACCAAATAACTTCTATCTGGAGTAAATTTGATTGGTATTTCCCTTGAATACATGGTGATTTGTTTTAAACACTGATTGCCATCACTGCTGTTGCAGTTGTATTCATTTTCTTTAGAGGACTCACTTAAATAACTATTAGCATTTACTGTTTGAACTTATTTGTATTCCAATAACATCCACCGTATTGTTGGCACTGTCCACCCACACAAGAGAAAATTGCCTTTTTTTTGAAGAGTTTACAATCTGAGAGCAGTTTGAATCTTGCAACACTGCAAAGAATATTTAAGTTCAGAAATAATATATATCATTATGATCAGCACCTAAATTAGGATACAATAAAACTTAGATAACCAGAAATTACTGAATCAAGATAAAAGCTCAAGATACATTAACCAGTACATTCTAGGAAGGAAACTGAAACTTTTATTAATAAAGCTGGGATTTCAGAAATGATGAAAACAAACAGACAATGGGAACAAACAGTTCAAAGGGAACTGCACATGCAAATTCCTCTGTCTCATTTGAAAATCCCAGCCAACAGCAGCAATCGTGTTTGGTTTAAAACATTATATCATCATGGAAATCAAATCCATTTGCCTTTTGTCCCAGACAAGAATCAAGTGTGGGTGAGGGAGCAAACCTGGTGGTAATGTGTGTATCTGCAGGTGATTTATGGGCATTTGTGTGCTAATAAAGAAAGTGAAGTTCAGAACGACAATGACAGCAGTGAAGGCAAACTGGATCCTGGAAGGATGCCAGTGATAGTGCAGATTACAAGAAAACAAGAAGTGATGGTCAACCTTTATTCTCTCTGGAGGCAAGTAGGCATCCAGTCTGTAAAGAACAGCTTACCATCCACCTCTTTTTGTTAAAGGGATTTTTTGGAGTGGGGAAAGAACACATGGCTTTCTTTGCTGTGTTTTGCAGTTTTTCAAATCCATATTCTTTGCCTGCATATTGGTAACACATAAATATGCTACTTACTCCCTCATGCGTTTCAGTTTGGTCTCAGCCATAGTACTGTTGAGAGCTCTGAATCCCTGGGGTGCCCCTGGAGACACTCCGGTGACAGTCCTCGAGCCTACAAATCAATGCACAGATACATAACCTTATTCACCTTCTCCCCTGAGCTCTATTGCAGAATCAAGGGGAGTCAGAAGGAGGAAGATTATTCCTGTTTCTCACAAGGTAGTGCCACATTAATTAAAGATGAATTAGATTATTAAATGCACATTAAGCGCAACTCCTTTCTGAGGGACAAGTAGATTTATATCTTAAAGCCACTAGAATTATAACAACAATTATCTTTCCGCGTAGCATACAAGGAATTACAACAGAAAGGGCAATCACTTGAGGAAGTGCTGGGACAGATAAATGTTAAAAAAAAAAAAAAATTGCCCAGATAATATGCATTTTCTTCCATTGTTTTTGCACTTATTTTTAAGTACAAGAACATTCTTCCTGGCAGGCAAGTCTTTCCTTTAGCTTGATCATTGCTGTAAACTGGAAGTATTTAACTTACGACATCGCTGTCTCCTTCAGGCAAAGGTACTCTTTTTATGTATGCATATATATATAGAGAGAGAGAGAGAGAGAGAGACATACCTAGTTATGTAAACACATACATATGTGTGAGAAATATACCTATACATAAACACACATGCCCACTCTTTTTGTCTGCAGGCCTCCTGGGCTGTTGCAATATTTAAGGGCCTAAGGTTCACATACCACTGAGGTACCCATCCCTAGGAACACAGAAGTGCTGAATCACAGGGGACTGTCAGGGTTATCAGCTCAAATATCCTGCAATTTCGTATAGTCATTCCATCATACAAGTCTGTAGTTTTCCTAAGGAATTTATGCATTTGTTGCCCTGACTGCTCCCATTGGAAGACAATTCCTAAGTCTCACTGGGAGAGCTGGTGACTAAAATCTCTCCTCTTATTTCCTGAATAAACTTCTTAATTGGCCAGTTCATGCTCATTTTCCTCCTGTGTCAGTTGTTTTCTTTGTTGTACTCGGTTCTTTCCTTCCCTTTTGCATACTCCTTTCATTTCTTTGTCATTGGAAAGAGATCCTATTTCAGCTTGCAAATTTGTTAAGCTAAACAAAGCAGCTACTTCAGTGGCTTCCTGCAAAGGAAGAAGAATCCTAGTATTAGGATTTCACTTCCCAAAACAGGAGATGTATCAGGGTGGGACTACATCCTGTGTAAACGTGTGGGCTGTGGCACACAGGACTCAAGTTCTGAACAGGAGTGGGAGGGCTCTGCATACGATATGAACAAGCCAAAAGCCAAACACATTAACACAGTGCCTTGTCTAAATGAACACGCACTCCCCTCCTAGCACTGCTTTTTAGCTTGGACTCAGCTGGGATTTAGTTTGGATTGCATTAACATCGATCACATGGAGGCAGAGGGAGCTTGCAGCTACACTCCTGCTATGAGCAGTATAGACAACCCCAGAGAGCACTGAATGCTTCCCTGGAATGTTTAATCATGGCTTTTCCAAGGGCTAAGCTGCTATGTCTTACATGATTCTAGGTCCTGATCACATACATTTGAATGCTGAGATTAAAACTTTCCATTGTGAGGGATCTTATCAAATCGCTCAGACTAAGTGTCTGCTGGATTCAGAAGCTTGGAAGCAAGCGTGGAGAGAGACCACAGAAGAAATGGATTCCTGACTGTTATCTGGCACATTTGGACATTTCAAAATGTTTTCCTAGCTTATCTTTACACCTAATGGCTGGTAGTTGTTTGGTGCCTAAGTATTACAACTGAGATATAGTTAACATAGTTTAAAAGATGAAAAATTACAAGCTCAGTTTTAACTAGCAACCAATTAATTCACCTATTAATTCAAAAAAACATTTCCTGATCATTTACTGTAACACTACACATGCATATCCATACATTTTGCCATGGAGTCTGTAAGCATTCAATCCCTTTAGCGGCACTGGAAAATTCAGTTATCCTCAGTGTGGCCCTGAGGAAACCCCAGGCACTGTGAAAAGCAATGCTCACAAATTACTGGGCAGCATGCTCCTTTGTGAGTTGGCACAGAATTAAGGTCCAGATACGGGGCTCTGGGGCTTTGAGACCAAAAAACATTGATGCCCTGAGCACCACTGGCCTAAGGAAAATATAATCCTTGCATTGTCTTAAAAAAAGAGTACGTTTAACCACAGGCCCCAGATAAATTATGGTATTATTGCAGGATATATCACTGTAGTAAGAGTTCAGCATATTCTTTCTGCTTATTGGGTTCAATCTATTTATTGCTACAATATTTCCTTCTCCTCTGACGTTTCATTATTAAAGACATCCTTCTTGGATTTTTTTTCCAGGGATTTGTGGCTAAATAATTTGTGCTTTGTCTATGTTCCACACTGGCAGTTGGCCAAGCAAAACTTATTCTCTACATGTAAACTAGTATCTACCTTTCCCTCCATTTAATAAGATTTTCTGGGTACTGCAAAGCAGCAACGACTGCAGATTGTAGGATGCTGCAAAGACGTGGTTAATCATTAAAAAAATGAGTTCTCAGTGAAAACTACTAAACTTGACACACTGGTGTTACAACACACCTCAAAGAATTTTGCTAGAGTGATTCATTTTCACACCAACTTTTACATCAAAGGTATTTTAAAAGCAGTTACTTGATTAATAATATATTTTGCACCCAGCTTCGGGCAGTTTGCCTACCAACATAGAGCACAGAACTAGGCTTCTTCAAAAAGCTACCAGATAACTATTTGCATTTTTTATGCGATATATAGTTCTTAATTCATTAAACAAAATCAAATGAAACAAGAGCACTGACTTTTCAGAACCTGGTATTGTGGCTATCTAAACATATTTCAAAGATTAGTATCTCCCAGTGTTCTATTGCAGAGAACAATACAGGGCAAAAGGCAAAAGATCTTTGTCCTTTCAGGTGATGGAGCACCAGTTTGATGTTCTCACTGAGGATCTGTAGGGAAACGAATCCTATGGCTGAATGCTTATTCATAGGTGCATTATCTGGTGAGACTTTTCATACTTTGTGGCCCAAAGGCATTCCTACAACTATTTCTGCTAATGACCAAAAAATTGGTGACAGACATCTACTGCATCTCTTCATAAGTCATTATGTGTTGTGAAGCTATTATCTCCACTGAATCATAGACATCCATTTGGATTTCAGATTTCTTTCTTCAGCTTTCACTGCTACATATGAGATCCTACAATGCCTTTTTGTACAAGGAATAAAAGATTAGAATCAGATGTGTTTTACTGATTCATAAACAATACAAAGTGACCCAGCTGCCCCTAACCTTCTCCTTCTTAATAAATTCTAAAACCAGTTTTTCAAACTCCCTTTCCTTTTGCAGCTCTTTTCTGCAATCTTCCCAATTTTTCAACTTTTATCAGCATGGACTATCTTATTTAAAATATACTCCACATGTACCTGTATAGCCAACAAAAAAGCAACCACACTAAAGCTCTGGTATTCAGAGTGACTCTGTGGGACCTCTTGAGGATAAAGCTGTCACCTTGTAAGTCCTTTTACTCTTAAACACTGAGGTTTATACTAAAGAAACTTCACTTGTGGAAAAAAAATGTATATTTATTGCATTCTTTTTATCACAGCCTTTGCTAACATTAGAAAAAAAAAAAGTTCTAGGTTTTTCCTACCTATTTGTTCTCTAACAACTGCTTGAAATGACCCATAATTTTTTCACAATACCTTTAACAATGAAAGACGCTACAAGAAATCCTGGCCTGGCCAAATTTCTGTTTCTGCTCCATTATTGCCATGAAATCCTAGTGTTTTCAGGAGCAGCCACTATTATATTGTAGCTCTGTAGCCCAGTAATATGGCATTGCCGCTGCTAGCACCAGACTACACACCTGAATCTGAGTTTGCAAGGATTCAGGCTTTGTCTGATCTTGTCCTGACAGAAATTTTGATTTAATTGCTTAAGCTCTTCAGCAGTTCTTCTAATGACTAGTTAGTTGTGACTATTTTGTTTTATTTCCACTTACTCTTGTAACATATAACCTGGATTTTCAGATGGATAGTAGTGTTCTGTGTAGAAAGACACATTTATAACTAACTCAGTGTAGAGAAATATAGGCCTGGTAAAACAGCAAATGCCTTGAAAAGTAGGGACAAAGGATGAGGTGTAAAGGACTACAGGCATGGGATGACAGGAGGTGGGGCTCTGGCTAGTACTGGCAATCTCATGGCTATAACCAATGTGTTAGTGATCAGCTAAAGAAATTCAGTCCTGGAAGTGGACATAACTAGTTTTAGGGTAAAAAAGAGAACAAGTATCTAACCTTCATGAAATGCCCCATATACAGAACATTTTTGTGTAACGTGAATTTACAGCCAAGTGAAGAATATGTAAAGTATAAATGAATGTCAGCAAACACATAAAAAATACCCCAACTGCAGCTTTATAGCTTGACACTGGAAGAACTCAAAATAGTAAAAATTTGAAGTTTCTCAGTGACACTGAGCATACAAAGATAAAAGGGACCCTAGCAGATTCGTTTCTTACTATCCTCACATATATTTGTTCGGAGCATACAAACCTAATTACTACCTTAGCTGGGAGAAAGGCTGTAAGTTTCAGCACAGACTGGTCGGAGATTTTTTTAATGATAAAAGCACAGTTTAAGTCTTTAATATTACAATTTTTAAAAAGCATCTTCTTGTTCTTAATACTGAAAGAAAAAGACGATGATAAGGATCTCTGTAATACTAAGACTGTTTTTAAAACACCACTGTTTGTCTTTGGCTAATATTCTGGTTTGTTCTCAGAAGCCTTCAAGATAACTCCTCTCTTTAATTAAAACAACAAAATATTGAAGCATTCTGCGTACCAATTGAAGACAATAATGCTGCAAATGCATAACTGATTGCAGAATTTGAAACTGATTGCAGTTTTCTGTTAGTGTGAAGAGAAACTGGATGTAAATGTTCCTTCTTCAGTCCTAAGGATCTCCCTGACAGAGGACCCAGAATATGACCAGCGGCTACAAGACTATGCTGGTCATAGCTTTGATTGCTCCCTTTCATCCTTCTTTTTCTTTGGCTTTCTCTTCATACCAGTCCATGCTCACAAACAGGGATGAAACAGAGATCAGAACTGGAAGAACCTCTGGAAGGAGGACTTCCCAGGACTCCAGGATTCCCCTGTGTTCTAGTTTTAGAGCCACAAGATAATACTGAGTCAGGTTTATCCAACTGAATGAATGCAAATGAAGCAGCTAAATGAGATTGCAGTTCCCATGGGAGCCTTTGGAACTCAGTTGGGCTTTCATGCAGCTCTCACACAGGCTGCTGCTGGCACAGATCAGCTGGGTGGTCTTCGGGGCAGTGACTAAGGCAGCCACAGTAAACAGCTTTCTTTCGTATATGTTTTCTTTCTAGCTTTTGAGTTGACCACAAGAAAAAAGGCTTTGAAACTCTGAATTTATATATAGAATTCGCAGATTTTAGGATTACATTGAAAACTTAAATTCTCCGTGATTTCCCTGTACCTCTAATGAGATACTGCAACATAAACATTATCCAAACTTTGATCATAATTTGAAAAAAAATATTTTATTTAATTTTCTCTTATTGTTATCAGTACTAAAAACTATAAAACAACTTACATATCCTCAAATATTTTCCTCTGGAGAAAAAATGGTAGAAGCCAAGTTTTTAAAAGCTTTTGTTATGACATTTCACACTACTGATTATCATGCTTTAACAGTGTTATTATTTTCAGCAAAAGTGCTTAACTGTACATGTGTTTTCTTTCTGCATATTTATACTTCTCTGAAGTACATTAAGGAAGTAATTTTCAAGAAGATCACATTTTTTTGAGTTACTTTGTTGCAAAACGGAAATAATTGGACTGTGATGAGTACAGACTACTAATAACTGCTGCTATTTAAAGAAGAGATATTGTTTAAAGAAGAGGTATCATCTTACCCAATGAGCTATTATTCAGGACACTCTCCAAATACTTAACCATTGCCTCGATATCACTGTTCTGTGAATAAATGAAACAGGAATAGCATTAGTGTGAACACAAACTTAAATATAAATACTGTGTTGCAGAGGTATGATCCCACAAACACAGAGGATACCACACCAAAAAGTGTCAAGACTAGACTACAAAGAAGTTACATTGCCCAGGATTTTTTCTATGTTTTCTTCTCCTAAAACACCAGGCTTAGGAATGGTGTCATACCCAAACAACTTATGTCAGATTCCTTGCACAACACAAGTGTTTAGAACAACTGTGCACGGAGTTTAAAGAAGATATTTTTACTATGGAGTGTGGACTGCAGTCTATGAAAATACACCAGCATTTTACCATCCGTTAGTCCTGGAATATCTAAACCAACATTACATTGAAAAAGGAAAATATGTGCTTCTTAACTATGCCAAAATTTCTTAGGCTTATGATAGATGCCCACAGCAAATTAATACGTTTCATGTAATTGCATCTACTTACACATCTAGTAACAATGACTAACTGAAAAATCTTTAGTTAAGAAGAGATTTTAGCACTTTTCTACTTCAAGTGTTCTATTATCAGATGGTTAACAGTTTTCCCATGATATCTTTCATGTGAAATGCTGTTTGTGTACACAGATGAAATTTAAAGTTCTGGCCATTAAGCAATGATTGTTGTCCAGGAAGTACATCACAGTTTTATTAAGTGCAAGAGAAACTTGGACTCAGGGTTTCTAGAAGCTGCTGCCATATCACATTTGACAACATGGCATTTCTTGACTATTTAAAACTGAAAGTCAAAATCTTGACCTTAACAAAAAATATGTCAAAAACACGTATTTTAAAGAAGTATTCAGCACTCTATGCCTTTAAGACAGAAAACAATGGGATAAAAAGAAAAAAACCAATACCGACCTCCACTTCTACAATGGACAATCTGCTTTATGTTCTTCTGCGATCTTACTCAAAATGCTCATTCTAAATTTCACAAACTGAGGAACTGCCAGTATACCTTAATGGGATAGCAATAATTGTTGGCAAGTATTGCTGGCTGGTTAGTGACCTTCTAGTGCAAACGGGAGCTGTTATGGATGAGCATGGACTAACTACTCTTCACCCCAAGTGAATATTTGAGACAGGCTCTGCTATTCTAGCACGATGGGAATCAGCTTCCTGGTATCCATTGCAACAGGTGACACAAAAGCTGTAGAATTGAACGAGCCTCTTTGCTCTTTTGGAGCAGCCTGTGGGATCCTGGATCAAGTCAGCACCAGGGTCTCCAGTTCTGCAGCCCACCCGACATGTCTGAGTTACCTCAGATGACCAAGTTATATCTCAGTTTGTTTAACTGGGGCCTTTGCCAGTCAGCAGTGAAATGCCCAGGAAATGCTAGAAAATGCATTCATTACATTTATATATACAATACATATTAAATATTGAATTAAGACAGTATTACAGATGTAATTTCTCAGTACTTCTAAAAAATTATTATAAGACTTCATAAAAAGTTATTAAGCATTTTTCACTAAAAACTAAAAATTAATATTAATTTTCTGCTAATATAATTTTGTATTTTTTTCATTTTCATTCTTACTAAGTTAATCACAAAACTACAGACAGAGAAAAGCATAGTAAATGACTATTATTGCTTTAATAATAACCTTTTTTTTTTTTAAATGGGATAAAGACTGTAATTCCAAAACCTTTGACTTCTCTCAACAGGACATCATATTTATTCCAATTATAACAACAGAGCTGATTTTTTTCTCTTTATGCTGTAAGGCAAAAGATACTTTTTCACCTCTTTCATCACCCCTGCCTTTTCTCCACTTGAGTTTAGCAATGGAAGAGGATTTAGCTGTTTTATTTGATATGTTTATTTAATGTTTATCTATTTAATATATTTCTTTAATGTTTCTCTTTTTTTGCAAAGAAAGCAAAGTCCTAGAGAAGAGGCAAGGGACTGTGACAAACGCACAAAAGAGAGGCACTCCTGTGTGTGAGGGCCAGTGTGGATGAATACTTGCGCATTTCAGATTCAGAACAAATACCAGCCACAGGCCATGCCAAGGCATGTATTAGGAATCCAGTGGAGCATTTTTGGGGTGACAGCACACAGACCACTCACAGCTGCTGCAGCTAGGATAATTTATGCCAGCTGATTGTCTGGTCTGACAATCTCAGAAGGAACTGGGAATTTTAAAATAGGAACCTATTGTAGCATATTAGTAGACTTTGTCATAATGAAGAGGGTGAATTTTTTACTATGGACACTGAAAGAAAACACAAAGAACAAGGTGATAAACTGCAGTAGGGAGCATTAATTAGCATCTCATCTAAATCAAAGCCAATGGAATCTTCACTGTGCACCAACTTTTCAAGAAGAAACCTCTGTTAAACATGGTATTTTAAAAATATTTCTAGAAACAGGTTGTCCTTCTCTTTCATGATTTCCCCTTAGCTAGAAACTGGTTCTCCTTGAAAAAAATATGTGGAAAAAATCCATTGGCATGACGAGGGAGAGGGATGGAGAAGTAATTAGCAAATTGCCGCTTGAAATCTGTCAATCTGCATTCCTGCTCCAAAGCAGAGGAACAAAGGACACTAAACTCCAATGCTGGACAATGTATCTCAAATCAGACAGGCTGTATTGAAAGGTATCAACACGAGAAAAAAAGCTGTCTCAGCTCCAATCCTAAACCTTTAAAATTACAGTGTTCCAGTGCCTAACTCTACCTTCTTAACTGAAGGTATTGCATCTCACGTAAGGCCACTACTTCTCAGTCTGTCTTGACATCTATGGGAGCTTAATATAGCTTGAATAAATTTCTCAGATCTCTTTCTACATCTTGCACCTGGATTTATTTTTCGATTAGATGACTTTTCTGACCCCCATGAACTATGGGGTCATGCTACTGCATGAACATTGGGATTTTTTTTTTAATCCTTGCTTGAAGTAATGGGGTCACCAAGGAGCACCACCAGATGCAGCAATTCTGCACTCTCTGCACAGAAATAACTAGTAAAGCAACCTTGGAGTTGGAAATTTGAGAGATTTGCAGAAATTAGGATGGCAACTAGCTTAAAAGTCCTTACATGGTTGCAGTGGAATGACTTATTTGTTAGCACACACCTCCGAAAGCTTAATTTATGAAGGTATTTTTGAAGAAAGGGTTTGAGAGTATGAAATACATCATAGAAACAGAAGTAGGGGTTTTGGTATTAAGTAAATGACTGCAGAAGCAAATCTCTGCTATTCTGGTAGGATTTCAAGCTTATTATTAATACTGAGCATGATCCCTCCTACCTTTGAGTGGGATTCATCTCACATAACTGCTGACATTCAGAATGATGTCCTGTGCATGCTAATAACTGTAGATCCCTTTATAATCACCAAAGAGGGACCTCTCAGCATATTCCATCTAACCTGCATTATGCTTTTTTACTTCCCCTTACACTACTGACTTTCTGTTTGGTGAGTTCAGACACAGGTGTTCAGATGTGCACAGCTATGTTCAAGCTGCTTTGACCTCAGACTTACTGCAGAATTTTTCACTTGAGAAAGTGAAAATTGACTATTTTCTCTTCCCAAGAAATAGAAAAGGTAAGTGTGTCAGTAGCCAGAGACACACTTATCGTGTATTTAAGGTTCTGGGTTCAACATGACAAAAGCACAGATAATTATTTTCTCTGATCGAGAATGTCCGAAAAGACAAATGGTCATGGGGGTGCTTCCCAGTCAGTCTTTGCAGGCCAGTTCACAGAGGATTAATGCTCTGTGTGCACACAGACTCCTGGTAAAGCAAAGCCTCAGGGCCAGGGGGGTTGGATAGAGACAACAGGGTGCCAGCGGGATGGCTCTTCTAGCCCACCATGCTGGTTCTTGACATCACTGAGTTTTGTCACTGCAACATGAGGGACTGTCGCTGCTCGCATCTGAAGGCCAACAGCTAATTTATTCTACATTATTGAGAAATCTGTTTTTATCTTCTGCCCTTCGTTATTCTAAGCAGCAGTCTGCCTCTTCAAAAACACTATTGATTGACACTTAATGATACCATCAATGAAAGCTGAATGAGAATTTTAAAAGGCATTCTAAAAAAAACTATTTCTCAGAGTCTGATGAAAATGAGCAATAATTCATTCTCAAGAGTATCTTGTGGTAGACTTTCTGGGCAACAGATTCTTTATATGTCTATGTCTTGTGGGTAAGCACAAACCCAGGAAATTGAAAAAAACCCATTGTCTAAGATATTCCACTGTTTTACAATTGACTGATAATTTCTTTAGATCACTACTGTACAAACTGGTCCTGAATTTTAAGCCATCCTGTGTGTTTAATTTGAAAGCTAGGAGGACATTTCTAGGTAGAATGAAGCTGTTTCTGAGTAAACTTCAAGTTTTATTGGTGAGACAACTTCAGGATTCCCTGCTACTGTGACAGAAGGAGCATTCTGATTTCTCACACAACACTTCACTTTTGCTATAAAAACTCCATCTTAAAGAAGCTATTAGTTAAAAATCTTCAAAAAGCACAAGTTATTTATAATTTTGTGAGGAGCATTAGTATACTTGGGTGGTTCCTTGAAATGCAGAAGACATCACACTCTGTTCTGCAAAATTTGCACATGAACAGAGAATAAAGTAAGTGGTCCTAAGCAGAACCAGACAGTACCATTCAGAGGCATTGTAGGCAATGCTTTAAGCCGGCAGCCCATGAAAGAAATGAACTGTTCCTGAGTGCCTTAAGAAGATCCATTTTCAGAACTGCCTTGGGCATTTAAGTTTATTGATTTCACTGAGGCTTGATCACTGGAGACAAGATTCATCTCAGCTCATTCTGGTCAGATCTAAATAAGGTGCCTTTTCCAATAATCTTCAACCTTCACACTGCAACCCCTGACTTTCTTGTGGCAGCCTCAACTACTTTAAGCCTTTCAGCAATAAGTTTTCTCTTCACTGACACTTTTTGTGACTCTTGGGAAAGTCTACAGATTTTCTGGTCAAGTGTTGCAGCTGTTAAGGTTCATAGTTCATCACTGTCCTAGAAAATATGTCTAATACAGGCAGGAATAAGGGCCAACTAGAGGTACCTATCTTTGCCCAGGAATTAGAGCTGGAACTTAGATCCTATGCTTGAAGTATCCTTTCAGCTTTAATTTATTCTAAACCATAGCTAACATTTGAGAGGACCGGAATCTGAGTGTTTTAGAGTCCCAAGGAGTTTCCTGACAATTACCTACCTGAAGGCATTCATGAGAGTGTTAAAGGAATGCAAGAAACTTTCTGATCAATGTCTCAGAAGAATTACATATGCATACACTTATAATTAATTAATAGTGTTGATATACACACATATTCCTAACAAAAAAAAATCAGTAATATCAGTAGGACAAATTCTCAGAAGGAACTCAATTTTCTCATGGAAAATGAGAATCAAGTGTACGCTGTTTTTTCAAAGGTCACATATACCTGGTGATTTGTCTTAGAGACAGTCTGTGATGCTCCTGCATCTTCTTCCTCCTCACTGTCTTCTGAACAGGATTCAAACTCATCTTTATAATATTCTTCTGCAATTTCTGGGTCTTCAGGAATCTCTAAAGGCAATTATGAGTTTAGAGAACATATAGGAAAAAATGTATGATCTTAGAAAGATAAAATGAAATTTATAGCACAATGTTATGTCAATAGCAATGCATTCTGTAATTGAAATCAAAGGACAGATTCTCAGATTAAAATGCTTGTCTTTGATGATATGATAAGCAGTGTTACAGCTGTCTCTGGCAAAAGGTTAGATCATCATCATATGGAAATTAATGACCTATAAGGATCTATATTGATATTGCACTGAAATCACTGAACTATAGAATAATTCAGGCTGGAAGGGACCTCATGGGATCATCTAGTCAAAGCAGGGCCAGAACTGCATAGAATCCAGCTTTTGTGAGCTGACATTATGCCTCATTTTGCTTTTCTCTAACACACATAACCTGTGGTGAATACAACTGCTAAGCTAAAATGGAAAATAATATATACCAGGTACATGTTTAAAAGATATGAGAAATTAGAACTATACAATTTTCAAAACTTTCCCCACTTAAAACAATAATGAAAGAAGAGAAACATGTGTAAAGTCAAGCTATGTGTACTTCGATGTAATGATCTCCCAGTTTATTATTATCACAAGTTTTAGTAATAGCAGTGAGTGCAATATTAATATAGCCATTGAGTCCATGAAGTACAGTAATTGGTATTAAAACTCAACACATTCATCACAGCATGAAAGACTCTCCAGTCACTTTTCTCTGGGTGAAATCCTTTAGTATCCTAGACTGTGTAAGAAAGGAGTTAGTGAAACAGCTCAAGGTGTGATCGCATCTGCTTCAGGAAGATACTACTACAAGAATGATAGTTCAAGATAAAAAGTGCTTAATGTTCAGCTATCATAAATCACCATTGTCACAACTTGAGCTAATGCTGAATTCCACCACTCTCCTCAGTTAAATTTGCCCCTTTAAAGAAATATGAACTATCTTAAATTTTACTACATTGAAAGAAATTAAATTCAAACAATACGACAGAAAAACAATTAATAGATTTTTTTTAATTGTTTCACATGCATAAAACCCCAAAGGATTCAAACAGGAGAATACAATTCAAATCCATTAAAAGACATTTGAGTTCAGCAGGAGGAATAATTCTAATCTTTAAGGCCTAAGAAAGAGAACTGAGGAAAAATGCGAAGCTGGATCTAACTGCAGCAGTAAGTGGTTAAGCTCTCCTGCTGAGACAGGAGCATCTCCAAAGTAATTTAAAAAATACTTCCTTTCTTTATAAACCTGATTTAGCTTCAAAATGCTGACACATTTTCACTCATGTTTCTCTGTTTTAAGATATTCATGGAAGCTGCATAACAGCATCATGTTCCACGTTCACAATTTCTAATCCTAATCCTCCTGTTTCTATTTTTCACCTTTTTTAGTTTGAAAAAACCCCAAAACAACTAATCAATACATGAGCTTCCAGGAGAAGAAACCCCCCAACCAAAAAACTTTTTCCCACAAAAGAAAGCATTTATTTTTGTGTTTAATTGCTTGATTCTACAAAATGCCATTTGACAGAAAAGCCCAGCACTTCATTAAAAAAGAAATCTTAAATATCATTGCTTTCTACATGGAAGGAACACTACAAAATTAAGATACATCTCCTTTTCCAGGTGGGGTGAACATTAATTTTTCTTTCTTGCAGAGCAGCCGTCATTCTTGCAATTAGTATAATTAGGTTCTTCTGCATTCTGTCTATGTGTATATAAGCAGTGAAATACATACGAAACAGCCCATTTATCATGTTATAATGCAAACACCAGACTACGCTAGTGTCTTCTGAGTCATCTTCTCCTCCCACATTCTGCAGTTGTTTACTGTTGTACCAAAAAATGCAATCCTCCCCTTTCCAACCAAACAAAACATCAAACTCAGTCTTTTTACTCATAACTGTAACTTCAAAATGTCTACTCAGGCTATTGTAAACTCTACACTTCATGAACAGCCCATGACCATACAAAACTGCTGATGCCTTTGAACTATGCAGAGAGGCTGGCACCGGCTGTATCCCACATCCATGCCAGCTTTTGCATCCTTGTTGGAATTATTCACTTCACCATTTGTTAAATTGGTTTGACAGCTGTACATAGATGGCCAGTTACTCTGAGCTTAGTAATACAATTTGAAATGCTAGTTCAGATGCTAGAGATGTTTCAGAGTACACATATTTACTGGCCCCGATTCAGACACTATTCCAAGTGACATTTCTGAAAGAAGACAAGATGTCCAGTGGATGGGAATTTGGGATTTAACTGATACAAGTTCTTAAAACTTCTTGTTTTTATGACTAGCATATCTAAAGAAGGAGTTTTCAAAACTTCTACACATTCATTTAGACTGTCTGGTCCCATAAAACAATTCCTAGAGTCCTACTAAGTAGAGCCAACTCACAGACCTCCATGTGTTACAGATGCACAAACACATCTCTGGTTCTCTGCAGAATTAATCTGAGTACAGAATAGCCTATTTAGCTGAGACCCAGGATGGGATGAATTTCAAGAACAGGTAAGATGGCTTTAGCACAGCAGTTAGCATAAATCAACACGGCGAGCTGTATCTGTGCTGGCCAAGTAAAGTCCAAGTGCAGATAACTTGAGCAAGTTGGTATTTTCAGCTCAGGGCAGGCAATGTCAGGGGAGTTTGGGCCCCGTATGCTTCCATTTCCATGTGTCCAGTCCATCCTCTAGAACATTCGTTACCTGAGTTTTCCCGTGATCCTGGATATTTTATACACACCTCCAATTTCCACAAACAATGTGGCAAAAGGCTGGTTACTGCCCACACTCCTGAACATTAATAGTGAAGTTGCACACTTAGCAACATAGCGCAGCAGAAAACTCTTTGGTTTGTGCTTCCAGAGGAGTTGTTTTAATAAAAGTGTTGGTCTTTGGGCTAGGTCTGTTTGACTTTTGTTTGTACACCTCTGCAAAGCCTAGTATGGACTGCAGTGCTAGGACCTTGACCCCTGTCCTTTGTTCTGACATAAAATAGAAAAGTACTGGGGTAAAGAAATGGTGCTAGTGAGGCAAACATCAAGTCTATTATGCTGAAAGAGGAAACAAAACTGCTGCTGCAGAACCCAAGGTACACTGCCTCTGTTTTGTGTTCCCTATGAAGCTCAAATAAAGGTCTCTGCAGCTGCTTCTGCCTCCTCACACCCTGTCAGCTGGTCTCTGAAAGTAGACTGTGCTTTATCCAGCTGTGTGTATTGCACTAAGGCCAGTCACAATACCTTCTATTTGCTTACAAAACACTTAATTCAGAACAGACTCAGCTGTTGCTTCTGTATTATTAGGTGGCTTAGGTATAGCATTGAGACACTTGATACTTGCTATTAGATATTCAAAAGAAAACAAGCTCTGAATAATGACATTCCACTTTAGATTTCTTTCTAAATAGTACCATGATGCTAATAGTTACTTTTTAAATAGTAACGTGACGCTAACAGAAATTAAAGGAATGTGATACTTGTAATATTTTGCTTAAATCCACCAAGAGCTTGTTTTAGGTAGCATGGTAACTTGGAAACAACAACAACAACAATTTTCTCCAAAAATATGAAAATACTTTGATAAATATCTTTAATTTTCTCCTGCCTCGAAGTCATAATTTGTGCATTGGTGCAGCATTCCCACATTCCAGAGCAGGCAGAAGACAGTAAGTAAGGCCTCTTCTATTTATAAAAAGGAGAAAAAGGAAAAAAATAAACCAGAATGATTTAACATAGGTAAACTTTCACCAGTTGTATTCACAGCAAGAGAGTCACACAGGTCTTAAGGGCTATTGTCCTTTTTTGATCCAAAGGCTTCATAGCATCTCTGGAAAAAGGCAGATTTTCTCAGCTGCCACATTCCCATCTTAAGGAAAAAATTGCTATAGTTCCATGTAGTTACACTCCTCAGTCTGTGCAGTACTACACACAGGAAAGCGAGGAGTAAATCATTCAACTGCTCTGAAATGTACTGTGATGAGATATCACGTACTCTTAACATGCCAACATGAACCAAGACACTACAAAGTGGTGCTACCACATCTCTGCTACCAAAGATTGACACAGAGAACTCAAGAAAAATGAGAGGGCCAGGACAAAGATGCTTGTACTGCCCCCCTTGCAAGGCTTTGTACAGGAGCCACGCTGGCGACTGAGGCAGAGAAAATTATTCCTCCACCTTCTGCTTCTGTGTTGCACAAGACAGCCCACTGGCAGGACCTCATCAATAACACAAAGTGCTCCTGATCCTTTCCTTTTTGTGGAAAAGCATCAGCAAATACCAGTTTGATACCATCTGAGCAGGTGTAACCTACTGGAGCAAATGCCACAGTGGCCCTCAGGCTGGGCAGGGGGCTGGAGCACTTGGGTGCAAGGAGGGGCTGGGCTGGGAGAGCGGGGTCTGTTAAGCCCTAAGAAGGGAAGGTAAAGGGGAAACCTTACTGCTGTCTGTGACTATCTGATCAGAGGATAAAAGGAAGATGGAGCCAGTCTCCTCTCAGAGGTGAATGGTGATAGGACAAGAGACAATAAACATCAGCTGGTGTTGTTGTTGAGACGGACACGACACACACGTAGCTTGCACGGTAAAAAAAGGACTTCTATTGTGTTTCAAGCAGCAACTTTTAAAGAGAACCCCCGCAAGTGTGTTAAGTTCTAATTGCTGCCTAAACAGTTAAACAAAACATGATTGGATGACCACTTGCAAAGTCACAATGACTTAGTTCTGGCAAACTCAGGATGACTCAGGGTTTTCCTTGGACAGTTCAGGAAATTCGGCTGCTACACGGTTAAATAGTCCTGTCCAGATGCTTGACCCATTACATGCCGTTCCTCCCACGCGCCCTCATGGGCACACGGGCATCTGTTCAAAGTCAATCTTGTTCCCTGAGCCCCCGGTCCAACTGGGGTCTCCCACAAGCTGGAACATCATAAATTCAAATTTGACATTATGAAAAAAAATGAGTGTAATCAAATACTGGGTCATGGCTTAAAGAAGCTGCAGGAGCTCAGTCTTTGGAGGTGTTCAAAACTTTACTAGACACCCCCGAGCAACCTGATCTGATTAGACCTGCTTTGAGCAGGGGATTGGACTAGACTGTCAGAGGTCCCTACTGATCTCAGAATTTTATGATTCTGTGGTTACATGATGCTTCACAAACAAAATGTTCAGAATTACCCCAGATGTGTTTGTGTGTGTGTGCATATTTAATATACACACTCACAAGCTAAGCAGGAACTTTCCTGTTTCTGTATCCCCCTGCAATGTGTACACAGTCGCACAGATTATCAGCAAAAGGAGCTGGTGAACAGGGCTGGCCAGCACTCACCAGAGCAGCGCATCAGTTATCACAGAGGGAGAAAACAGAAAGGGTTTTCTGCCTTCAAGGAAGCAAACAGAAAGAACTGGAGCACTGTCACTAGGAGAGAAGCCTGAAACATAGAGATATCTTTCCCTGAGCTACATAATCCTGAATGAGAAATGCTACTGCAAAGGGGAGCAAGGGCTCTGAGCCCCTCTGCAGTTCAGGTCAACACTCATACGACTAGGAAAAATAAAATAACTCCATTGTTATAATTGAAGCTCACTCAGATTCATTTGGGTTTTGTGTTGGTTTTTTTCTCCCCAGTACAAGACAAAACCCTTCAACTTTAAAAGTTTCAAAGAGAATTACCATCCTTTGGTCAGCTATAGACCATATATATGTTATCAAGCTCTAAAGCTTCATTGTTCAGAAAGTCAGTGGAATCTTTTGTCCATCTCTTCTAAATTAGGCTGAAAAAGACTCTCAGAACATGTGTTTAAGAAATGAACTAGGGGATGTACAGGACTTTTGTGCCCATGAAAGTCCTGCACGATCCTTTTGGATAAGCACAAAAGGGCTATGAATTCATTAAAAGAATTACCTTCTGACATGGCCATGTATGGCTTAGACATAAAGTAAAACGGGTTTTTCTAAATGAGAACCAGAAATATAACCAAATTTAAACATTAGTACTTTATAATTCTCCTCTTAGCCTTTTAAAGAAGGAAAAAAGCTTGAATTCACCTGTGAGCTTCACTGAGTGATGAATTACCTATTGTGAAATGTCTAGAAAAAGATAGAGATAAAGCAGATGTAAATTAGACTGGCCTTATGGGGATCATCTGCTATTTGATGCTAGAAAGGAAGTAGCAAGTTTCAAAATGTTTTTCAAAGAAAAAACTATTTTTTGAACCAAAATGAAATTTCCAAGAAAAATGTTTTATTTGAAGGACACGGTTCTTTTCCTTAAACCTTCCACCTCTTGGTATTTTACGAGTAAGTACAGAGACAAAGCATGAGAGGAAAAAAGGAGCTGCTAAAAGTTGTTGTTAACAAAAATGAAGAGCAAGAGGGAAGACTTTTGACACATTTTTTCCCTTAATTTTCTGAGTGGTTGGTTGTTTTTAATTCTGACTTTCTAGTTGTCATGTAAACAGAAATGGGAGCTCTGGTAGCCAGTGACAGTGAAGATGAAGCCATGCTGCCTTTCAAACACTGTTTGAAGTTCAGCAAATCTAAAAATGTTCCAAATATTCAGAAATCCTTTTAGTACTGATGGGTGAATGAGGAGAAAGAACAATATAACAATGTAGTCAATGACAGCACTTAGTGAGTCTTGGGAGCCATTTCCCTCAGGAAAAAGAGTCATTATTGTAAAGGTTGCCCTATTATTTGAACTGTTTCCAGTAGGAACAGAGCAAGAGATGTAAACTAAAGGAAAACTGACCACAAAGATACCTTATGACATCAACTTAAAAATACCTTAGCCCTTGAGCATACTTTCCAATAAAAAGTCAGTTTTCCTGCTGAATCTGGCAGAGGCTGCCTGATAATTTCCCTTTCAGTCTGACATCAGTGTTGGGAAGGAAAAAGTCCACATGTTAACATAAAAAAACTGCCCCCTAAGACAGTCACTTCCTCGTCCCTGAGATTTGGTTCAATAATATGATTTTTAAGACTTAAATTGGGGATATTTTCACAGCTAAAAGTTACTGAAAGAGTAGAAAACAAATGGGAATGGTTCATATCCAAAGTTGGTGTAAGCAGTTGTGCATACAAGAGTCTGGATGTAGCAAAGATGCAAAATACAGTTAAATTGGATATAAACAATAAGTTATATATAGAACAAGTAGAAAACCAAGTAAATTATTGCATCCAAGCAAAACTAGGAAAAAGGTATTGAGCTCTTAAACACTCAGATGAAATTAACTGGTCAAAGCCAACATAGTTACAAGATTGCAGAGGCACACTTTGCTCTGAGAAGCAGAAAATGTAGCAGGAGAATTCATCTAAGATCTGCACTGCTGTCACCTTCTCATTCCTTCCACGTTGTTGTCTGACAGCCACGTGCACTGAAAGCTAAACTGGTAGAAACTGTAAACTAATTCACCATTTACAGGTACTTTCTGAGCAAATTCTCCTTCACTTAGAATTGGCTACAGCTTCTTATGTCATCATATAAACTAGCTCCCCAGAAATGCTCTTCAGATTGATAAGCAATCCATAAAATTGAATTGCGGCTGGAGTGGGAGTCCTTATAAAATGTTTTTCAACACCATCCTGTTCACAGATGCTTTGTTTGCAAGGAAATGCCTGGTATGTCTTTACATCAGTTTAACCTTGAGTCTAAAGTGCAGTGTAAATATATGTTGCTCTGTAGGTAGGACAACTTGGAATAAAAACTAGGTCTTTCTAAGAAAGATTTAAAACACTGAAATGATCTTAAAGTATCTGCTATAGAATCTAGTATGCAGTATTTTTTTTGACATATACAATCTCAGTGCATTTGCTTCTAATTGTTTCCTAAATTCACACAGTGTTTTTTGTAAATGTTTTGTAACATAATGCTTTGCAAGGAGTGAAAGGAGTTCCTGTGTAGGTTTTAAAAAGACTTGGCCAGAATCATTTCAACTGTAGTCATTAACCAAGGTGAATTTTGAGGTAGGCTCTATTTATCAAGGCCAAACTAAATCAGTATGAAAAATAGATTAGAAAAATGCAGGAGCTATACAGTAACATAATTTGCTCTTCCCCACTTTGAAAGCATTTGGGGTTTTTATACATAACTGCTGTGTAAAGACTTCATTCCACAAGCTTCCCCCTGTGAAGCCGTACGAGCAAGACTTCCTGTAAGAAGTAAGCTATGAATTTTTGTGAAGCTATGAAAAGATTTAAGTAGCTAGGGCATGTTGAACAGTACATAGACTCGGAAAAGGTTTCCTGAGGTTATGAGTAGAGTCCAACTCTGCATGCCCTCAAATAAGCTAAAGCGTTTGAGCAAAAACTTGAAAATAATGGACAGTGCACAGAAACCTCTACATGTAATTTTCTAAATTACCATAAACACTGGACTCTGAAATGCCATAACATTCCCAAGAATATGTCTTTAATTCTATGGTTGCCCTCATGGAAGAAGATATTAAATGGGAACCTACAGCCAAAGCAAGAAATCAGCTCTCCAAAGGCAGTATTTCTAGAGAAGAACTTCTTAAACAAGAAGAATAATGCTTCAGACAATGTAAAAAACCCCATTGATTCATTTTCCACTTTCTGGCTAAAACTTGCAAACTTCATTTAATCGTGCTTTTGCTAGAATAAATCAGATTTACTGTTCCTTTAATTGAATCTGGGACAAGTTGGGCTCAGCATGAAACCAAGCAATGAAAACAGGAGACAGATGAGGAGGTCAGAGGAGCACACTACGCCCTCAGATCCTGCGAGAGTCTCAGGAGTTTTTTCACCCCATGTTCCAAGGACAAGTGTAGGACTGGTAGCTGCAAATGCCAGAACTAAACAAGCAAGTTTCTCTCTGCAAGCATCCCACGCTATCATTTCAGCAAGTAGCAAGTCAGGGAATATGCCTTATGATCCTGGAAGTAGGGTAACCACATGAAAGAGATCAATGGGTAACCCACAGTAGAAGTCACTGCAACACCTGTCTTCTTAACTGAGACAAGACTGCCTGGTTACAGAGGATACTATAACAAGAATAATGCAGAAAGGTGCTTAACTGTGGTAGTAGTGGATCAAGGGTTGGACTTGATGATCTCAGAGGTCCCTTCCAACCCGTATGATTCTATGATTCTATGATTAATGCCACTTATTATCAGTACTATTCTGGTTTATTCTGACTTGCCAGACTGAAAAACAAAACAAGACTTGATTACTCTAAAAGCCTTTGAGTGGTGTGATCACTTGTGTGATCATATTTTGGAGTGTTACTCCGTTACCCAATCAGTATGCATAAGGACTGGTTTACAGGCACTAAACTAAATGTGCATGTGCACAGATGCTTAAAGATGTGCTCAGAAACATTACAGGCTTTTAACCTTCTAAGACTTACAAAACTACCTTGAAAATCCTCTTCAACAAAACTTGTGAAAATAACAGAGTAGAAAAAACCCACAGTATTTTATAATGAGTGAACATGCCCTATTTGAGAGCCAACTGAACTTTGCCCACTTGAAATTCAAAGCAATATATCCATAACTTACAATTAGCAATGGAAATATAGAAACAATGTATGCAATTACTGTAACATACTTAGCTGTTTTGGAACTGTAGTGAAGTCAGGCTTGCCAGGTGTAATGTATTGCAACACATTAAGCTAAGGAATTTACAATGTTATAATCCTTGCAGTACACAATAAAAAGCAATATAATACAGTTTAGAAAGAGCATATAATATGCCCCTTTATTTATATGCCTTTAATTTTTTACATTATTTTTCTGTACAAAGGATTTCAATACCGCAAGTATTTAACTTAAGCTATTTTCCTCTTTTAACCCGACCCCTTTCCACCCACAGACATTTCTATTAAGAGCAGAGTAGTAGCTTATGCAGAGCTGGGATCTTAGAGAAATTGATATGAACACAGGTGAAGCCCCACCTAGCACTGTACTGACAACCCAAAAATGCAAGAGACAATACTCTCTTAGTGGCCCTTATGTCCAGTATTGTTTTGCTTTGTCTTTTTCATTCCAGACAACTAAGTGATGCAATGAGGACAAGCTCTTAGAAATATGGATCCATTTGTGTAAATAATTCCTTGAATACCTTTTAAAAAAAAAAAAATCTTCCCCACTCTTGTTTACCATGTCTCATCAGCTGTGAAATTCATATGAATATTAAGTGGCACTTTTAGCCATGAACGCTAGTGCATGGCTTTAAGTTTTCATGCCTGTTAGACTGTAGCTTGTTGAATTTAACGCTCCTTATGGCTCCTGTAAAAAGTCTGGGGTTTTGGTAATGGAGATAGCTTTGTACTCGGTCTCTTTCAACTGTAAAAACTGATCCAAATCAGAAGCATCAACAATGATGGAAAGGAAATGGTAGTTTTTGTTGCAGCTGTAATTGTGCTGAACTATCTGGAAGCACTTTTAGATACAGTTCATGATTTTGTAGCCAATTTCAAGGCAAGTTCTACTGTAGAAATTTAATCAGAAACCCTGAACATTTAGCTATTACTGCTATATAACGGGATTATATCTTGCTCTTCATGCTATTTTCAGCTGCAAAGACTGAGCTTCTCTACCTAGAGGATTTTCTAGGTAGTAAGCTAAGAAATTTTAGATATTCCACACTAATTTCCCACATGGATCAATACAATGCATGTTCTGATGCAGATTTCTCTGGATCTTTTACAGTAAGTCCCCATAACTAGTGTTTCCTAATTTATTAAATATCTCTGAAAACTTAGAGCCAGTCAAAAGAAATCAAGTTGTATACAGAATTGAGAGGAATTACGCTGTAAAATCTGGCTACATCAGAAGACACTGCAACCAAAGTGAAAGGACCTGCACTCATATAACTGATGTGATGTAGGAACAGATTTTCAACCCTACCTAGCCCAGTGTGTAGTAGCACAAACAGAAAAGCCATGTTGGCCTATCAGTGGAAAATCTAGGGAAAGGATGATCTTCAGCATCCTAAACTCTCAATACCCAATTCTCTGGAAGAACGGGTCTCAGCTCTTCTGGTTACTCTTTTATAATCAGAAAAGCAGACTATAAGCTCAATAAAGTAAATTAGTAGACGCAGATGAACTACATTGCTATATTAGGAAGTAATACATTACTTTCATGATGGTTCCAGTAGCTTTTTAGGAGGAGGGCACATCATTAAGCATTAAACATCTAATGAACGTGCCTAGATGGAACTGCGTTGTTCTATCTGGCACAGGAGAACACTGACCATATTCATCCATGACATAAAGGCTGGGTATAGCTCACTGACACTTTTATTATTTTGTTGATAATTTTTTGCTCATGTATCAGAAAATAAATTATTTTGTTCCAGCTGCACTCATTGTCATTCATGGAAATGAGCATTTCAAAACGCAGACTTCTTTTTCAAAGATTTTTTTTTCTTTTAGATGAACTGACCTCTGGTTGCCAGCACTACAATATAATTTGCCGCACCAGTATTTTCACAAAACCACTCTTGAAAGATAGGTACATGCACTGAAAATGCAGTAATCTTCAGAAAACTGGCATATCTATCGTAGCTCAAATGGAGATAGTTTCTATAAAAATGGGTCAAGAGATGGGGAAGGGGGGTGATGTTAAGCAATTCATTGCAAAGTGGTTTTTCTTTTTGGTGATAATAAGAGAGGATGAATTACTTATTTTCTAGGTAAGTATCAGCAAGAACAGGAAATATAGGTACAAGTTTATCCTGACACATTTTGCATTGCCCATTCCTGCATCATTGTCATGACTTGCAAAATACATCTTCTTAACAATCAGAAATAATTGATGGATAAAATGAACTGGAGAAATGAAGCAGAAAACAAAAAATCCAAAATAAAATACAAAGGGAATTGTTGTCTATTCCATTTTACACTGCTCCTTCAAAACAAATGAAATGTAGAGATACACGCATATATATTTTCAATGCACAAATATTGGCATTTAACACTGACAGTGCCTCAGTGTTTCTGTGTACAATCTCAACACTAATCTTCATTCAGCTCTTTTGTCTCTTGCTTGTACTTGGGGAAACTGGAGGTGGAAGAAACACGAAGATGTCTACAGTAAACTAAAATTATTCCCAGTAGTTCAATATATTCTTAACTGCTCTCTCCACACTAGTGTTAAATTATTTGTATGATGACAATTACATAAATTCCTGGACACATAAAATGGAGACATCTACATTTTTTCAATGAATATTAAACACAACTATAAAATATTTTTTCATAAATACCTCATTATCAAAATATAATTTCTTCTAAGTTTTGTTTCCAATTAATAAATTTTTAAAAATTAATGCAGATTAAAGCCAATACATAAAATAGTTGCAAATGAGGAAAACAAATTTTTATTGGTTTACATTTACAAAGGTTTACAATTCCAAAGAATGCAGTAGTGGTCAAAGTAGCTAAAAAAATACAGTAAGGGTATATACTGTTCCAATGACACGCTCAGCATACTTCAGTTACTTACTTAATATGATTAATAGTAATTACAGAAGTAATTTTTTCTAGCTTTTTCTTAGCTACTCCATTGCCTGTCTTTTTACATATAAAGGGAAGATTTTTTTGCTCTAGATTGTATGATTAAAGATACACAACTGTTAAGAAACTTATTACAATAACTTAAGAGATATATAAATTTAAAGTGCATTTTTAAACCTTCGCTATTGCAAGGACTGTTACCTATCCATCTGCCATGACTCTCCGAAGATCTGCAGTGTGGAGAAAAGTAATAGCCAAATCAAAAGAATCCTTTGTTCCAGTATGCTGCAAAACACAGCTAGATAAGGAACTGGAGAAACAAGTCCCAGAACCAGGATAATGTAAGAACAAACACCAGGTGACCCTGAGTACTGGAATAATGGAAAAGGAGAAAACTCAAAGAACAGAGTCATGAGTTTAAAACTTAATAGCATTAAAAACAAATAGTCTATTGTTAATTGGGAGGTAAGAGCTAGAAATCGTCTTAAGGAATGAATATAGGAACAAAGGTCCAGGTAGGCTAAAGTGACCAGTGTTAAAATGTATGAAAAATACAAAAGTGCTATATAGAGGTTTATACACAGCAGGGTATTCCTGCTGCCTATAAAAACATGAGGAGAATAAGCAATGGAAGGAAGAGAAGTACTTAAGCTGCAAGGCAATAAGGCAGTGCCTCTTAAAAATGTTGGCATGAAATAGCCAGAAGTAAGTCTAAGCCAGAAATAAGAAGGTTCATAAACACTGCAGTAGTTTAGCCCAGGAACAACTTTCTACACAGAGAAGCATGGGGAACTTTCCAGAGTGCATAAAACAGGTCAGATTCTTTAGGAAGGGAACTGTATGAGTAGATGCCTATAGCAGTCACAGTCTGGACCTCGTGGCCAAATTGAAGCTTATACTCTTCTCCATGGAACAAAAGCAAATGGTCAGAGAGTGGTGGGATTGAGGGACAGCATTCTCCCTCTAGCAGAGCACCAAAAGAAGCCAAGATAATGTCTCTGAAATATGTATGTTTAATGCACAGCTTCATCTCTTGGCTTATTAAAACAAAAATAGCATGACTTGCTATTCACATAATTTTTCACTGCTGCCCACTCCCGGGTTAGAACTGGAACCCATTCTTCTTAAGCTGAAGTAACACAAGCACAAAAGAATTTCAAAATTATTTCTGTCTGCAAAACTTCATGTTTCTTTGACCTCCTCCCCCTCCCCAAGTTCTTTATCTTCTGCTGAGGCACGAAGGATGCTGCAGAACACGTGACTGAATTTTCAGAAGTGAGCAGGCAGAAAGGCAACAGCTGCCCAAGGTACACAAGCCATCGTAAGCTGGTGTAGCTTTGAAAGTGAGATCTGAATAGTCACATTTAAAAACTGTGCTCTCAATCAGTCCCACAGGACTTAACAGCACTCCTCGGCTTCTTTGAGGGAAGAATTAGTCTGCATCAGATTGCTGGATGCCATAGTAAGGAACACAGTGTTGAAAAACTAACATTTTTTGCTGTTAAAAAACAGTATTTATATTGCCTGAATAATTTCTCTGTAAGAATCAGATAATTTATTTAAGTTTCTCAAGAACTTGCACCATTAAAAATCTTGATGAAGCTTTTCTGTAATAGACTGTGTTCAACTCAACATCAAAAGCACAGGGTCCACCCACATCTTTCATGTTCCAGAAAACAAACCTGCTTGAAGACTAACAAATTGGTCAGCTATTGGTGACTTCAAAGAACTCCTTTAAATGGTATCTCAAGTGCACAGGGATGCTAGTTAGAATAAAAAAACGTTAAGAATATCATTGCTTATTACATAAAGCAAACACGGAGAAAAGCTTAAACTTCCCAGGGAAGTCTACAGCAGTTGAATGCTTTTGACATTGCTGAAACTTATCCACCGTGAAATCCAAAACCCCAAATTGTCACAGTGATTTTTGTTTATCCAACTACACTACCTTGTTTTTCTGAACTTTTAGTAATGCGTAACTACCACTGCTAAAATTGGATCAAGATGCCACAGTTTTTAAAACTACTTACTAAAGCTAAACCTTTGTATTTGACACCTTCCACAACGATGTACAACTGCGATTCATAATGTTTTAGATAATCTTCAGTGAAAGAGGAGTGCAAGGTGTTTTATTCTCTATGCCTTTCCCTAATTCTTCAAGAGCCTGGTCTTTCAATACTCCAAGCCCTGATCTTCTCTTTTGCTTATGTTGCAAATTTTTTAAGGACTGCAGATTATGAATCAAAGACAGTTTGACCCTTCCCCCATGCCTGCTGGGATTGGGGTTCTATCCCTAGCTGTTACCCACCAGCTTCTCCCATTCCTGAGAGGATTTTTTTAGGTCTGTCCTGAAATAATTTATAAGTTGTTCCTGCCTTTTCTCTCCTTCCTGAACAGTTTTTGGTTATTAGTTATAACTAGGGAGCTTGTTATTCTGGTTTTCATAGTCTGCTGCTAACCTAGTATGGGTTAGCAAGATTTATTAACATGTAAGACAACTTTGTAAAACCATTTTATAGCCTTGCTTCTAGTTTTCTTGTTTTATTATTGTATAACCATTGATCAAGAACAAAATTCTATTGGAAAATCAACGGCTGGAACAGTTTCTGCATTTTCAAATACAAATATGCAATTAATAACTTAATAATTAGGCATGTAGGATATGCACGGTTGCACTGAAATGTTTAAGGAAAAGAAGAGTATGAATACTGAGTAGAGTAAGCAACAACTTTGACATCAGCTTCAGGAATAACAAGGTAATCACAAAGTAAAGAAGAGAAACCATGTAATTTCTGATACCTATCCATAAAACCTTTTTGTCAGAACCCACCACTTCCACATCAGAGACTCTGGCAAAAGCAATTAAGCGTGCATTCAGCTCTGTACAATGGATTGACCCAAGTTTTGCATCACAGATATAAATGCATCTCATTTGTGTCATTATACTTTAACAGCTTAATGACCTCTAAAGGCAGAAACATCAGTTTCTTTCCTTTCATGCATGTTGTTCTGTTTCTATTTAGGTACCTTTGTACGCTTCTCCCAGTACATCTCCCACCCACGTTTACTGCTTTCCTTCGCTCCTCTATTTGTACGTTTCCCCACCCTCCCCCCTAGGATGTATTTGTAGCAGCTGGGTTCTCTCCTACACAGGTCATCTCTCCTCATACTGTGAAACAGCAAGGCAACTTCACAGACGTAAATGAGGGTACGTTGAAAGAAAAAAGCCATTTGCTCTTAAAAAAACCCCCAAACTCCTCCACCACAAACAAACTGATTCTGATGCCTTTAATGTAACGACATGTACCTTCACAGATGTACATAAACCAACACTAAAACTCAGTGCTACTAGAGAAAAGTAGTTTTCATATTTAAAATTTTAAAATATTCTTATTTTTTAAATATTTCATACTTTAAAAGTATATTAATGCATACTTGCATAATCCAATTAAAAATCTTTCACCATAATAGTGCTTACACAATGATTTTAAAATATCTAAGACGTTATTCCAGAACATTGTAGAAACAAAATATATAAATGAGATCTTAAAAATACTCTCCTCATTATGCACAGAATTTACACAGTCTGACCCTTTACAAAAAGCTTGACTTTTTTTGTCTATTACAAAAAAATACATGTTAGCCAGTACTTCATATTTTTTAGACAGTAGCTAAGTATTTGAGGACAGTATAGATAAGCAGAGTTTAAAGCGTTTCCACCTGCTTCTCTCATTGTTAAAGAAAATGGCATCAAAGTGTACCAAAGGTGCAAACACTCTGAATTCTTGTATTCATTTTTGCACTGGAGAGATAATTTAGGAAATGTTTTCCTAACACCAGTGATTTCATATGTGCAAAGTTTAAGCTATTTCCTTATAATTCAGCATGTCATTTGGAGGAAGTACAGTCATGTCCATTTCTGTTCACAGGTCACTCAAACTTTGGGAACACAGATCTCCTGCCATGTCACCTTGCTGTACATCTGCTGCACATACATCCACCCAGATTATTTTCCTTTCCTCTTTGTAATTTTTTTGGCAACTTTACAAATCTGACCACTTTTTAAACTGCAGTTTCCCCCACCACACTTTAACTATACGAGGGACAAATCTTGCTTTCTTGATAGGAATTTTCATTTCAACATCAAATTTTGAATTCTTACCGTGGTCTGTAAATTCAGACACGCAGAGTTCACTCGTCTCATTTCCACGTGGTTCATCACGTCCTGTGGACACATAGTCGCGTGTACTGTCTGGCTGAGAATGAATGAGGTGTTCTGAAGTCTGCTCATCAGGTTCCTTAGTCCAGTGATGAAGCAGCATGGAGAAACAGGTACAGTTAGAGCTTTCAGTGGGATCTCAACACAATGGTTGCCCTGATCTACACAATTGCTGGGCCTTGTACTGGGCAAATACTAAAATAAAATCCTAACATTTCAGCCATAAGCAGAGACAGATTTAATTTTTTTTTTTTCTCCAGACACAATGGGAAATAGAACCCAGAATGCAGGGGAAAAAAAAAAAAGGTAGAAGACAACACACATAAAACCTCATTATTTCTGTGATGCTTTCATTGACTGTTTCCAAATGGACACTGTTCTCTCTAGAATAAGATGTGGTGCTAGAATTGAACAAGCTCATCTTCTGTTGCAGACAGCTTAAAAGCAAAGAACAACTTACACTGGGAGTCATTCCAAGGATTCGTTCTTACTAAAAAGCCAATTGAAGTGTTAATATTCTCAACCAAATGAAAAGAACACACAGCCATGCCAAATTAGTGTTAAAAATTACAATTCTAAACATTTTGAAAATGAATGTATTTTGAACTTTGATGCCATATAGTCAGTAAGAACGTTTCAGAGGGCAGATTTAGATTTAAGGCTGACATAAGAAATTTGTGCAACGAATAGAGAGCCTGTTGAAACATATCTGAATAACTGAATGTACTTTCCCTCACCCCAGATCTACAGGTTCAGCTAAGTAGTCCATACTTTGATGCACTTCCCAATATTAGTCTCAGGACAGGACTGTGCCTCTAGTGCTAAAGAAAGTATGTGGAAAACAGAAAAGTGTTGTACACTGGATGCACATAAATGAGACCTCCAAACCAACAGCCCATACTTACATGTAGGACGTTGACATTCAGCTGCTTAAAATTACGGGACCTGAAATCTTGCATTCTTTTGATGTTTTCTTGATATTTTTCTTCTGCCAGCTGTCTGGAAATACAGAATGCTTGTGTTTAGGATCTGATAGCAGGGCATACACAAAGGGCTCTTCTAAAAGCGGATTCCATAATGAAATTCCCATGTAGTCAAACATTCATGGCATGTATTAAACATAAGGTTGGCTTTCATGAACTCGAAGAGATTTCAGATCTTATTTCCAAACACTACTATATTTTACTTTCACAACTTGTAGAATACAATTAAGAATTAGTAAATTATTAGTCCCAGTCTTTTTCATTTCTTCCAAAGGTCTTAAATACTGTGGTCTTTATTCCACTGTGTAGTGCAGGGACTTTTCAGCTGCAGACAAGCGTGCAACAATTGTGTGCTTTGAATGCTTCATCTGGGGAAGTTGGTAACTGTGGTTTTCTGTAGGGAACTACTTAAAACAGGTGCTTCATTAAGCACTAAAAGCTACATTAAGCATTGAGTTTTTCCAGTTTTTCCAGTTTCTATTACTATATTCTCTTCCCATCCATCTCTAGATTTGCACTGCTGAAAGCAGATCTCCAGTCTGAGGAGGTATCATTTTTGCATTGTTTCAAATATTTTCAGCCAGATCGGCTGACAATAGTCTAGAGCTCCACGTAGATCCATTTTAAAGATTCATGACTGACAAGGTTTGAATATTAATGTTGCCTTTATATTACAAAACAAATACATTTAATTTTGTTGCTGGGAGGAAAAAAATCCCAATGAAAATCTCAATAGAAAACATCAAAATGCAAGAAAGCAAAGAAAATGAAAAGCAAACTAGAACTACCCTGCAATTAGTATTACTTCCTAATCTCCATTCATTTTAAAAAAGTGAGAGACATCCTATTTATAAATTTCATATTGCTACAAGAATTGGCTTACCATATTACTGAAAATACCATGCAGAAGAGGTGTTAAATTTAATACTTTTTATACAGTGGTTTCAATTCAAGGAGATTTTTTTCTAAATTGAGAATAAATTTATGTACCAAATGCAATGGTTTCAGTCAGACATAAATGGTCCTCAGACACATTTTCCAGAAGGACATGAAGGCCTTTAGTTCTTTGTTTCTAGATTTTGGGCACGGGGGTCACAAGCCAGCCTAAGTATTGCAAGGATGTGATTTTACAGAACACATTTGCTCAACTGCAACTACTATTATTTGCAGGTATATGTAGCTGCAGAGTTTCTGAGGCCATAAATTCCAACTTCATGTCAGCACACAGTATTTTTTTGTACTAGGAAGTAAGTCACTGTCTTACTGAATTGCTGACGTGCTTTGGCACAATAGGGTTAAGATGCCGATTCTAATGATCAAAAATAATTATTCCCTCTATTACCCTCTATAAATACCAAATAAATATTTGTTTATTTACACTGCATTTTGGAAAATGCTTTAAAAGAAAACATGAAAAATTAATTAAAAATTAACATGGTGCTCTTCCAATTTTCATTCATACCAAATAAATCACTGAATATTTTTAACTGGGAAAATATCAAATGTGTCATTAAAAGAGTATATTCTGGTTTAAAAAAAACCCAACCAAACAAAAACTAACCAACATGCATAGACACATAGCCTTCCAGCTGTTTCTCATATTCCATCACAAACAGTACATAATGTCCTCCAAAACCTTTACTGGAGGTTAAGTCTTAAGGTAGAAGGTAAGACTTTAAGTCTCACTCACTTAATAAAAAACCAGAAATCATAAAGCCTTTATAACAGGTCCATTACCCCTATTTGATCCTTTGATAAGACTATCCTGTGAGCTATTAACTTCTATTGGAAAACCTCTGAGGCCAAAACAATTAACAAAAGCTGGATTGTAACTAAGTGTCCAACTTCTCAGACCATTCAATTCTTAAAATAACAAGTCAGTAAAAAAAAGTCACCTATTGTAACACATCTGAAAATCTCTCATATACTTATTTAACCAGAAGCACAGTGCTCAAAAGTACCAGTTTGGGGCTAATGTTCTGACTTTTTCCCTACATAAATAATCGCTGTGATTTATTGTCATCCAAAATCCCCATTCACTTTGAGTAGCTGAAGACTCTTTCTATTTTTATTTCTACCTTGACAATTCTAACTCTCTCATTAGACTGTTGGATGGGGAAAATTGCATGGTTAGGGCACAACTTACTTCAACTTCTTTGCTTTCTCATCTGCAGCATTTAACTTTCTCAGCCGCATTCGTTCCCGTGGTGTCATTTTCTGTACTTCAGACAGTTCCTGCAGAGTTTGCAAATGAACTTTCCTCTGCCTGAAATGGAACATGTGCAAACCCATCTTCATATAAAAATGTAAATATTCAGTATTTTGATTTGATATTGAAACATTGTGACATTTCAAATAGAATAATTAGAATATCACTGGAACTATAACAAACTAAATAGACTTTAGTTTGGACAGCAATGCCTCTTTTAAACTGAAATATTTAAACTTGGATTTGTGAAGAAAGTGGATCATTTCAGGGGAGGATGGAAAAGGTAAAGTCATCTCCTAAGAAGAATAAATGTTGAAGCACAGTGAAATATTTACCCTGTCAGGCTTCATTATTGGGCATATTCAAAGTACAAAGGCAGTCTCTAAATGAGAGCCACAGAAAAAAAGCAATATTGCTCGTACATTTTACATTGATTGTTACAAGCTGTCTAGAATAAAAGAGAATATTAATGAGTCTTTAATGACAGATATAATTATCATGTTGTCCTCTTGAATTTCTAGTCCTAATCAATAATAACAATTCACTGGTGAAATGGTCTCCATAGACCATCTCTGAAAGCTGAGCATGAATTACTGACTTACGTATTTCAGCTGTATTTATCAACAGAGGAGAGCAATATTAGTCCTTTACCTGAAAAAGGATACTAACCTCAGATTTTGATCTCACATCCTACAGCAATTACAAAAATTCAACCGTAGTTTGAAATGCCTTGGCAGCCATGTTTCACTTACACCAATATATATTCGTCATGTATTTATGATAACAAGTATTAATTTCATATTACTATTTTTGCTCTTATGAGATAAATTCACTTCTGATAATCTAAGAGCCAGGTTTGTAACCATACAAATTGTAACACTCCTTTTGGACTATCATTTTGAAATCAGGATTTTAATAAATGAGCAGAGAAGATTTCATTATGCTTTTCAAATAGTGCAAAGATATGAATATTAGTGTGAAATATGAAATATTAAGGACACAGACAAGAAGAGTTCAATTATTCATAAGAATGGAACTAACTCTTCAAGTATGAATAATGTAGACATATTTCTTGTCCTCTGCAAAAAACTCTAACTTAAATTATAAGAATCCCTTGGGGGAAAAAAAACATTTTTTCATTCCAGTCAAAGCTGAACTTGTACAGCTTTATGCTTACTTAAACATTTAAAATTTATGACTTGCATGGGACCCAAATAAAGTAAGCCATCAGAGGCCTTTACTAGAAGAAACTAGACTCAACCATACATGGCTAAAAGAATTCCTGGAGAGAAAAAAGTAGTATTTTATTACTTTTTTAAAATTTTAAATATAAAGTAGCAATGGTTGAGGAGGATACCACTACAAGAAACTGTTTGTACACTCATTGGGACCAGAGTATTGATTCATTATAGAATATGTGGAGAATTCACTATGTTTAAATTTTTTCTCCTCCTCTTTTCAACTCTCTATCATTTTTTTCAGATATTTTTAGTTCATTTTACCTATCTCTTTAGATCTGGGAATTGCAGAAATTATTTGGCATTTTGCTTCCCAGTAGCAATATAGACAGCTAGTGTTCTCATAAGTACAATGAAAGTCATGATAAGATTACGAATTTTTGCATATTTCAAATACTTGGGCAAAAATAATCAAACTGTAGCACATATGAGGCTAATTTGTAGGGAAGCTTCTCCTAGGATTTTTTTTTCTCATATTAATGCCTGGAATTTTAAAACCTCCAGGTAAATTTCCACGCTCAAAACAAAAGCAGTTGTCATTCATTGTTCCACAGTTTATGGAAACTCTGGGCCTCTGCATGGCAGCAGCTGACTTTCTATTTCCTTTTAATAAAAGTATAAAACCAGAATGTTTGTAGTTAGAACTTGCTCTTCATCTCAGAGACTAGACACTTGCTTTTGAACAAGTATAGCTACAGATTCTGGGATATGCATTAATGTCCTCCCCACATGCTAGCTAGGTCAATAAATGATGGAAGGTGATGAGATTCCATATATTCAAAATAGTGACAACGCATCAAGTATAGAACTTAGTATATATTACAAACAACAGAAATTGGTTTTATCAGTCTGTTCTAGAAGCATGGCGGTATTTGAAGTTTGAGTATATATTCGGCAGGTAACAATGCTGCTTCCTCAAAGCAGCTGCAATCTTTTTGGTGCACATAGAAAATTTGAAATCTTGCACCCACAAGATAAGGGCACGGATTAAAAGTTTCTTGAAGATTCTCATACTCTATGTTTCAGTAAGCATTAAACACTCAATATAATCCAGATACCGTTGGCATAATATTTGGGCAAGATTTCAGTGCCCCAAAACTATTTATGGTATATCTCTGAGGAACTTCTCTGTACTTCACTATATTTAATTTGAAAAGGTAGAAGTCTTCTCAAAGTTAATTGAAACAACTTGAATATATTGAATATACTGATTATATATTGTTGGATTTTACATCAATGCTTGCAAAGTTCAACAACCTATTTATACTAAAGGTACCCACTCATGACCAAACAGAGAGCTTTGGTCTCATAAAAAGACGGAGACTTATCTGTCAACAAGAGACACCAAGGACAGAAGTGACAGGGCAGAAACCCAAACCATAATTTGTAGAGAGGAGGGCCTCCAGATACACTACCAGTAGTTATACTGGGTAAACTGATGCACAGAAGATTTTGCTACGTGAATTCAACTGTCTGTACTCTGCTTTCTTCCTACAACAGATAGTAAACAACACTTTATTTGGAAAAGCTGAAGATGGTCACCTCTTCTGAAGGGATGACTGCAAGCAGCAGAATTGGCAGCATCTGCAAAGTGACCACAACTGCAAAACTGTGGGTCCTGTCCAAGAGTAGAAGTCACAAAAAACCAAAGGGAAAGGCCTATTGCCTCAAAAGCACTGCCAATCCTGGTCTGGAGTGTGGGTTTCTTTATTGCTGTTGCCTAATAATTCAGAAGAAATTTCAGACAGCTGTTAAAGACTTGAAAGTTATTCAGAGGAAACAAGAAACAAGGACATCCATTGCTTCCTCACAGAATTACAAACTCCTGATTCTGAGCATGCTAGCTTCTAACTGAGGAAAACCTGTACAGAAAACTCAGGGATTGGAAGCAAAGGGGAGAGCCAGCTGCCAATGAAACTGCAGAGCTCATTTACAAAGGCAAAATTAAATTGCCCATGCCGACATTTGCTTTAAACATTGCAGCATTGTAATTTAATGCAATTAAATAATTTATTATATATTCAGTGCTTAAGAGAGAGATCAAGTGCAAAGACACTACTGATGTTAGAGCCAAGAAATATCACTAGCCTTAATTTCTCACTATAGTTACAAGACAAATAGAATAGTATCCTACAAATGTATTAGATGAATATCAGTTTAAGTTTATATGCTTTTTAGCTTGGTGTCATTTAGGAAACATAGCTTTCACATTCAATTATAAGTAGGTACAGAAACAGCAGCACTATAAACAATCCTGACATAACTAAAATGACGACTTAAGCCTTCAAAATTTAAAGACAAAGGTCATAATTTACATACCAATTTGTAGTAAATTAACATAGGCATATACTATACATGCATGCACAATTCACACAGTCATATAATAAAAATATTTGATCCACAAATTATGTGTCTCACTAATGTGGTTTTCTCTTCTGCATTTCTGGGGAATGGGTCCCTTTGAATATAAAGCACTATGAGATTAACAGAAGCGTTAATTACATGACTTCGCAACCCTGTAATTTCTTATACTGATGCCCATAAAACTGGTAAAAATACTTACACAGCATCAAAAATGGAAGCAGTTTCTTTCTGCCAGTTAAGTGCCTTGTCCTTCACAGTCATGTTTGTGAGCTTGTACTGTATTTTCTTCAAGGAAACAAAATAGAAGGGGTATCAACAGTTGATGCTAAAGTTATCCAGACTCTTCAGCTATGACCCAATACAGTCCTAATGTAAAACCTAACTAAGCAGTTTCCTTCCTCACCTTCTTATAAAGCCAAATAATATATACCCTGAAGCAGGGGCCAAAAGAGCAAGATGCATTGGTTTTCATCAAAATTATTACTAACCAGAACAGTTTAGAGATATATATACCCAGGCCCAAATGATCTGCCCTTGTTACACATAAATGTCTCTTTTCCTTATTGCTCATAACATTTAAGGAGATACATTCAGCACATCAAGTGACAAGGGCTTCACTTCTCACTGTCTCGCTCCCTCAGTCATATTTGTAATACAGCTCTGAAAGTCGCCTGGATTAATGTTTCCATGAACTGCTATCTAATTATTTTTTCTCAACATGTTTTTACTCGTTTCCATTCTGTTTTTGCAAAATGCATACTCAAATGGTAAGTGTACAGCTATCAATTTTCCTTACATACCTTTAGTTGTTCATCAATATAAGGGGTTTTTAGGATCTCAGCTGCTGCTGGTCTCAATGAAGGATTCTTATTTAACATGCTGGAATGATAAAAAACTAAATTAATAATTAAGCGATTTTCCAAACTAACTGAAAAACCTGCTAAGCAAGAACATAACATACCTGCATAGCAGAGCATTCAGTTTGCTTGGATATCTATCAGGAAGAGAAGGTGTATCACCTTCCACAATTTTTATCACAACAGACAAAAAATTCTGTCCAGTAAATGCATGGTTCATACAGCACATCTCATACAAAATGCATCCCAGAGACCTTGAAAAACAAACAAATAGCAATAGCATAAGCAATATTTTTGAAAGTAGCATGCATACTGACATTACAGTTGGTAAAATCTCAGTTGTTAGCCCTTTTCTCCAGGGAAGGATATTTCATTATCATAGTATCCTTTTAATCTAAAATATTTTTACTCAGGTCACAAATTGATAAATTTATAAACAGGATAAATCAACATTCTATTTCCATAGGTTCTGTATATAAATACACATATTCATACATATACACACACACACATATGTAAAAATAAAGTAAAAGCCCATTAGATGAACTACATTAAGCAGTTACTCATTAAAGAGTAAAGTAAAGAATACAAATTTTTAATTAGTGACTGACTGAGAAAACAGTTTAGTAGCGTTTGGACATAGGTTTGGTTAAATTGGTTTTGCAAATTAATTTCTGAGAACAGACTGAAGCTAAAATTCAAGTTCAAATTGAACAATGCCAGTTTCAAATAACAGGATTGTCTTCTGGTATGATTTCACTCACTTGGCCACATACTCAAAAGAGATTATGAAATCAATTTGTACTCAAAGAAATAAGAAACTTTAGGTGAGAGCATCATATTGCAACATCTAAAACTAAATTTCCTCAAAATTTTATTTGGAGAAGAAAAGAAGAAATCTGAGCATGTAGGTCTGGAGACCTAGCTAAGAACCAGTGTCAGTTTTAAATTGTAAAAAACCAGGAAGAATGATTGCAAACAATTTTAAAAGGCCTTTTGTTTTACCATCACCCTATTCACCAGTCCTAAAGGCAATCATAAAAAATCACCAAGTTGAACATTTTAAAATAAACACTCTCATAATAATTTACGTAATGACTATTTATAATAGTTTGCACTTCGACCAGGTTCTGTCTGACAAGCGTTTTTTAAAAAACGGTGGTGTTGATCTTTCCAGGCTTTGAAGGATGCTCAGTGTTACCTCCGGTTTGCACTCAGGAGAGCTGAGACACCGGTGACTGACTTGATCAAGGTCATAAAAAGTGCTGGTGAGAGCCAGATACAGGTCGAGACCAACCTAAATATCTTAATGTAGTATTTGACAGTGGTATTTATAATTTATAGAAGTAGTAAGAAAATAAAGCATAGTGATAATAATTAGAAGTATGTATTGGTGAATGGCTTTCAGGAAAAGGATATAAACATTATATTTGAAAGCAAACAATGAATAAAGTTTCAATTATTCATTCCAGTTAAAGGAGAAGAATTGTTTTGGTCCGTCTAGCAATAAAAAAACAAGAGCAAATAATTTTAAAGCTGAAACACAGGGTCTACATACAGTGCAAATAAGAAAGAAGAGAGAGAATTGGGGCGCTTCACTCACTGGTACTTTTCAAGCAGTATGTGAAAACAATCAGCAGTGAATTTATGCTAAGGGCTGCCTACAGACCAACTAATGAGGTACATAAATAATTGCCTAGTTTTTCAAAGATTTAACTGTCAAACTGCCAAAATCAGTAAATAGTAACGCAGGGATGATGATCTATATTTATGATGTATGTTCAAACTCTGAAACAAAATAATTACTACATGAGAAAATACTTAAAACAAAAAGAACAATGAAAAAAACCCTATGCACATAGCATCTAAAAGCATCAAATAAATATGGAAACCAGCCAGAGAGAAGAAAAAAAATGAAGGAAAATCCCAACCTGACAGACTGTACTATAACTTCTTTTTGCAGAATCAATCTGTTTTGGAGGCTGCTTGATTCTGGCAGCTAAAAATTGCTTAATGAGCCATTAGGAACACAGGATTTGCCACATCAGGGAAGCTGATTTATTCATCTAGTTTAGTACTCTGACTACACCTGAGGCTTTGGAGAAGGATGAAAAGAATGCCCAGGGCATTCTGCTGCAGCCAGGGCCGCAAACAGGCTACCCAGGGAAAACCCCATCTGTCCCATGAAAGATAAATAAAGGAGGAAAAAAAAAAAAAAAGGAAAAATTAGGGGAAAAGAATAAAGTTTTTACTGCAGGATACAAATCTTTGAAATTAAATAAGTATCTCCTAAGCTGAGAAATGCTGCCCTGGTTCCCAGAGTAAGGTTATTTCTTCTCAGGACAGCTGCTGAGCTGCAATTGCACCAAGCTTTTGCCTCAAAACTCAGTTGTTTTTCTACATTTCTGGTCTAAGCACCTTGTAAGGAGCAAGAGAAAAGCAATCTGCACATGATCCAGACATATAATTTAATTACTTATATAATCTCAGCCCACATAATGGCCAATGTTATAAAATTCTAAAATAGTCATTAAACTATCCAGCCAACGCATTTGGTTTGACGACTTCCTATATTCATAAACAAGTTTAGTTCCTAAACAGCATGTAACTTTAGCAAAACTGTTGTATGACTAGTTCACATTGCAGCTGCTTATGCTCAATTACATCATAAAATGGATCATCTGGACAGGCTTCAGTGTGTTCTCTACAATCTTGACTGACAAACCTGTACCTTTCCTTCTCAGGAGAAACCATCCTAAGGGTTTTGGTGCTAAATGTTTACATAAGCATTCTTGTCCTTTTAACATTTTCTGATCTTTTTTGTAAAAAATGTTATAGTTGTTCCAAGGCTGTAAGATCCAAGTTAACTTTTAAATTCAATTCCAAAAGCCGATAATGTAAATGCATATACCTTTGTGGCTTATATCTTTCAGTCTGATCATAGCAGAAGGTCCTCAGAATTTGTTGGCTTCTGAGGAATATGTTTCTGCATTTAATTTCTACATATTCACTCATCAGCCCTTGAATGAGAACCTCATGCTGTCTGTCTTCCCCAGCCCCATCACTCAGCCTCAACATTGCTCCTACCTGAACAGTGTCAGTAGAGTGGCTGGAAAATAGAGGGTGGACACAAATTCTATCACCATGTATAGAAGGAAGCTGCATGAACATGATGCTCGTAGTCCTATGATTTAGTTTTTGATAGTCGTGTGAGGAGCAGAGAATTGGACTCAATGATCCTTATGGGCTCTGTCCAACTTCAGATTATGTATGATTCTATGCACTCATATACCATCACAACTATCTCAGCCACTGTCTTCCCTGGTTTACTGCTATTTTTGGTAACTAATCCACATAAAATTTGGCATTTAAAAAAAAAACACAGAAACAAAAAAAGCCATTTTTGGATGGTTAATATTAAAGAAAAAAGACAACCCAGGGGAAAAGCACAGACAAGCAAGCACGATAAAATCAAAGTCACGAGATCTGTGATGTAGGCAGCCCAATTTATGTACAATGGATTTACATGTGATTGTGACATTACTTTGGAAAAAAGGAAAAAAAGCATTTGCTTTTCAACAAGTATTTCTGTTATAATTTTTGCCTCTGAGATAATTTCTAACATATGATATGCACAATCCGTTGAAAAGTTCCTGGATGAGGTTTACCTTATATGCTCATATTTTTGAAAAGAAGAGAGAAATGTTACTGCTGGTAACTGTTTGCTTCAGTTTGCTTGACAGAGGAATGGAGTGCCATAGTGCTGGTGCCATGGGAATTCCTGCCAACCCCCAACACCAGCACTGGTCCCACCATGCAGTGTGTAAGGCCAGGAAAGGACACCAGGACACCAGCACAGCAGTGCCTCTGGGTCATGCTGTGCTGGTGTATCAGTGAGCCCAATTACCACTTGCACACACACACACACACATCACTGATGGATCCCAGACCTGTCCTGGCCTCTTGGGTTAGTCACTGTCTCAGCTCAGCTGCCGGCACTGCTTCGGCTCTCAGGGGGAAGCACTGATGGGTAGAGGGGTTGGTGAACTGCTGAGCTGAGACCAGCTCCCTGAGGAAGCTCCTCACATGGAAAGGAGAAACCCCAGACTGTGTCATCTGCAAAGACTTACACTTACAGCCTGGCCAGTCCAGGCTCAGGGTTGCCAAGGGAAACACGTGAGCCAATTTTAATTTGCCTCCTGTAAATTTAGATTTGACATAAAGCATGGAATAGCAAAGAACACCAGCCCTGAAATTTTAACTGATGACAAGCAAAAATGCTGCAACTTCTCTGAGCTTAACTGCAGAACTTCCACATGCAAAAACTGTAAAACATGAAGCTTTTTCCATCTATTGACCTTGGGTTATAAAGGATGATACTTCTAGCACCAGCTGCTGCACTATGAATATTCAAGCCAGTTTTGAAGAGCCAGTTGCAGAACATGCAAGTGAACCTGAAAAGCACAATGTGCCTTTAAGAGCACATCATTAATGCAGCACAAATTAAGGTCTTTCCAATGCACAATGATTAACTGGAGTGAACAGTGAGAGAACCATGATAACATAGTGAGATAGCTCTTTCTTTTGCAGAAGATATTTTACATTATCTTACATTTTACATGAAACCCTTGTAATTTGGAATTTTTGTGTGTAATATTTTGAGTCCTGCTAGAGATCAGAATGACAAGTCTAAAGAGAGAACGTCACTTCAGGTACATGTAGAAGAGTTGGGCAACCTCTTGGCATTCCTCAGGGGTCAGTATACAGTACTGTTTAACCTCACTGTCAGCAACATTGGACAGAGGGGTTGAGTGTATCCTCAGCAAGTTTGACAACAACAAGCTGTGTGGTATCATCAACATGCTGGAGGTAAGGGATGCCATCCAGAGGGACCGTGATGGACTTGAGAGGTAGGCCCATGCCAACCTGATGGAGTACAACAAGGCAAATTTCAAGATCCCGCACCTAGGTCACAAATACAGACTGGGCAGAGAGAGCAGCCCTGAAGAGAAGGACTTGGGGATGTTGGTTGATGAGAAGCTCAACCTGGGCCATCAGTGTGTGCTTGCAGCCCAGAAAGCCAATCACGTCCTGGGCTGCATCAAAAGAAGCGTGGCCAGCAGGCTGAGGGAGGCAATTCTTCCCTCTTGTGAGACCTCACACAGAGTACTGCATCCAGCTCTGGGCCCTCAAGATGAGAAGGATGCAGACCTGTTGGTGCAAGTCCAGAGTAGGACTATGAAGATGATCAGAGGGCTGGAGCACCTCTCCTATGAAGACAGGCTGAGAGAATTGCAGTTGTTCAGCCTGGAGAAGAGAAGGCTCCATGGAGACCTTAGAGCAGCCTCTCAGTACATAAGGGGGCCAGCAAGAAAGCCAGAGAGAGATTTTTTCCAAGGGCATGTAGTGATAGGACAAGGAGGAATGGCTTCAAATTGAGAGAGAGTTCAAGGCCAGGCTGGATGGGTCTTTAAGCAACCTCATCTAGTGGGAGGTGTCCATGTCCATGGCAGGGGGGTTGGAAGTAGATGGTCTTTAAGGTCACTTCCAACCCAAACCAGTCTGTGACTACATGATTCTCCATGAGCAATTGAACTTGCTGCACAGTGTCCCAAGGACTTAATCTCATCTGGAGCCTCCAGGGTGGGTTCCCTTGTATGCTCAGGGACCTCTCATCTTTTGGGTCCTGTTAAATGGGGAAATTAAAAAAAAAAAAAAATCAAATAGAATCATTATTAAAAAATTAAAAGATGAAATGATGAGAGTATCAATCAATGAAACAAGTCCAGATGAAAAGAGAGTTTCCTGGCTCAGAAAAACACAGGGTTTGTAGACTGGAGAACTAGTGAGTCAGGGAACACTTTGTCCTTAATGCCCCGAAAGTGAGGGCCAAGAAGGTCCTACTGAAGGCAATTCCACTCTCAGATAAGTGCTCTTGGGCATGCTTTGGAAAGATTACAAAATGCATAAAGTATAGCAGAAAGCTAGCAGCTACTGAGTTTGGAGTGGGGGTCTTTTTTTCTATGTTTTTGTAAATTTTGAAATTTATAAAAATCATTTATAAAAATATTGGACCAAACTCTGCTTGCATTTACTCTGTACAACTTAAATGACTTACATAGATTGTCGCTAGTAACCACAAATAGAACTTAAGCATGTATTTTACATTCCACTTCAACTGCAATAAAAGCAATTATTCCTTTAATTAAAAGAGCACAAAAGGCAGGCTTCCCTGCCTATTCACTTGTTTTGACATCTTTTGAAATCTTCTCTCAATATATTTTTATTGACGGCATGTATTAACTGATATTTGTTTTGATACAGACAAACTAGAGAGAATCTGACATCAAATCCATAGCAGTCAGCTACACAGACGATGAGATGAGATTCATGGTACATCCGTTGACTGGATTGAATGTGTTAGCTGTGAAAAATGGTTGCTATCATTTGAAAGTATAGATGATTGCTCTCCACTTTTAAAATTATATCCTGCAGTCACAAGTATATTTCAAAAAGGCAGAACTGAGCTGAAACTAGAGTAAATTATCAAGTAAAAAAACCACTACATTTCAGTGGCCAAATGTTTCACAAAGGAATTTTCCTAATTTGAAATATTTATTAAAAAATGAACTTTCTGTTATGCACACCTACAGAAAAAAAAAAAACAAAGCAAACGACTAAAACACCTCATAAAAGAAACAAAGCCCCTTACATATAAAAATACTTTGACAGAATAAAAAAAAAAATAGCTTTAACTATAGTCTTAAAACATGAGATGTTTTAGGACACACATATAAACAAACCAAATATTTTCCCCATTCCAAAAAAATCATTTTTCATCTTGGCTTGCAAGAGTGCCTGCACACCTAAAAGTTTCCTAAAGTCTTTCAAAAGATCTTGGCTTCTCAACTTGATTCTTTAATCATCACTTTAGAAGTCCTGATCTCAAGAATTCATGCCAAGTAAGTGCAGAACTGACACTTTTCTTTCTACTTTTGAACCTTTCCTAAAACAGAGTGCCTTTTTGCTTCTGTTCTAACACCACATTTATTCTCATTTTCAACTCCACTTTCAAGTACTTTCTTCCTTTTAACATTTGCCAATATTTTTCAATTCAGTTCCTAAGAAGGTCCTTCTGTCATCCTCTCAGCCAGGAGTCACTCTTTGCTCATCCACTTCGAAGTTTCACAGAAAGTTGCTTCTTTGAATTCATCTATCTCAATATGAGAAAAAAAGAGATTTCCCCCTTCCTAGCAAAACCTAAACTTGGTCTACAATCATCCTGTACCATGTCAGAGACTGGACCTGAAACTTACTCTTCTTTACAGTCCCAGATAACCCAGAATAATAGCAAACTACATGCTTCTTAACATAAAGGGCAAGGCTTCAGGTTGGCAACATATGATTCAAATTGTCCTGAAGTAGTTTTAGTGGAGTAGTGTAAGCACCCTATTGAGAGAGCCTTTAAAAAAAAAAAAAAAAAAAGACTAATTCCTAAATAACGTCAAATGCTGACCTAGAAAATAAATACCTAATCAAACTAAAATAGCTGACTACTCACCAAATATCAGATTTTGTGTTATATCCTTGGTGCTTCAGTACTTCTGGACTCATGTAGTGTGGTGTCCCAGTAAATGTGGTTGCCAGATCACATGAACCCATCAAAAGACAAGAAACTCCGAAGTCTCCTAAAAATATAAGCAAAACCAATAATTTATTAATGTAAATTTATATCATATAAACTTTTTTTGTTTACTGTTAGACATGACTGTACATCCAAAAAAACCTGCCACTATTTAAAACAACGGAAAAACTGATTTTCTGTAATTCTTCAAAATACAAACACCACAAAAGCATAACATCACAGAACTATGTGGGTTTAAAGAGGCCTCACAAGGCCACCCAATTCAAACCCCTGGCTGCAAGCAAGTTTCATGAGGCTGCTCAGGTCCAGGTCCAGCCAAGCTTGAAGTACCCTCAAGGCTACAGATCTCACTGCCTCTCCTGTGTCTGACTGTCAAAGAAATGTTTGACCACAAATCAAAATGCTATTTCAGACATGATTTTCTTTAAATCTCCTTATTGACAAAACATCTGCTAGACCGTACTAGCATACCAAAATAAATCTTTAAAAAGTATGGAAATCTCACCAATTTTAAGAAGATTATCTTTCAAAAATATATTCTTCGCTTTCAAATCTCTGTGAAGTATCCGTCTGGAACATAAAAAGAAATTCAACCTCATCCAACTGGAAGCATTCACAGTCACGTATTAAGTATGTCTAGTATTTAACTTTTTCAAAAGGCTAGCCCACCACTGCTAGAGGCTAATTCTGCAAGTGACAATTTGCACAGACAACGGCATTAAGGAGCTTCATATAAACAGAGAGGTGCATTCACAGGTATCCACATGCAGGATGAGAGCCTAAGCAGCCAGGATAATAAAAATGTACCTGGGGATCCCAGCTTAAGAATACAGATATAGACTTAGCATGAGCTGCAGAGGAAGGGAGAAAGGCAAGTCTTCCTATCTGACTCATCTTAAAAGCATTACATCTTATTTTCTGCCAGGACAATGAGATGTCTCACAAGAGAATAAGTGATGAGAAAAACAGCAGTAAGAGATTCTCAAAGCTCAGGGAACTCTCCTTCGGAGAAAAAGTATTACTTGAAAGACAAATATGTACACAGACTAAGCTAGTCGTTCAGCTTTTGCAGTAACAGTGTGGAAGACAAAAGAAGTTGACAAAGACAGAGATGAAAAGGAAAAGAACAGTTAGCTTTTACAGACTTATTTTTCCATCAAAGCCTGAAACAATATCATAAATTACACAGCATTTAAGGATATACAGCATCTTCTCTATTTCTATAAATCTTACGTGTATGACAGTAATTCTGCAGCCCCTTTGGAAAACAGAACGTCTCTACAAAACATGTTCTCAACTAATTCTTGTTAATAATGCTTCCAAAAGCATCATTCCCGATAACTTCAACTAAACTAGAATTCATCCACTTTTAAAATGACTGCTAACAGAGAGGATTTAATTATCAGCTCTGCTCAGGAGGAAGTCAGAATGGCATTTGATAATACAAATACAGTAGTCATTCAGACATTTAGATCATGTAAAGGAAGCAACTGATGTCTAAGATTCTTGAGATGTGGGCAGGAAAAACAAATATATTATCCTGAGCAATCCTCAAGGATTATCTCAAATTTGACTGGACTATTAGAATCTTATGCATTGACATAATGAAATTATTTCCAAAATAGTTTCTACATTAAGAATAGAAAATATGCATTCTGCAGCACAATTTCAATAAACAATTAAGTCCGCAACTCATTTTGAAATAATTTTTGCAAGAAGAGAAAAGAAATATTAAATTCAATCTACTTGGTTCACAAATGTAAAAAAAAACCATGAAAAATAATACTAGAAGACATTGCAGTATGTACATAGCCTGGGCATGAAAAAGAAATATTTTTATGGGTCAAAGAAAAGAGTTTTTTATGCTTCCCATAGCAATTTTTTTTCTTCAATTTTTTTCTTTCAATTTCGTGTCCTGAAAGTAGTGCCTGAAGAGAAAGGTTAGCACACTGGGAAAAATTTAAATTTTATTCAGTGTGTCTCCATTGATGTTTATAAATTATTGTTTATAAATAGTTTGCTTTCTATTTGACAGCTTTCTTGAGCAATACACAATCACTCATTGTACATCACATCAGTAAGGATATTAGATTAAGATGGTATTTATTATTCTTTCATAAGTATATATATATATACACACATGCATAGTTTTACAGAAACCTTACTGTGTTAATTTAGATTCAAAAAGTCTTTCCTTACCATTTATCACACAGAGCCTTTGAAAGAACTTGTATTTCATATGTTTTTTTGCATATTATTGTTGAGCATTGGTGTTGTTTAACCTTTTTTATTATTACTACTTTCTAGAAATATAACCAAGGAATTTTTGAACCAAAACGCTTCCTGAATATCTGTTGTTTTAATAACAGGTATCTTTAAATATGAAAACTATCCAGAAAGCTTTTGGCAGCATATTGTTTGAAAAGGGGATGAAAAGAAGATGTTTGGGTCACAGGACCTCGAATTAAAATGTAATGTTGATATAATCTTGTGATTTATTGATGAAAAATATTATTATGATGAATGTTATTTGTATTACCAATAATTTTAAGATGCTTTCGCATATTGATATAACAAAGAAATACTTGGGGTGAGTCTCTGGAACTTTCCATGATGATGTCTCTCAATGCAAGCCACCATATTCTGCCATGATGTATCAGAGGATAAACAAGTCACAAGATGAAAACTTAACAGAAACAACTACTTTAATTCTAGTAAGAAAACAAAATAGAGCCTGCACTGTAAATCCTTCTTAAGAAAGAGTGTGACTTCTTTATTGCAGCAAAAGACAGACCTATAAAGGTAACATGAATTAACTAGGCTCCAGTAAAACTTGACATACAGTGAAGTAGTTATTGACTGATTGTTTTGGGTAGAAAATGACACTCAAGGACAGTTTCCAAATTGGGCTGTAAATATATCTATGTTCTATAGAGTACCTGCTTGCTGTCTCATAGTCATAAAGAAACAGGATGAAGCACTGAGCAGTGGGCAGCATCCTTGAATAAAGCTTTGTCTGCAACATAATCAGCAATAAGTGAATCTGATGGAAGCTGAAGTAGTTTACTACTGTGAAATATTCAGCAATTAGATTCTCTTTCCTCTATCTGAAGAACTATGTAGAGGAATAAGAGGTTCTGGGTAAGTCTAAATCCTGTGCTATCTGCTGTTGACATAAGTGGTAACTTTTTAAAAATCTCTGTGTTCATAAATTCTTCATAAAGATTAGCAAATCCATGGATAACATAATGGTCAGATTTATTCAAATTGAGGTCAAATTAATCAATGGCCTCATTGCCTGATTGCTGTGGGATTAATTTTGTGCACTTGATGTGTGATGCACTACAGGTATGCCAGAGAGACCACATGATGATTTCATGCGCCTCCATCTAGATAAGACCACTGAACTATCTTCCCTCTCCCTTACTTCTCTTTCTCTCTCTGGTTGTATCAAATGCAGATGAAGATTGAACCTGTTTAATTCCAGATAAGTCAGCTTTCAGGCTGTAAATTAAAAAAATCTTTCCAACAATGCAAAATAGCCGTAGATAGCACAATATCCACGAGATATTTACGTCATTTTTTGGAATTCATGAAGTGTAAGTAAAAGACAGGAATGTCTAACCTGTATAATCTTTATTATCACAGGAAAAGGAAAAAAAAAAACCTGAGGCAGTCAAAAAGTCCTGGTTTAAAATAAGTTTCCAGCATAAGAGTTTTCAAAAAGTGGGGAAGCTCAAGTAAAGCTGTGCAAGAAGGACAACCAAGTGAATAGTCTTTGTTTAAAACCAGAAATAACAATTTTTGCTGCTCTGAAATAAAAACACCCATCCACAGTGGCTGGGTTTTCTAAGGAGTGGCATGAGGAAGTCCCAACCCACAGGTTACAAACCCTTCAAGCTTCTAGTTCTAGGGAAAAGTTTTCTTTGCATTAGGACATAATTCAAACATATATTACAGCTTTTTTCTATATCAGTAGAGAAGAAATCATGTATGACTCCTCTATACAGAGAAAGGGCTGTTATTATGTTTTAGTATTTCACATTAATTTCTGTAAGTAGTTCTAAATTCTTTTAAGCCTTTCCAATTTAAGCTACTGTTTGGCTCTAAACTAATAAGAAAAAAACCTAACTTTTTAATATGCATACTCAAATAACACATTATGCAAACAAATATATATAAATAAAACTAAAACTGCGAAGTCATTTGTAAGTGTCTGGAGAGGTACTATTAAATAGCTATGATTCAAATGGAGAAAATTAAATGCTGTTTAGAAAATCTGATTGGTGCTTCCACTGGAGAATTAACCTACTTTTCAGGAAACCAAATAATTTAATATACATATTTACTGAAGAAAGTTTAAGATTTTATTTGGTTTTAAAATTTTTTGAGAACAAGTAGAAGATGATATATAGAGAGAAGAGCAGACAAAAGGGACATATGTGAAAACAAGAGATAAAGGAGGCATGAAGAAATACAGAAAATAAAAGACAAAAAGAATAACCCATACAGTAGAATAGTTTAGTTGAAAAGGACCTACAATGATCACCTAGTCCAAGTGCAATATTGTTATTATTCTGCATTAGTCTGCACAATGCATCTTCTAAACACATACATTAAAGGAAGGATTTCATCAAAACTGGACTTTACAAAGTACCAAAACTGGTACTTTCCTTTTCGCCCTGTCCTTTCAGCTTGTGGTGAATGCTGGAGAGCACAGCATCGTAAGAGAGCTCCCTTCACTGGAACACAAATGCTCTTGCATCTTGGACAGCAATTCACTCTGCCCTTTTCCCTCTACAGCCTAACACTGTAGGTGCAAAAACTCATTAGGTATCCATCGGTTTAGGTCAAACATATCCCACACACTTAAATTCAGTTCAGCTCAGAAACAGGTGGTCTTGATGACATGTGACTTCTCTTCTACCTACTGCTCTGTTGGAACTCAAGTTCAGGTAAGCAAATTTCGCCCAAGCCCTGAAAAGGTGACACCACTGGGTGATGCAGAAAGGGGATCAGACAGGGCTCACGCACATGTCCAGTACACTGGCAACAAGGGAACTGCTTAGATCACTGAAATCAGCCTGCTTAAATCACATCGCAGGCAAGAACTGCACTCATGGATATGATCAGGCAGGAATTCACGTATATACACCAGTCCTACCAAATCATGTGTGATCTCCACATATCTGGATCATCTGCAGTATTTTTAAGTTAATCTTTGATGTTCTGTTAAAAGTGATGTCTGTTTTCCAAGAAGGTATGTATGTAACTTCACTGGTTTTAGTGGGAGTCCATCAAGCATATATATTGGATTCTTCACATTAAGTATCTGCAAGACACCCTTGTTGATTCCCCTTTAAAAAGCTGACTTTGTTTTAAACTTTTAATCCATTTTCATCGAACAATATTGATCTCTTTCTATTGTGATACATTTTTCATTTGGCTCTTAGAAAAAGTGTGTCTAACGCTCAAAGACACCTATCACTGTGCTGCTAAAAGATACCATGCACAATGTTCTTGCAGGACAGATAATTAATTACAATTATATATGACATAAACTAACTAAACCAGTTTGGTGAACAGAACTTTATACCAACACAAGACAATCCACATGGTTTCATTTCTGTTTGAGTATCTGCAACTAGTCAGTAAGTCTACTCACTCCCCTCCCAAGCTAAATGCTCTCATATTAAATGACTGTACCTTTCATGCATATAGTTGACTCCGAGCAACAACTGTATAAACCAGTCTATTACTTGGCTTTGAGTGAATATCTTCCCAGAATCTTTGTACTCTTGGATTTTAAAGTCTAGATCTCCACCCTGAAAAATATCACAACATATTTGTATATTTAAAGTAAGTTTTTAAAATGCCATCTCCTTCATTCAAGTACAGGACTCCACTTTCTTAGACCTTTCAGGCTCCCTACCACATAGTCTGTAAAATTAATGCACGCATGTGAATTCCAAACTCTCCCAGCACCAAAAGCATACACAACTGAAGGATCAAAGTGAGATCAAGAAGTCTGGCCCCATAGGGAAAGTAGGTCAATTAATGTTACACAATATCATCAAAGTCTTCAACTGTTCTTACTTCATGTCACCCAGCTTTAGATGTGCGCATCTGAGCTGGTCACCCAAACCCCCCTTTATAGGTAACACAAAGGAACATGTACCTGTATAGTGCAGTTATCTCTGCCATCTAGTTGTGTACCTTAGGAAGGGATGCACCGTGTTGTAGAAACGCTGTTTCTCTGCAAAGATTTATGATGAGAGCCTACACTGACTGGCTAATATATAGACACCTAAATAAGTAAATTCTATCTGCCCTAATCAGTCTGAATGAGTTAATAAATTTGAGAAAAACTTTTCCACTCCAGCCAAACACTGTACAGTCAAGACACACTCTGATTTATTATGTTAAAATAACCATGTCAGCATCAAAGAAACCATGTTGCTCTCTTAAGAATTAAAATACAGTCTTTAATTATTATACTTTGCCCCTCTTCCAAACCCACATTTTCCAGAAACAAAGGAGATTTAAAGCTTCAAGAATATGTAGCATGTGTTATTGCAAATACCTCATTAAAATTACAACTGATCTTGAATTAATACTGGAAATGTAACAATATGACACACAGTAGGGAGTGACAATAAACCGGAAAAAATATTCAGAAAAAGACTACTTGAAAGCTGTAAGCCAGACATTTGGAAAAATCTATTGTACAACAACATGACGGAAGTGGATTTTGAGAAGACTTACAGGAAAACTGTTCTTTTTGCTATAAAAAAATAGACAGATGGTTGTCAGCTGATTGTTTACCCACTTTATAAAATGAATGGATTTTGTCTACAAGAATGCACTCACATTAGTGGTAAGCAATGTGTTGAGGTAACTAACCCCAGAGCAAAGGGACTGTGAGCCTCATTATATTCTAATGACTAATTACCTTACAACAGTACAGCTTATTTGCCATAAGTCATTACTTTTACATTATACATTCTGCATAAAATCAGAAGTTTTGTGTGCCATATACAAGAAAATAGTTTAGCCTGTACCAGTATTGTCATTTCCCATCATCAACCCCTTTGATCCTTTGCATTGCTGACCCTCAACATTTTATGATCTCTTAAGCATTTCTCATTTTTCTGTTGCCAACACCACAGTGCTTCATACTGCTGCTACAAAATAAGCAGGTTCCGTCCTTGCAGATCCATGCATTTATGTCCTGTGCCTTTCACATGAATTTACAGTAATTTCTATGGCCCCTGAGGTTCCAAGTTACAACATTCAAGAGTGTGTTAAAAGAAAGCAAAAGTATTTTATCATATGGCAAAAATGTGTGCCCCTGCAATTTTTTAACTGAAATGTCTGAATAATCTCATTCCCTAGGGAAGGGAATATGGCTTCAGCTCTCCATCTGCCTTGCTGCTGCAGCCCAGAGTGAAGCTCTTCTGGGAACTTGGAGCTCCCAGCAGCTGCTTCCCCTTTGCAACTCCAAATGTTCAACCGCTTCCCCCGTGGTTGCTTGCAGTAAAGCAGAGAAAAGAAAGAAAAATGCTGGGAACTCTGCTGCATGGCAACTACATGGGCTGTGTCTGAGCCTACTCACACACCTTGAAAATAATGACTCACCTGTTCCAGATGGATGCCCCAGACCATCCACACTCAACTCGAAGAACAGCCCGAGACTGAGAGCATGCTCAAACACATGCCAGCTGGCTACTGGCCACAGGGGACTATGTACTATCCACGTGAGGATAAATGAAGTACAGCAGGCTCCAATCAGCGTTTCTCCCTGTCCCAATGTGGCCCCTCTCACAACAACACATTGCAATGAAAAATGCAAAGAAAATAAGTGCAGGGCCTCCAGAGTTAGGGTAGTGAATACTCTGAAGTTGAGGGACTTCAAAAGGCCAAAGTAGAACAAAAGCAGTTCAATAATGCACTACATGTGCCCTCAAATAACTGCACAGCTTTTTACCTTCAAGAAGACAAGAGTGATCTCAATGTCCTACAATAAATTTAACCTTGATTTTGTGGCTAAAAAAGGAAAACAAAAACACATCATAAAAGATTTGCTGAAATACTGCTGTTGTGAAACTCTGAAAAAATTTGTTAACCCGATTTGTACTTTGGAAGGTCAGTATAATAAAGTTCATATGGAATTCAACAATTTAACAATTACAACACATATGGAGTTTCCAAGCTGCAGTTTCTATTTAAATATCAAGAATATTAAACACACCAGTAACTTACTTAAGAAAGCTTAGCCTCTAGAGCTGATAACATGAACAAGCATTGATTGCTTTCATTATTCTATGTGCTCAAATTTCCTTAGCATATGTGTACTCACATCACAGCTGAGACCACAGCAAAGAGACATAAATAATTGTCTGGGGAAAAGCACAACCAGTTTTGGTTTATAACATATTAAAATGATGCAACTTTTAAAGAAACTACTTTGTAAAAACTGTATTTTATTGAAGTCCAATTTATACTACAAAATTAAATCCTAGGTTCATTAAGACATTTTTGTCTGAAATCTGCCTTAGCTGACAATGTTTATGTTACCCTTAAGATTTTCATTTGGGGAAACTGTCAAAGAAGCTCAACAAGATGATAAAAACAGAACATATATACTCCTATTCTATAATTTTGAGTCAATTCAGCTATAATAAAAGATGTCAAGCTGAGAAATGGAGACCAATCTTGTCTTTTTTTTTTCTTTCATAGGACAAGTATAGCATGGGGCAGCTGCACTGGAGGCTCACTACATGCTACTCACGCAAGAATGAAGAAAGTACCCTGGCTAACGAATAAGTCACGGTACTTTGGAGAAAGCAGAGTAAGGCTCAGAGGGCAGTTCTGTTTCCATGCCAACTTAATGTCTGTTCTTTGTTTTGAGTCTGCCCAAGAGTACCAATTACTGCCAATCTGGTAATTATTCTATGCACGAGAAACTGAATGTACTAGACTTCCAAACAACATCAGGTAGCAAAACATTTTTCTCATTCTCAATTTATGCACGGTTTAACCAGGCATCTTTTAGGTCAAAAGATCCAAATCCCAACACATTCAAAGGCAGGTTATAGATAAGCAAATGCAAAAGTATACCTTCTGGAAATACTCTCACTAAAATAGGAAAGAAACTTTATAGCACTGTGTGCAACTTTACTTTATACCTTCCTTGCCTGAACATTTGACAAAATATATCGTAATTGCTTTAATGCAATCATACCACATAATGTGTCCTTTTGGAAAAAGTCAGAAGCACATCCTATTGGACCAAATATCATTCTGACCCGACTGCGCAGACTCAAAACTGAAGAGGTTCAGAGCACAGCCAGTGAATCTATTTCCTCCTCCTTCGTTTGACTTGCTCTAATACATTCTCATGTGTTTGAGCATATGACTCCCAGATCCTAGGGTAACTCAGTACCAAAACGTTTTCATGCAGGGTAGTTTATATTGCCTAAATAAAAATCCAAACCTCCAAGAAGTGACGGTTGTGACTACACTCCAGTGATTGCTATCATGCTCTTTTTTTATTTACCTATAAATTTATTCTGGATGAACAAAAAAAAAAAAAAGAGAGGAAAATCAGTGGACAAAAGCCACATAATGCTGCTGAAATAGGCTCCTTTATTCCTACACATTTAACTTATCTGGTGCTGGGCCACTTTGTACCATCGGTAGAGAGAAAATTACGAGTGTATGGGAATAGCTGGACAGTTAGAATAATCCTTCAGTTCTGAGCTCTGGATTTCCTCAGAGTTGGAAGTACTCTCCAGCTTCAGCTGTCAGACATTCAGGGAATAACACACAGAGCCTCTGGACGGGTGTTAAAATAATATGTAAACAAATATTCATATTGCATCACAGAACGGAAAATTTCAGATTTAAATTTTTAAAATCCCAGCAATAAATAGGCATTTCACTGTCATCAAACAAAGCTTCTAAGGAAGAAATAACTGTCAGGAACAGTACTTGTTTAATTATTCCCACCAAAGCCAAGTTCTTGAAGAAATGTGATTAGTTAATCCAAGTCCGATTTGTGGACAGGCAATCCAGTAGTATAAAGATCATTAGCTTCCAAAGCATTTCAGCATGTCTAATAGAGCACAACTGAAGAGTTTGCATCACAGTTTCATAAAAGATCACTTCATATATGACAGATTTACTTTTTTTTGAAGAGCACATCTATATTTAATATAAAGTAGGCACTTGTTCTACGTAAACTCCTAAAAAGCTGGCTTAAATATGTTTAAATTCTTCTTTTACAGCCTTAAGACAGATTTCAGCAATATGGTTTTAAACCAAATGCTGGAGTTAAAAAATGAATGGTAACTATACTGTAATACATCCTGCTTTAATATTTGTTGTACCCACTACACTCTGGTCTTTAACTTACACTATTTTTCACTTCATAAAGCCAATGTTGCTACCAATCTCATCATCCATGTGATCAAGCTTAAGTTTCTTGTAATCACTTCCAAATGACAAGCAAGTTTTCTCTTCCTCATTTATATTACACTTCATACCATGCCCCCAAACTCCCAATCTCATCCTCTTACCCATAAGTAGTACACGTGGTACAACCGAGTTCTCCCACAGATGTGTAATGTATCTGCATCAAAGTCTTCCTTGTAATACTGATCATAACACATAAAATGAACTTAGACTTAAAATTACCTATTTGCTCTTCTCTGGCTTGCTTTTCTATGAGCTATGAGTCTCACTTCAGTGGCTAACATTGCTTATCTGAAATACACCTAACAAATAGCAGGTGATACCATAAGTAACAAATAAAGCCTAAAATTCAAACTAAAACACTTTTTAAAATGGCTTATTAGAAGACCCTACCTTAATTGCCAGATTTTGTCAAATTTCTTGAGTCTCACCTCACAGTATTCAGTGATGATGCAGAAACTAGCTCGCTCCACAAAGCTTGCATAAAATTTGACAATGGCTGGATGGTCTAATTTGGAGAGTAGTTGTGCTTCCAGATTTGCTTCAACTGTTTCATTAGGCTTTAGGTCTCCAACAGAGATTTCCTTTAGGACCTTTCTAGAGGAAAAAAGAAATATTTATATTAATAAAACCAGAAGAATATAAAATCGCGTAACATTCAAAATTCCATCATAATTTCTTTAAGTGCAAAATAATAACATTAACCAAATACCTGGCAATATGAAACCATGAGGCAAGTATGAGTAAACAAAGATAATGCATTACAAATCCAACAAATATGCCAGTCACCATAGAGATTAAGCAACATAATAAAAATACTGTTTTGAAATATTTCTCCCACTAATTCCCTACTGCACAGTTTTCTTTATGACATGTTTTCAGTGCTATGGATTACTAAACAATAATAAACATTAATAACAAATCAATTCTAAGTAATTTCAAACCCACTCAGAGCATATGTTCAAGATTCATATATGAAATAATGAGTAGCAAGAAACTTCTTTTGCAGCTTCTGCCAAAGTCTCTTCATGGAGGCATGAGAAAAATCACACAGAATAATATTTTTGTGACTGTTTTTCCAGTGATAAACTCAGGATGTTAATTTCTTTTCTAAAGATCAGCCTGCTCACCTGAACACCTAAGTGAAAAGCGCAAACCTGGATTTGTGGCTGAAATCTAATTATACTGTTTCAGTGAACTCTAATTCTTTAGTACTCGACATTTGTTTAGGGAAGCCCTAAATCCCCTGGAAAAGGCTGTAAAAATCTAGGGTTTTTTCAGATTCTTCAACTTTAAGATATGAATGTGCCATAGGCAAATTTGTAGTTCAGACTTGGCTCTATACAGAACTTGGAGTACAGCAGTTTACTGCCAACTTGACTTGGAAAAAAACCCTCAGTGCAGGGCACTGTGAGAAAGTATATTTTGCTGAGATCTTCCTGATAAAATGTTTAAAAATGGCCACAGAACACATCCCATTTCCATTTACTTTACCAGTTGCCGAGGAATGGATTACTGGACTTTGTCCTGAAGGCAACGTTGGAGACTATCAGAAAATATCATGGATTTTTACTGAAACAAAGTGATGAATTTCCAAAAACTTTTGAATATGTGAAAGGCAAGTTTCATACTGAAGGGAAGTTTTCACAGCGCTTTTAGAAATTTCCCTATTCAATACTACGTGTTTGTAAAGTCACTGTAGTTAATCATGACAGCGATAAAACTACAGCAACTCACTTGATTTAAGGGGGGGGAAAACAAAGCTGTATTTTTCATAAGAAAATTTCTTCCTAAATCTGAACAATCAGTTTGTGACTAACAATGCATGAATTTTTACATAAACTTGCCTAATCCCCATCTGGAAGTGTGATGAAAAAACATGCCCTTTGATTTGTTTGCATCTCCACAGACAAGCTTCATTCTATGCAGACAGACAATATCTACGCAATCTTCTCATCTTTGGCTGACATGGGGACATTACCCCTTCCTTCATATAAATTGTGTCACAGAACTGACAAACAGAATGAGTCCTTGTTAAACACCACTTAATACAAGTTTCTTGTATACCCAAGAGAGCAATAAAAGCCTGATGTGCTGATGTGTAGGAATGGCTTGTCATCTTAGTGATTCTGATGCTGTCATCAGCTGTCAGACAAGATGACAGGTGTTTTTCTTATTTAAATTAACTCCCAGAAGAAGAAATCAAGAAAATACACTTTTTGTAAACAAGGAATTAGTTTTCTGCTACATAATTCTAATTCATATCCATAGTTGGAAGACATTTTCATCTAGAAAGAAAGTTTCTGTCATGCAATTGAGATTAAGTATATCTGCATGTCACCGGTATATGTGTGTAGTGTTTCTGTATGTAGGTAAGGTTTGATTTTAGTGCATTCAATATGAAGAACATAACTAGACTTCATGCTTTCTGCAAAGCTTTTGATAATATTTTAGCAAATAACACTTCAAAATTTAAATTAAAATTTATTTATTATTATAAATTAATGCAGAATACAGATACATATGCAGATCATAGAACTGTTTAGGTTGGAAATACCTTTAAGAACATCAAGTCCAACCATAAACCTCACACTGCCAATGCACCACTAAACCATGTCCCTAGAGATAAGATAAAACGTCAGTGAACACACAAGTAGAAAACCTTATTATAGAAGTGCTAGCAGATATCTTAAATACAGAAAAACAGCCTTTGGATTTTACCTGTGGAGAAAAAAAACATAGCCTTGCAATTCAATAATGCAAGCACACTCGGAAGTTCATCTTGAACTGACCACAACTGAAAGAGTTTTCTAGTGAATGCATTTGCATCTTAGGAGTTAAAAAACTATGTACATCCATCCTGGCACAGGTAACAACATCCATCCCTTCAGGGTGGGAAAATAACACAAGAGACAAGCCCACTTCCCAAATAACACAAAGCAGGAGCCAATCCTCCACAGTGCCTCAGCAGGCTCACAGACCCTCTCTGCGAGCACCTTCGCTGGGAACATCTACTTTCATCAGCAAAACCTTGCTGGCTTGTATTGTCACACTTTGAAACGCAGCCATGCCAGCACACCGGGTCTGAAAGCCTGCTAACAGGGAGCAAATCGGGCTAAAGAGAGCAAGTGTTAAACACTTACAGCAGGAGAAAAACAAACATGAAGGTGGAATCCTTCAGAATAGGGACACACAGTGGGAATCCCTTTTTGAGCTTTACTAGTGACTGACAATACGCCACAGCAGTGTTTATCTCAGTCTATTTGCACTGATCTAAAATTAAATGTTTTACAATCCATCTGGTATTTGTTTACATCAATGACATACTTTATTATTATATAATTTGGTTTATTGGATGAGATGCAATTCTGAAAAGACAGAATTTCTCAATTTATTGAGTAAACTGCAACATGAATTATTGACTATGCACATTTGCTTGCTGATAAGGAAGCACAAGAAATACAACTCTTATAATGTCATTAATAAATAGGTCTGATAACAGATTAATACCTGCTATAGCAGAAG
>VZRE01013181.1:0-28954 GCA_013396775.1 Cephalopterus ornatus
AAACATTTTGGTTCCCCAAACACAATTCCGAGCGACTCAAAAGCACTAGTAACTTTTAAAAATCTTGTTACAGGAGAGTGGGTGGGTCCTGTCCCTCTGCTGACCTGGGGGAGAGGACAAGCCTGTGTCCAAATTGACAACGGACCAGCGTGTGTACCATCGAGATGGGTCCGTCTGCATCACCAGTAAACAGCGTTGTTACCATCTTCATCCTCACCAGCCTCCTCCTGACTCTGCTGATCCTGTCCAAACAAGTCCAGCTACTGGAGTGGGCGCATCAATCCAGGGACAACGTATGGGTGTCCCTCGCCAGAGCCACTGAAACAGACACCCTGTGTTGGTCTCTGGAGAGTGCGTCCAAGCCCTTCAAAACATGTCTTGTAGGAATCCCTATCTCATTCCATCAAGACTGGAAGGAGTTCCTCAACTTGAAGTGAACCACGGATAAGTTGCCCCTCTCACCCTTCAACTTAATGCAGGTTCTGTCAGTGCAGGTCCCACTCACAGACGAACCTCAACAGTTCGATCTGATGGGATCCCTGCCAGCTACAGCCTGTATTGAGTTTCGAGCATATACATCATATGGGTTTACCATCCATAGGATCAATCCGGATTCCCCCATTTACCAAAATCTAGCATATGGTGTAATGATTCGGAACCTCATCGCATGTACACCGAGAGATTTAATCGGCCTTCTAAATTGCCCCAAGGATATTTTTTCATCTGTGGGGACAGAGCATGGCGGGGAATTCCTAGCTTTCCCCTTGGGGGGCCATGCACAATTGGCAAGTTATTGCTATTCAATCCTGCGAAAATTAAATCCAGTTTGTTAATTCGGCCCAAAAGATCCGTTGGTATGGTGTACTCATCAACTTAGGAAAAAGCGAGAAAACAAAAAGAAAGGGAACAAGAAGTAAAAAAATATAGGGAACAACTGGCTGCAAGGACTACCCCCAAAACAACAACTAACCTATTTTTGATAAACGTGAATCCGGATTGTGATCCCAGCATTGAAATCTGGTCTAAGTCAAAGAATTTTTGGGGCGCTTTTCCGTTTCCGTCAATAGGCACGGCCCATCCACTCTCTGTGCTCACGCATATGGGGTGCTGGTTGAGCAAGGAAGCCAATGCAACATCCTTGGCGCTTGACGGGCTGCTGTCAGATTCGAAGTCCTTAAAGGAAGTTAGCTGGCAGAATCGCGCGGCCATCGATTTCCTGCTCCTTGCCCATGGGCACGGGTGCCAGGAATTTGAGGGCCTTTGTTGTTTGAACTTTAGCAATCATGCAAAGCCGATCGACGATTCAATTAACCAAATTAGACAACTAACTAATAACATACATTTATCACAAAGCAAAGGATTTAATGGTCTGTTCGATTGGTTGCACTTCCCCTCGCTGCCCAATTGGGCCAGCAAAGTTTTAAGGGGATTGATCGGAGTTTTGTTAATTGTCTTTTCAATACTAATCTTTGTTCCATGTGTTATTTATTGTTTTAAGAGATGTTTAAACAAGAGTTTCGCACAAGCGTTTTATTCAAACAAGGAAGGGGGAGATGTGGCGGACGAGTTGGACTGGGAAAAACAATTATACGAGAAATGGAGAAGAGCCCTGGAAGAGGGAAGTGAAGTCTGAAGGAAAGAATGTTGAAGAAAGAAGCTGTTTAATGTTTATGGACTGTTCTATGTTAAACACATTGTTATTATGCGTTCTCGGGTTTTAAAATTTAAATCCCCTGATATTTTCCCCTCAGACTTCCCTCAGTTTTATTCCCTTTTTCCTATTGGTCTATGTTTGCTGCAGTGCGGTCCCCTTCCATATTTGGTATGTTCACACCCCTTATTTGCATGCTCCACCCCTAACTCCTCCCACAGTTTTCCTTATATGGTTTTGCTCCGCCCCAGTTCTAGCACCTTCCCCTGGAACCCTATAAAAGTCCTGTCCCTTGCTCCACCTCCCCAGTTCACCCTCCAACCCTGGGTCTGAACACACCCATTGTGGGCTGCGCTGACAATAAAGTCACTCCTGCCTCAACCTATCACCAGCGTCTGCCTACAATTCCTGCTAGGACCCACCAGCCGGGTGGACCAACCCTTTCTCCTTTAAGAGTTGCGATACACGCAGGATCGCTCTCGAGGAGAAAAGACCACACAGAAAGAAACGTGTCCTGTCGGTACCATGTGGCGAGTCATTCTGCTGTGCCTTTTGCAACCGGATGTGTCTATCTCGCATTGGCCTTTTTAGCTGTCAGCGCGCTTGTAGCAAGCGTGGGTAGAGTCCTTCACAAATCTTCGTTCGCGAAGCCTAGCCATGACGATGATGATGATGATGATGATGATGATGATGATGATATTGCAGTATCTTATTATAGCAAAAAAAAAATTACCCATAGTCACTAGGAGAACAACCATTCCACTTCAGTTGATTTTCCTAATTACATCTTATAACTGTTACGATAGGTGCTGGTAGAATACTTAATCACCAGCCTTTCCAGATGAGGTTCTGTCTGGACTAAAATAATGTCACATAAATTCATGCACCATCTTCTTTGCATAAGTATGCAAAGGCTCTTAGCCCAGTCCAGCTGCCTGCCAAAGCTGGTGCTGTCTGTAAGCACACCTACACTTGCTTTTTTCTAAGCACACAACAAAAAAGAGGCAGACATTTTCCAAATCTTCATATTATATCTTCTTATTTTACCGCTTCGTTATCCCACTGAAAATGCATGAGGGGAGAGAATCAAACAGGTTTTCTGGTAAAGCATGATGTTATTTTCCATAAACGTGTTTTGACTTGGTTGCAGAACACTGAAAACTTTCTGTATAGGGAGTTAGAGAATCCAGCACAGGATGGGCCTTTAACCACAGTTTTTGTGGTTTTCCCAATGAGTCCATGAAAACTTCTGAGCTGGTAAAGACCCAGATTCCATGGTCCATGCAGGACGTGTGCTGGAGGGGCAGAAACACGCCGTGTTTGCAATACTCCATCTGCTGTGCAGACTGTGCTGAAAATCGTTGGAAGTGGGTATTTAAATGTGGGGGCAGGGTGAGAGTCAGTGACTGTCACTTGGAGGAAATAAGTTCAGGAAAAATCTTCAATGGCACCAAAGCCAGGAGCAAGTCTAATTAACATGCTGGGACAACTTGAGACACGGAAGACTAGCACACCCAACACAGAAAATCTTATTCTGGACACACAAACTGCTTTCCCCACCTCCAACCAGTGTCTGCCTCTGCTAATTGTCACCATGTCTCTTTCATGCTCAGGCTGAGAACAAATGTTGGTGACAGCTGAAACCTTAGAAACCACCCTTCTGTGTTGATCATCTGCATGGTATTGGTGAAATAAATACAGTTGCTTTTCTTTTAGTATTGTTATCACTGAATAAATAACAAAAACTCTGCCTGTGCCTGTCAATATCAACACTGAAACAAATTAAAGACAGAGAATTGTAAGGTTTTATTAGATTTTTCTTAAGTTTAAATGGCATAATTAAAATGTTACAATGATATGCCAAATATATACATACCTTGTTTTAATCTAACTTTAAAAGATTCATATGCAATATTTCAAAACTATTGAAGGTATTATTTTTTTTCCCATTTAAAAACTGTCATTACAAGTGACAGATCTCTGCCAAGTATGTGTTTTAGTTTCAACTCATCTACATTTTCAATAGAAACTGCTCCATCAAACTAAAATACAGACCCTATTAAATATGACTGTCCCTTCGGAAGAGTGCACAGAAAAGAAAAAATTTACTAAACTATTTGAATGCTTCCTTATTTACAAATCTTGTAGTGTTTTTTTAGCCAGATCAAAGACAATAAGCAATATGTCACTTACCATGTTGTGAAATTTTGGTCACTAATAACACAGAGTATAGGAAATTTTGTCTCCTAGAGGCCATGGGTATGAAATCAATTAAATTTTTCTTCATTGACTTCAGTGAGGCGAAGGCTTCCATGGTGGTTATTTATCTATTTACACCACTTTTCCTCCAACTAATAATCGGTAATCAGAACTTCATTAAAGGTGCTTTAATGGCTGCTTAAGGACAAGCAAGAAGCTTCCTTTACCTATTCTGATTTAAATAGCAAGTAATGGAGTGATTTATTAAAGCTTCCCAGAGGTTAATCTGCTAACAGATCTCCAAAGAGTAACCTCATTTCTAACTCCAGTTTCAGCCTATATCTTGTACCTACAACAACCATAAGTCAAGTATGGGCTGACTCAAAGCCTTTTGAAACAGCTAGAAAGGTTCTAGCTGGTTTTTTATAGTCTGTTCTTTTACAGAGGAAGAGCAGTTCTGGGCACTAGAGACTGTTCTGCACTTTGCTACTAGAGCCATGTTCAGCACATGCACTTAATCAGGGAAAATGATTTAAGGTAGATTTAGTCATGGTTGTGTATATTTTAATGGGTGTAGTAAATGGCTTGTAGAATGGTGTTTGTACCACTCATTAAACGGTTTTAATTAGGCAAAGATCTGCACACCAGACAGGGTTCCTCTTGGTCTGAGGAAAAGCAATGGGAGAAAATGAATGACAGAGCAGCAAGAGCTGAGGTTCACAGCTTTGCAAATCCTGTAAGCCAGGCAGCTCTGCAGGGTCAATGTTTAAATATGAATCAGTAACAACATGCCCTGGATGGTTGTTTGTGTTCTTCATGGATTATGAGCTAACCTACTTTGACTGAGTTTAACTAGATTTTCATAAAAAAAAAAAAAAAGGAGGAGGTCTAATCCCTCACGAGAAAAACTATTTTGCTGCTGAGAAAGAGTTTGTCACCCAGCCTTGGTGGCTCATGGCTTTTCTTTGACATAGGTTGTTTCAGCTGCAGACTCTGGATTCATTCAAGGGCACGTCCTTTTGAGCAGACACTTAATGCTGATGCTGGTTCACACAATGAGGTGGTTTTAACTCAGACAGACATCTAAAGGGCAGAATACAAATGTTTCCACAAATTAATTTCTTTATTAGACTGTTCACATTTCAGCACCTCAAAGATGACCACCAGTGCAGGGGATGCCAACACAGAAAGTAGAGGGTGGGAGAGGGAGGGATTTCCTGATTCTCTAAGTGATTTGTAGGTAGCACCAACAAAATGATTTAGTTAAGTCCTTAGTCACCGATTTGCAGGAAGCTGGAGGCTTCTGGGGGAGTGTTGTCTTCTTGTAGTTTAAACATTGACGATTTCTCCTTACTATGTAATATATAGCAGGAACATGCCTAAGGTTTCTTTCCAAATCCTAAACCTGCTTTATCTTCCAGAAGTACAAGAACAACTGTAATTTCAACCCATGTGACAACTAGCCAGGTGCGATTCATTAAGAAACTGCATCACATCATTTTGGTGGAAAAACCCAGACAATTACAGCTCACTATGAACTGAACTGCTGAGTCATTGGTGTCACCTCAGCACTTGGGAAGGGGAAAGCCAGAACCCATTGGTTTGGAGGCCCCCTCCTGAGCAACCAGGTCCCTTACAGGCGAAGGATTTAAAGGAAGACGTGGAACATCTTCAGAGAATCCATGACCGTGCTTGGAGGGAAGATGCAAAAGGTAGGGATTGCCTAACTGACAAAACAACAGCCTGGAGGAGACAAGAAAGCATTCAAATATTTAGAAGGCTGCTAAAAAGGGGAATGAAATAGGTTGTCCTTGGTATCTCATGGGTACAACAGGAAGCAGTCAGTAGCGATGGAAGTTTCTGATGGTGAGACTGGAACTGGAGGGCCAGTTAAACACGGAGCAGAATGTGGACAGAAAGGGATCTGTGAGTGCTGTGGGTTCAAAAGGAAAGATCAGACAAACATTTGTGCTTTTTCCTTCCTTATGTCACCAAGCAGCCTCTCAGTGCTGTGTTTTCTGCTCACCCATAGATGACACAGATGTTATTGCTCTGTGAAATGCAAAGAATGGTTAAATAGCTGAATCTGTTGATGCTGGTCTTGTGCTTTTGTGTTTTGCCTTTACTTTGTTCCGTGGTCACTCGTTGCACCAGAGCCTGAGCAAGGACTTGATCTCAGGCTCAGAGCTGCTGGCTGCCACGTCTGCTCAGCATCCGCATATCTGTTTGGAGGGGTCTGTGAGTGCTCAAGGTAGGGCAAGAAGAGGGGAGAACCTCACTTTGTAATTCCATGTGGAAGGAGATAAGTGGAAATGGTCATCAGGGAGGTGTCTGACTGACCAAGCCTGGTCAGGCATTGGGAGTTGAAGAAGGTGCCTGGGAACAGGCAATCAAGTGGTAATGGAAAGGTCAAGTACAGAGCATTGTGGTAATTTGCAGTTTGCATTTTGTTCTAAACTCTCATTTCTCATTCAGATCAGCTCCGTGGTAATGAGAATAAGAGGCGGTAGAATACAATTGCTGCTATGAAATGGCATAACTTTATGAAGTCAGAATGAATGGTGGGGGTTTTATGTCTGCACTTCAGTTTTATAGCTGAAACACTGCCGTACTTGGAAGACATGGCAATTTGTCATTCTGTTGTCTATACCAGACTTCACAGCAGTATTTTCCCCTCCTTGTACAGTTATTAAGAACCAAACTTTAGAAAGGAGAAGGACACAGTGCAAACATTCCTTTGAAGGGAGATGGAAGAACTGGGTACCAATTTCAGCATGTGTATCCCTGAGACAGAGGTATTCCTGTTCTTAAACAGTACCAGGAAGAAAGTGTCTTCTGGATGGAGTGAGAGTATTGGACCTACCGTGGGAACAAGCACATGCTTGAGGGGATTTTTACGGTGCATTTATAGTGAATTCCCATTCAGGAAGGGAAACAAAGCTGAATTTGTCATAAATCCCCCTATGGTTTTACGTAGAGGGAAATCCAAACTCCAGCTGCCCTTTGGACAGCAGGGGGAGGTAAGGTGAGGAAATTCCAAAGAGGACAAAGTGGGTTCTGGGGAAGCTGTTGCAAGCTGTGCTTGGAAGGAGAGAATTATTTTCTTAGTATGTAGGAGCTGAGCAGGAAGTAGTGAGTGGAGACACTTTTCAGGAATGAGAAGTGGAAAGTTTGCATTTGGTGGACAGAATTTATGGGGAGATGTTTTCAGCCTGAGCACCTTTAGCATTTGGAGTGCCACAGATGAGGGACAAGAGAGCTTGTGGCACTGCAGGGACAGTCTGCTCTATTAGGTACAGACCACCTCACTCTGGCAGTGCCTTATAGGGCTCATGGCATTGGGACGGGTGGTTGCTGTTGCTGCTATTTTCCTCTTACAGGAATGTTTGTCTGTACACTGTTGTAGGTGTTTTCTTAGTGCATTTTATAAACAATTTGCTGAGAAGGGGCATTTAACATCCAATTTACATATCTACATGTGTGACCCTCTTGTTGTGAAGCTGCTTTGAATTTTATGAGGTGCCTGTGTGAGATTAATGCTACAGTTCATGGCAAAAGGCAATCTCCCAGCTCTCAGGAAAACACCACTTCAATGTACTCCTCATATTTTTCACATTTCTGCCTGTTTCCTTTCCATAAGTAGGTCCCACAGTTTTAAAAGGCAACGGATCTTCCAGCTGACAAACTACTCTTTTGGGGCAGAGAGTTCTACCAACCTATCCCAAGAGATCATTCAGGAGCAGCTAGCCTGCACATCTCTGAGGGATGGCTACTGGAAACCAAAGCTGACAGAAAACTGTGCTATGTATGCCCAAAATTTAATCTGTTGTGGCTGTGACTAAAAGCATTGCTCAGCTGTAAACACACCACAGTCAATGAATTAACTCTGCCACCAACAGCTTGGCAGGTAAGAGAGGCAGTAGAAGAAGCACAGCTCACAGACGTAGGAAGCACAGTATTTCTTAGCACCAATCCCTCCAGGAAGCAGAGTGTATTTCTCAGATGACTCTGGAGAGAACCTTTTCTCCAGAACAGTCCTGGAGGGACACACACATTAGACTTTTTCTCAGACAAAACTGGTTTGCATTATGGGGCAAATATTTTTCCTCCTTGGTTGGTGTGGCATGAATGGCTCTGACTCAGGAATCAGAATGGAAAAATTGTTTTTCCTTCTTAGGACTTGATTTTTCACTGGAGTGCTCAGAAGTCCCCCAGGATGTTTCCTTCAGTGGGTGGCTGAACTCTGTCATGAGCCATGTCAGAATTCTCCAGCAACGCTTCCTGGGGTCTTGTTCCCTTGAGTGTCACTGCAGTTCTGTGACAACTTGCATCACTCTTCTGAGAAACTGAAGGAAACATCAAATATGTCGTGAAAACAGATGACTATTAGAAATGAAGCAGGAAAATAGGAAGTAAGAGTTAAGTAGGAACGAACCGAAAGTGAAGGAAAAAGGAAGAACAATTCATAAGGGAAGATGTTAATAAAGTAGTCTAGAAGCAGTAGAATGTGAGGCAAGGTGAGCTTATCCAAGAACCAAGTCTTGAAATTGGTCTAGGTTTTGAGTTTAGAGGAAAGGGCAGGTCTTTGATGTTTCCAGAGCAGCACAGCTGCCAGAGATTTGGAAGAAGACATCCTCACAGTCTCATGAAATTTTATTTTCTGCTTGGACCTGTCTTCAAACTGACTGGACAGAAAATCATCCAGATAAACCATATTTGGGTTTGTTTTCAGAACTTAAGTACTGCGAGACACAGAAGGGGATGGTGTACAGCTATTTTAATCGGGGAGGTTCTTCTGTTGAGCTTCACTTTCATATCCTGGATGGTTTAGGAAACCATCAGGTACCTTTTTCTAAGTCTACAGAGAAAAAGAGAGGTGGGCAGGCCTTCACCTCCCATTTGTGGCTTCAGCAGGACAGAGGGAAGGAAAACATAAAGCCCAACTCCCTCGAGGCAGAGGTAGAAAGGGTTTAATTGTTATGTTTTTTTAGAGCACTGAATACCTGTTTCCTTATAGGTGTGAGCCCTTTGAGATAGGATTAACTCTTACAAGGACGAGAAATTGTGATTTCTGGACTGGTACAGCTTATCAAGTAGAAACTAATTGAAAAGAAAACAGCTATGTGCTGGTACTTGCTATTCCAACAGCAGCACAGGCCTGTGAGTGACAAACAGTCAGCACAAAACACCCATTAGCAGCTCTGACAAATTTCAGCCTGTGTTTTTGGGTCATGTTCAGCCTGTTTGGCTTCAGAGGCTGTTGCTGAGGTCTTATGAACTCAGGACTAGGAAAATATTACTAACAGTAGGGTACTTTTTGAGGCCCTGGACAGCAGCAAGAGCAGCCAAAAGGGCAGTGACCTCCAGGGAAAAGTAAGCTGGAACTGCATCTACTCGACGCTGCTGAACAACCTTCTCCTTTCCAAGTGACTGTGGGAGAGAAGGGCAGAGTGAGTAGCAAAAGAAATTCTTCATGGTTATGAAGAATTCATCAAGCCTGAAAGAGAACATTTGGACAAAACAGAGTTTTGTCTGCTGAAAGATGCAGAGAAGCTGAAAGAATAACATGTGCAGCAAGTGCAGATCTAATGCTAAACTAAGATCTTATTGTTTGTGTCAGAGAAATCTCTTTTAGAATTAAGAGTAGCCAAAGATGAAAAAGGTGTCAGAGACTAGATAAAGAAGTGTAGTGATAATGAAAAAATGCATTAATAGGAAGTTACTAAACAAATCTGTTGTGGCTGGATGTCTGTAAAGAAGGACTGTTTAACTGTTTAACTTCTAATGAGCCACAGACACTAATAAAAGGATGTGAGAGTCAAATTTATTGCTTTTGGAGGCAGGTGAAATTCCATAAATGAGCAAGAAACAAAAATTATGCTAATTTTTCTGGTGTGGAAGGGTTTTCTGACAGAGAGAGACATTTTGCTGTTGCAATGTCTAGTCCAGGAGCATTTACCTGAGAGTGTTTCTGATGCCTCCACTCTCCAGCATCTACAAGAGGAAAACCAGGAAGTCATACAACCCTCACATTCTGTCTGAGACTGTACTGGCCGCTGCAGGTATTAAACCAATACCCTGATCTCTCCATTGTTTCTCAAAAATGGAAATAGCTGTCTCTGCCCTGGAGACATTACATTAAATACCAGAAATATGTTTTAAAAACAGAAAAGGGGGCAAAAGAGAAAAGGGATTTAAAGAGAACTTCAGGTTTAAGCGTGAAGGAAAACAAAGGCTTTGCCTGTAGCTTTGTGCAGTGACCTCCATTCAATCTGCTGCAGTCCTCTTACTGCCCACCCACTCAGTTGGATGTGCCTATACCAGAAGTGGGAGCCATTGCATTCCTGGAACTGGATCCACTAAACTTAGTCTTCAAGCAGACTTGAGGCTTAAGAGAGGATTTGAATGGGAGAACCTTTCACTGCTAGACTAGTTGATAGCTGTGTGCCTGGCTGCCATGACTCCTTATTTAGCAGCATCATTTCTTCCATTCTCTCAGAGAAGTGCTCTTGTGCTTATTGAAGCGTGAAGCAGTAACACAAGCGTAACAGAGAGAGGATAGCTGTTTTCGGTAAGAGAAAAATATTGATGCCTTGCCCAGTAACAAAGCTACCTTGAGAGACACCTGTGGCTCCCTACCCGGAGCACCAATTAGGAAGGATGCTTCATAAGGAAACACAACCATCCTGCCATTATCTCAGCTGAGGCAAATGGCTGTTAAACTCAGGTTATTAAACTCCAGCTTCTTCTGCAGGAACTGCAAATCTGGCTATCTAACTACTCTCTCAGTCAGGGCTGGTAGCAGCCACACTTCTAATGCCCATTCTGCACCATTGTGAGATACTGGATCCAAATCTCATTGAATTATTGATATGGGTCAGGACTGACTCACTGTGAGTGTGTGTGTGCGTGCGCGCGTGTGCGTGTGTGTGTGTGTGTGTGTATGTGGAGAAGGACTGGGCCTAGACCTGCAGGTCCATGGTAAGGCCTGCACACAAGGCCTGCTGAGAGCACATGGCAGACCGGAAGGCCTGTGGCCAGCATGGCTGAGCCCACGCAGAGCACAGGGCAGAGCTGCAGCCCTGCAGCCAGGCTGTCAGTCGGGGCACAGCTGCCTGGTCACCCACCCACACCACAGCCCTGCAGCCTGTGAGTGCCTACAGCACAACCCATTCGGGCCTGGAGGGCACTGACGGGATATCCTGCCTGGGAGGGAAAACTGGACTCTATAAATACATGAGACTCCCTGTAAGTCCCTCTCTTCTCTCCTCTCCTCTCCTTTCTCCTGCAGCCTGAACTATGTGAACCATCAGATCTTGTATGATAACAATTTTTCCTTTTCTGTTTCTTTACTGTTTTGATCTGTTTTCTTCTTTTACTCTTTTCCTTCTCTTGTAACTTAAAACCGATGAATTGTGTTTCTCTAAAGCTGGTGTATTGGTGGTTTGTAGTGAAGTGGTTTTTTTGTGCTGTTTTAGTGGAATATTTTTTCTTGGTTGTATTTTACTCCTGTAAAATACCTTTTGCCAAAATATCTTATTTTTCTCACTAAATTAAAAGAACGTCTCTTACAGAAGAGTGTGTGACTGTTTCTCCGGATATTAATTCGAGGTTAGAATGAACCAAAAGGCTTTTCAAATGTCTGAAATAAAATGTAACTGCTCTGGGCAGCTTATAGCTTAAATCCAGAGTGTAGCAACCATTGCACCCTAAATACCTAATTCTGCAAGTATTTAGAAATGTGAAAGTCATTAAGAAGATGAATGGAGCAACACACTCCCTGTGACTAATTCTCACTTAAATGTACAATACTGTGGCTAACAAGAATGCTGAGAAACTAGGTCTAATTCTCTTATGAATGCACTGTTTTCCTGTAAATACAGACATTTTGGGAAGGGTGATTGCCTCTCAGGGAATAAGGGGCTTGTGAATAAAGTGACTATTCCATTATTGCAGCACTTGGCAAAGGAGAACAGAAGATCATAAGCACAGAGAAGGGGAAAAACAACTGACTGGATGACTTTGTGAGCAGTAGGAGTATTGGCACATGGCTGGAGACCTTGTCATTTTGATCTACAAAATGACTCAGAAATAACCTGAACTAAAACAGAAAAAGATATTTTTGTAGAATAAAGTTTTTCTTTAATGTGACTATTTGCCGTGGTTATTGGATTTGAAACCCACTATAACTGAAAATATAAAAATGAAGGTGCCCGCCTGCAGTGTTCAGGACATTGCAGTGCGATTCAAGTCAGAAATTGCAGGAAGTTGTGCAGAACATCTGTGTCAGAAAGGACTGTTAGGCAGGACTGTCAAGGTTCTGAAGAATAGACAAAATCATTAGATTGTGGCCAGAATTCATGCAAAGCCAAAATAAACTTTTGCTCCTTTGAGTGCAGAATAGTTGTCTGGTTTCAATTTTCTTCCAACAGGAGAATCTGATCTCAGCCCACTGATAAGCTGTCTGTCAGTAGGGAAAAGAGACTTTCACTAAGTGTTTTCAGTGGAAAGATTCTTCAGAAGATTTGTTTTTTCCTGTGAATGAAGCAATGGAATACTTGAGATACAGCTGTGCTGGTGGCAGGATCAGAGCATCACTGGCTCCTGTACAAAATTCAAATGACAAAGCAGTGGTCGAAGTCATCACTCCAGTGCACAAAACCAGATTAAGCACAGGTATGTCCTTGGTATCAATGTACCTATGAGCAGAGGTCAGTGTTTATTGTCACTGGGCAGAATAAAGCGTGTTTTTGCCAGCTGTTGAACAGGGGACATGAACAGCGGAGCGTTCAGATGTGCAAACACCTATCAGCAGCGCCTTGATGGCCTCCAATGGCTTTTGCAAGCAACAGCTTTGAAAGAATGAGATTTCCTTGGTTGATTTCACAGATTATTGGCAAAATGTGCAACTAAATATTAGTTTATACACAACTATGTACTTCTAAATGCTTACTTGATGACATTGGGTTATCAGCTTTAGTTAGCAGGAATCTACCTCAAAGAGCTCCCCTGTGCATGATTCCTGGTACCAGCTTGGACCTCTTTATTCTAAAAATCTGTAAAAAAAAGGCCAAAAATGGAGCAGTCTTCTTCTGAATAGTCAATGCACATAATGGCCAGAGGTAATTTCATTATTCTTTAGCAGAAGGAATATAAGGAACCCCACTGTATAACAACACAATATTTGAATTGTTGCAGTAATTGAAGGTAGAGGTGCCCAATTACACATGGTGGCAAGCAGGCACTGGGGTATACACATGGCAAGTATTTCTCTATCCCAGCATTATATTATATTTTGAAATAATCTCAAGTAGTAAAAAACCCTCAAACTTCAGCCGTGATCTGCGAGAGACAGCTGCAAGCAGTATTTTATGTATTAGAAAACGTTTATTTATTGCCTATGCAGAAATATTAGCAGGGCCAAACTCCCAGCATGTGCTCATCTCTCAGAGGGCTAAATCCGATTTAGATCTGTTGAAATTCTCCTTAATGCGAGTCAAGTCAGCAGATCAAAATCCCACTGCAAAAGTCTCTTCTGTCCTGGTGTGTGAGGCTTGCAACATGCATGATGTGAGGAAAAGTCGTCTCATATGGACAATATCATACTAGTGGTAATAAAACATTCACTGGACTTGTAATGGAGAAACAATAGGTAAGTACATTTCCATTTAATATAAATAATAAGCAATCATATTACATTATAAATAAATTTTTTAAATGGTCCACACAACCTTCTTATTTCTATGCACTATTTTGAACGGAAATGAGTAAATGAAAATGATAACATATCTATTGTAAAATAATGTACTTACACAGAGGAAGTAAAGTTGTATTAAGAACTGCATAAGGAATGCAGTAATTTTACATCTATTTTAAGAATTATGTGCACATTAAAAGACAAACCTAGTGTGATAAAATTATTAGTTTATTACTATAATTATACAGAATTTACAGCTTATAGTAATGTTATAGACAATTATTTGTAGTTAACTAAAATGTATTCCTTTTTTAATATGCATACTAATTTTAAGCAATATATTTTAGTCCTATGCCCTTTGTTCTCTCCATAAATTGTGTAGGACTCTGTGTCCTTTCACAGCTCTGTGACTTCCAGACGTCTGAGCTCTGGGGTTCTTCCTCCTCACACCCTCATCAGGAATCTGTTGGACTGAGGAGGCTTAAGAAAGCTTAGGGAACTTTCTTGTCAGTCCTGTGGGGCCTGCTGTGGCTCCAGCTGTTGGCAAAGGCACGTCCTAGACTGCTTCCTCCTCTCTCAGAGAGGAGAGGGATGTGTTTCTGTGATGGGGGGCATTTCATACTGCTCCAGAAGGATGGCACTCACTCTGTTGTTTCAGCTCAGTGTGATGTTGGACATAATTCCCACAGAACCTGAGAAAGTTCCCCTGTTTTTCCTCCCAAACCAGTTTTTCTTTTCAGAGTGGATTGAGTTGATCAGGCTCAGCGCCAGACACATCTCCACTCTCAGGGTGTGGGATGCAGAAGTTTTGGAAGGGAGCACTCTGCCTGCCCCAGCCTTTTGGGGATCAGTGGGAGCTCAGAAGGCAGACAGGGCAAAACAACTGCAGAGCCCATGTTGCCCATGGATTTTGTGTCTTTGTGTCACTGTGAGGTCTGAGGGGATACAGGGGGCTGCCTGCTCAGCCCTTATGAAAGAGGAGTCCTTCAGGATCAAGTCACCACATGTCCCCGTTTGTCACCAGCTGCTTGATTTGGCTGGTAATGATGATGCTCCCACAGGGTCAGGATCGCTGATATATAAATTTAATCAAAATGCTTTGGTCGTTTGCAGAGGTTGTAGGGTCAGGATAATGGGAGAAATTGCAGCATTTGCCTGACTCTGCAGGAAGTCATGTTTGACCTTGGTTAGTTATCATCTCAGCATCTGTTGTCTGAGTACACAGAGACTGTTTCCCTGCTCTGTTCTGTGAAATGATTGAGCGTATAGAGCACACTCAGGTGTGAAGAGCCAGTGGGACACTTTGCTGGCTCTATTGGTTGGAAACACAAATATGTTTTGAGAAAAAAATTAGAGTTTTGATTTTCTTTATTTTTTTTTTTTGCATTCTTTCCTTTAAGGTACTTTTTGGTTATTCCTACATGGACGTAGTATAATCTGGTAGTACATCTTTGTCTTAGCCTTTATTAGTATACATTTGCTAATATGTCTTTATATATTTGAAATATAACAAGTCAGTCACCTCTCTGTGCAATTGTTTTTCCAGTTCCTGTTCTTCAGCAAGCTGACAGCAGGGATTTATATTTGGTTTCCAGAGCTGAGCAACCATTTGCAATGCAATTTTTACATTGGAATGGCTCTAAAATACAGCACACTAGCTTTGAAAAAAATCCCCAAACTCAACAATTTTCCCCTTTCAAATTGACAAAAAAAGATACTTTATAGAATGATAAAATCAAATTGTGGGAAAGTCCATGAGGAGATCTCCAGCCCAGGTGTCAACCAGAGCAAGTTGCCCAGAGATACCTCCAGTGGAGTTTTGAGTGTCCTCAAGGGTGGAGGTCCCATATCCTGCCTCTGAGCATCTGTTCCCATATCTGACTTCTGCCACTATAATTTATTTGCTTCTACATGTACAGATGGTATTTCCAGTGCTCCCACCTACTCTTCTTGCCTTTCTACCTCGGAGGAGGGTTATGAAGGCTGCAGGTAGAGGAGAGTGGATTTGTTGTGATTTATCCAATGTCAAAATAATTATCTTTAATCTTGTTCTCAGAAAAAAATGCATGACTACATGGTTTTTGTTTTGCTTTTTATTGGTGAATAACTTTTTCTCTGAAAGTAAATGGACTAATGACAATATAGTGCATTTTATACAAATAAGAAAACAGTGCATGTGAAGCCAAATAGACTGATTTCCAGGAAATTTAACCCAAAAAATTATTGCAAGCCAAAAAATTAATATAGTTCTATGTGTCTCTTTGAGGATATTCATTACAAAACAGAATACTACATAGTTCACCAATCCTCCGAACAAGTCCCTGTGAAAAAGAAAGACTATAATATTCCTTGTAATGCCATCTGAAGTTATCCAGAGAAAACCAATAACAAAACTGTCTACCTCTAATCCTATTTGCATATACTAATTAAGTTGTTGTCATTGCCTAACTGAGCTGTATTTAAGGAATGTCCTGCCAAATAACATTTATTCAGAGAAATGGAGGAGAAAGTGCCAGGATTTGGTTTGCAGTTGTTGATGCCAAATTGTTCCTGAAACTACTATGAGTGTTTCTGAAAGAAAGGGTAAAATGTCCCTCCAATTTTAGGAGAATGAAGACACTTTTGAAGATGATTGTAAGCTTTTTAAAACAAACAAACAAACAAACAAAAAACCAGAAAATAATTCTTTCATCTATGAATTTTATTATACAGTCTTGATTTGGTTTTAAGGGAAAACCTGAAACACACTGCCAGTATTTTTTTTCTTTTTGCTTTTACCGGTCCAGTCCAAGAAGAAAGTAGCAGAATATGGGAAACACCTGTACAGTTTGTTAAACACATACCTAATGTCAACATTTTGAAATGAAGATTGCAAACCTGAACTGGCTATTGACAAAAGTTTTAAAATTCCTAATAGATGATCAAAATATTTGGCTGCACATGGTGAAGGTGTAAATCCTGCCTATTAAAAGAAGGATCAACAGGTAAATTATGTCGTAAATAACCCTTTGAAGGCAGAATTTTCAGGTCAGTAATGAACTCTGGCCATAAAAAGAGCCCTGGTAAGAACCTGACTCTGGGAATAAAGCCAAATGCACTCAAAATGGAAGCAAGGATTTTCAGACATCTAGACAAATCACTTCAGAGAAAGCAGGCAAAGGAGAAAGTGGCTTTTCAGTGTCATGTTTGAAATACATGGATGAAAGGAAATAAATGCATTTGTGTAGTTCAACTTCCAAGAGCTTCCCTAACAGAGCAGACCGGGATGATTTTAACTAAAAGTCCTCATCCTGCAGTCTTTCATTCTCACCATCACCATTTCATTACAGACTCACCACTGCGATATCTGTAGTCACTGTTAGAACCATACGGGGCTGAAATATTTTGGAATTTTCAAACACAGCCTGCTGGCCTTGAGGAAGCAGGAGAGATGGCAGATATTTCTCTTGGGCCACTGCATTCTGTTGAGGAAAATAGGAATTAGCGAACTGCTGCCTTGCATTCAGCTCTGTAGTTTCACTATTTGGGTTAAAAGGATTTTTCTGCATCTCTTCCAAGCGGTAATGAGAGCAAAACCTGCTCCTCCCAATAGATGAGAGATAGAAAGTGTTGTGTCAAAAAAAAAGGGAAAATTAAAGTGGTGCTGCTCATATTCAAAGTGGCTTTAAGTGGAATTCTATGGTTTGCAGACCAAGGAGCCATTTCTTCTTGACGTGTTTTTGCTGGTTTCTTTTAGGGCAAGGAGGAGCCAACTTGCAATGACCCAGCAAATTCTAGAGAACCATTTACTGTGGTGCTTTGGGCTCTGCCAGGACACACTTAAACTTGGTGGTTTGGTGGTTTGTTTGACAATTAGAAGGGAGCAGGCTACAAAAATGTACAAGATTCATTTAACAATTTATCACTTACCAGGTAGTGAGTGTGTGGGGGAGGTTGTGTATCATTAGAAGACACCAGTGTAGATAAATGTGAGCTGTGACCTCTATGAGTTAAAATGCACTCATGAAGATGCAAACAATGTTACCCTGTCTTAAACCAAAAACACAGATGTAGTAGCATAACCACAAGACTGTACAAGGATTTTGTAGCCAGACATAGTGTATAAGCAATGTAAATTAATATGACAAATGAAAGTAACTAAGGGGAAAACAATGGCATTGTGTTGTACTTGAAAGCTCGTGTTGCATGTGGCAAAGAGTTTCCAAGCAGAGAAACACAGGGACAGCAAATGGGCCAGGGATGCTGGTGAACACAGAGGAAAGATTACTCACAAAACCCAAAACAAGCAACATTGCCAGCTGATGTGATCCTCTGGCAATAACGGGGCAAGTGACATAGAAAGGAACAGAAGAAAGGCACAGAAAATTTCCTACTTCTGAGCTTACTTCTCTTATCAAGGGTCTCCCAAGCCTGAACCACCTTAACACTGAACTGTGATCTCAACCAGGTGATGGTTTTATCAAGCCACCTCAGCCATCAACACTGGCTGCCTGGCATCTGCTCGCTGGCTCTGCACACCCACAGCTAATCTAGGGTGAGTGTTGGGAACAGTAGTTCAACATATGGAGTGATAAGGAGGGAAGATAGCAAACATAAACATTTAGCACAAGTGGATTTGCAATGAATGAATTTATTAATAAAGTTTTATTTTAAACTGAATGGACTTGTGGGTTTCCAAAAACACTTGTCACAGTAATCTCTAACTCCCTGTTAAAGATATATACATATAAATACATAATACATTCAGTACAGCACCATGTCCTGTGCACCCAGATGCACAGAGCTGCCAGCACTGCACTTAAAGATCCACAGCAAATCCCATACCATCTTCATGCCAGCTGCCAAACACAAGGCAGTATCTCAAATGCAAAATCTTACTCTGCATGGTGTTTGGACTCTCAGGTGGACAGAATGTCCTCTTCAGGCACAGATGTAAACACACAGGACACCCCTGCGCTGACTGAGGGCAGCAGAAGGGAAATAACTGGCCTCTGGAAGTATCGGAAGAGTAACCAAAGCTGCTGTCTCTTTATGGCTCTGTTCTGGGATCTGAGTGGTTCTGAGCCACCCTGTGCTACTTAAATTACCTAAGGTCATCTGTTTATTGCCCTCTATTAACAGATAATGATGCTGGTGATGGTTTAAACTCCAGCTCCTTCACTGGCATATAGAGGCTGCTTGGCTTCCAGAAAGGTCTGAGTGTGATGGAGGAAGTTCCTTGCCTCTTCCCAAGGAAGTCAGTGCAGGGAAAATCTCATGGCATGATTCGGGTTAGTTTTAATTTTTCTCAATCAGTTTTGTGATAAGCCAAGACAATAAACTCTAAGGAGTAGTAAACCAACAATTTCAGCAGTTCATTTGTCTGTGTGGGAGAGTTTAGAGCATCATCATTGGTAACTCTGTTCCCCAGATTTCTAAGTTTGAGGTAACATTCTCACACTGACAACAGTCTCCACCAAAGGACCCCTGCCAACCCTGGTTTGTGTGGATCAGAGTAGCTGTTGGTCAGGTGTCCTTGCGCCTTTCTGTCACCTGTGACCAGCACTTACAACCCTCAGCCATTCCCTGGACAAACTTTCCTTCATTTGGAAGAAAATCAGACTTTTTCTTCAAGCAAAATGGGAATTTTTTCATAAGAAGGTATATAAACTTCATTGCTATGAGAGCCGTCATTTTCTTGGTACACCAAAGACCCCTTGAGGTCTCCTAGGTGGGGTAACATTACTCGCAAGTACAGCCTGTGAGTAATTTTCCTCATGTGTTGTGGTCTCCTCTGGACAGGGAGAGAGTGGAAGACTCACAGCAGGTAGGTGGAAGAAGTATTTTTTTTGCCTCTAAAAGGTAGAAAGGAGTAGGATTGGACACACTCTGCCCACTCCATTCTTTCTTTTTTTTCCCCTGTTGCTCCTGGACAAGCAGTCAGGATTTAAAGTTATTTGCTGGGAAAAGTAATTTCCATAACTCACCTAATGGTTCAGAGAAATCAATTGTGAAATATTAAAATGTATGGTACCCATATAAAAGTGATTATATAAAAATTAACAAAAATTGTTTCCTGAACAGGGACTTTTGTCTTCCAGCAAAGAATTTTGGAAGGGTAGAAACTTAAGTGTCTCCTTATTTCCCTCTCAGTAATGGACTCCATGATGTATCTGCAGCCTTCCTTGTGGTACAGGACCTTGTAAATAGCTGTCCTTGTTATAGAGCTTTTCAAAACAAGAGAATGGCAAGAAATAAAATGCAATCATTTGCTGGTTTGTGCTACTAATATGAGCTACTACAACTTTCAGGAGACCACATTTTAACTCCTCAGTCATTGCCTTGTTTGATATGCAGTGATCAATTTCATACGTTCTGCCTTTTCAAAAAGGCTTTATAACAGGTTCGTTTATCACAAATCACCTTTTTATATCATTAATCAGCAAATGAAAGCAATTGTCATTAGAAAACCCAACCAACCTCGGAGAATGAAATCGGATAAAAATTAACAACTTCCAATGTAATTGTTCTGTGTCAGTCCTTCTTTCCTACACATAATTAATGTGATTGAATCTTTAGCAATACTGAGGACAACAAATATTTAACTCCATCCTCAGAATTTTTTTAGATCTTCTCCAGTCTGTAAGCTTTCAGTTTTCCTGGGATCAAAATTAAATCCTGATCACTAGCTGTTTTTTATTCACAAGCATATTTAACCTATCCTTATTGCTTCCTTTTTATTAATGGTTAAATGGATGATCCTCCATAGCCTCCCAGGGTTTGTGTCCCTGTTTGTGTCTTCCTTGCATCCCTTCATCATTCTGAGGGACTAGCTGAAAATCAGAATAGTCTTTCTACGGTACTGTCGTTGCAAGTTCAGTAATTTCTATCCCTGTTTCTAAGCTCAGCTCTCTTTCTCTTAGTTTATTTGTATTACTTCAGCAAAATTTCAAAATGTACAGAGGAAAAATGACAACCACCACACAGTTGAGAGCTCTTGAAATGTGGTCTCCAGGGTCAGGAATGTCATGTCTTCATTGGCCTTGTCAATGGGTGAAGGTTTGTCCATGAAACTCCAAAGGATCCAAAGGCTAAAGCACAAGCACAGCTCTAAGTCTACAGACTTAGAACATTTACTTCATTAATTCCCTTTCAACACGGAGGATATAGGATATCCCTCACTCAGATGGTCTCCCTCGATGATTTGGTAGCACCTGCTTTTTTCGAACCCTTTAAAAAATAATGTAGTTGTTATAACTGCATTTGACCAACTTGAAATTGTTCTAATAAATGAGCTTCTTACCACCAAATTGAAGTGAATGTCAATGAATTTGCTCGCTTCCTCTTCAAACTACAGATATTCAACACTTAATGGAATATCTGTAAACAGAGAGTGCCCCCTGCCAACATCTCATGATTTAAAGGAAAACCAACTGACAATTCACAGTTTAGTTGATTTTTTTTCAGGTCACACACAAATGGGGGGCAGAGGGCTTCCAAGCATTTAGGTACATAACGGCGATTCTTCCAAGCTTTTAAATGTCTTCTTAATCTACATCGTGGATGTAAAAAGCCATAGCTAGCAGTAAGAGTTAGTGGGAGTATTGTTCATTTAGCCAGGACAAAAGGAAAACATTTTTAGTGTATGCAAGGTGAAACAAAAACTTTTCACACATGCCACAAAAAGCAAGCCTGTCCCAAAGCACCATAGTGCCCTGGTCATGGAGAGGAGGCAGATTTCTGTAGAAGGCAGCTCTTGGAAGCAGCTTTCCTCTCATCCTTGTCTTGTGTTTCTCCTCAGAGAGTCTAAGCCAGCTGCTCTTTTTCTAGGATCTGAGAGAGAGCCCAGTGGTGTCTGTAATCAGGATGTATTTACACATCACTGGGATTTAGCTGGAGAAGAACGGTGGGACTGCCTACTGCTGCTGTTCTGGGACATCAGGTCAATCTGGGACATCAGGGACATCAACTCTGGATGTCCCAAAAGAAAGAGCACTTCATTATGGTCTCTGTCCATTGCTCTAGGAGGAATTTCTCTGAAAGAACCAGAGAAACCATAAAAGGAGACACAGTTTTTTTCTGTTTTTTTAGTACTGGAGAAATGAGAACCATCACCTGCCATAAGCATTAACACTTGGAGAGTTTGGCTGTGTTCCTGTCCAGGGATGGATTTGAAACAAGTTCTCAGAAGGGGGACAGAGCAGAGCCTGGAACAAGCATTAACATCAGTCCATGCTGTAAATGTTCCCCACTGTCTTGCAGTGGAGACCTACCAGCAAAATCTTCTGTTATTATTAAGGGACTGAACCTGTTTCAGGCTTGAGTATCTACAGGTAATGAAACCACCCACTGCAGAATTTCTTTATGAAAGATTGATACCAGTTTATGTTAAACAACTGCTTATTGCAAACCTTGGGACATTAGGACTTCTTCCAAAATATGCTGGAGAGCTCTGAATCCACATGTAGTTTTACGCTGCTCATTTTCTCCCTCATTTCTAGACCTGCTACCTGAAGTATGTGAAAATCTTTTTTTCCTTTATTTTATTAAACGGGAAAATGGCTGACAAAAAACATGGTGAGCGGAACCCTTCAGAATTCCTTGCCTGCTTTGGAGATTAATTATACTGCAGAGAGCCAGGAGATGAGCATATCTCTTCTGCAAATTGAATCTTAGCAATATATAACTGAACAGCTTTTTTTTTTTTTTAATGAAGGATAGTTATAGTCATCCCTACAACTCTTCCAGCTACATTATTAGCCAGATTTTTCTCTTTTCTTAATAGGAAAAAACTCCCCTCCTGAAATTTCTGTCATGACTTTGTGCCAGATAACCATGCCAGCAAATTCAACAGACTGACTGCTCACTCCACAGGGATCCTCATGCCCCACCAGCACCTTGGTAGCTTAGCCATCATCCCAGAGATAAAGTCTTTTTTCCATCTTATGCAGCTGACCAAGGGAATGTATGGTCCCTGAAGAGTGTTTCATAGAGCAATAGATGAAATAGCTGGCACAAGCAGCAAGCAGCTTGTTCACATCTGGTTTCATGGTTTCTTGTTTACCCTGAAGAGGTGGAATAATCTATATTCTTCAACTGGGAGCTGGGAGGGATCTTTCTCCTTTTCTAGCAGACGTGCTGGGCAGGTTGTCAGCCCAACCACAGCTTGCTGAGTCCCAGGAGAGGCTTTTTGTCTGCTGCACTCTAAATCTCTGCACAGAGTGAGAGTTAAAAAACCCCAAATAACAATTTCTTATTAACAGGTTCCAGTGACCAAGGAGCTGATAAACTTCTGCAACTCAGTCTCCACACAGATGTTTCCTCCAGAAAATGTTATGGAACATCTTTTTTCAAATGCTCTTAGACTTGTCAACATCTCTTAAAGCCAAAAATTAAGGGATTCTATTTTTTACCTCAGTCACACAATCAGGATGCCATTACAGGAAATGTTACAAGAAAAGGGGAAAATAACACATTTTTAAACTGGAAGATTTGCATACTTAAGAATATTTTCAGCATTTCAGTGTTTCAGAGGCTGTGCAATCCCTTATATAGGGCTTGTCAAAGTAAGTTTATTCCTACAGAAAACCCAGTGATGAATATATTTTACTGGGCATTAGTAAGATTCAGTGTCCAAGATTTCATCCCTAATTCCTTCTGAGCAAATCAGCACAGCAGGCTCATATTATTATGCAAGCTCACGAATTTTGCCCTTCATTAGCACTGTATCTTGGTTGTGTTCCATTAAAATACTCCAGATGACTTAAAACGTACTGGGAAAACATTTGTTGAATTAAACAATGTTACTCATTTCTTTTGGATTGTTGAGGCTGATTGGTCTGGTTTAGTTTTTTGATGGGGTTTGTGGGTTTTTCTGTTGTTTGATTCTGTTTTGTTTTTTTTTTCCCTGTCTGCTGTTGTTCTGTAAAATCCACATATTTGTGATGAAAGATAATAAAATATGCTCATGTGTAAATACATAACTTTTGGAGGATTTAATAAGTGTGATTCTTTAGACTTGACAAAATGTGCTGTGCTTAGTTTAATAATACTGTATTATTTGACATTTTTTCTTAGAATCAGTGTGTTTCTTTCTACCCTGAGTTTGGACTGAGGAGTCAGATATTTTTCTTCCAGTCAAAAAAAGTCAACAGTAATTTGGGCAGTAATTAAACACAACCTGCTATAAGCACTGTTCTTTACCAGCCCTGAAATGGAGTGGTCAAGCAGGGATTCAATCGCTGCCTTCCTCTGGAGTCCCAGCTCCTGTCCAGGCAGTCTCCAGGGCAATGGGTTTACATCAGTGCAGATGCTTGAGGGAGGAGGCTGCTCAAACATTGTTTAAATTACTGAGAAACCATGAGTTATAACTCCATGTGGTGATGCCTTAAACAGATGTGTTTCCTACATTTTTAGGAATGCTGGAAAATCTACTTGAGTTCACCAGGTAGATGAGCTGCATGTTCCGCAAGTTATGTCACCACTGCACAAACCACAGCCCTATGCTGGATGCTCAATGCCCTTCTAGCAAGTGTGTGGTATCAGCATTAACTGTCCTGTAGCACTTTCCCCAGCTGGACATTTTTCACAGTAACACTACTGAAATGACAGTCAGGCCCAAAAGAATTAACTAAGATAGGCCCCCCACTAACATCTACTCTGCCTGTGCTACTGGACGTTCTGTTCTGTCTACTGGACCAAAACTTAGAAGAATGCTGGAAGCAGTATACAATAGGCCTAGAGGTAATAAATTAGGATAAGGTAAGATAAGGTAGACATTTGAATAGGAGAAATAGGCCTGGAGCCAAGGCTTTCTCCAAGCCTCAGCAAGCGGAGCAAGAACAATGAAAAGAAAGATAGGTCAGATCGAGGAAGATGAGAGAAAGACCCCAGACTCAGGGCCGAAGGACATATGTACCCCCCAAAATTGAGGGTCAAGAAAAGCACCGCCCTAAGCTCCATCTAAGCTCCACCTATACTCCACCTATCATTAATATGTATAGATAGATGTTGCAATCATATGAATATATATAAAATCTTATATGAAAGTTGTATAAAAACCCTGATTTTGTGTGATACCTTTGAGCAAGTTTTGCCCAGTGCCAGCTGGCTTGCTCCCAATGTTGCAATAAATACCTTGCTGCTCAAAAGATCCAAAGTCTCTGAGCAGTTCTTCGTACTGGATTTTTCAGATTCACTACTCTGGCCAGTAAATAACTAATTCTCAGCTGATTGCCCTCCTCCACCAGCCACGATCTCCCTCACTTATGCACAGACATTGACTGGCACACACAAGCCTTTACCGAAGCTGCTGATCCCAAAGACTCTTAGGAGGTTTGGATTGTATGTACTTGCAGTGCAGTTTTTCCCTACTGCAGGTGCCATGCCTTACATAGCTGCAGTTACCTGGTGTAACCTCAGTGCTTGTGACCATCTCAACCCTGTTGCTCACCTTGGTGCAGCCAGTACAACATTCTGCTTTCCCACCAGTCTTGATTTCAGGAGCTCCTACTCTGAAATGCTTCATTGCTGCTGTGTTTGCTACAGAAGATTTTATTACATTCTGCTGTATTCAATATACTTAAAATACAACCTTTTTCCAGACTGTTCATCTTTCATACTTCTTGTATGCTGGAGCTTGCTTTCTATATTTATTTAGTATTTCATCAACAAAGATTAAAACCTGAGGATCCAGCAGTAGCTTTTCACCAGACTGCAGCTCAAGTGAATATTACCAAAAGTAACACGCAAATCCTAAAATAAATTTCAAATAAAAAGCATTTCATCTTCTCTGTTTTCATAATTGTATTTTCTGTTTTAAGTCCAATCTCAGAGATGTTTCTTTTAACTATAAGGATTTGCATATGGACAGTGTTATTTTGCATTAAAGTGGTGGCTTTCTGTCACCTCAGTGGAAGTTCCAGGAATTTTTTTTTACTTAATCAGTCCGTACTGCATGTTAGATGATCAGGACAACAGAAGGTTAGGATTTCTTTTCTGGTTCTGTTAGTAGATAAGGACTAGAAGGGACTTACTTATTCTTGTATTAATGCCAGTCATAGGATATTACTAAGTTCAAAGTCAACCTCCGAGCAAAAATGCAACATTTCCGATGATTCACAGTGTCTTTCTGTGTATGGAAAAATTAAACAAAGTTCTTCAGACAGGAGGCTATTTGGATATATTTAGCTCTCAGTGGTGTGATATTGTGGTTTATCTTGCGCATGTGTATTTTTTCTCAGTAAAACTGCGATCATCATCTTAATCTGCTTTCGTTGCTGTAGTCAAAGTGCTGAGTGCAGCACTCTGCTTTTACAACTAATGTATGTTTCCAAAATAAGTGAGATTTGGAGTAAGCGAAGGTCATGCCTTGTTGTTCAATTGATAATTTTTTATACCCAACTTGGAAACTATTGTATTTCCCCCCTCTGAATATGTACTAAGCAAACTTATTATCACTGGCATGAGAAAAATGGTTATTAAGAGGGACGGAGAGGAGACAGCAGAGCAGGTCTAGTATCTGACTGTGAAAAGTACAAAAGCCTGAAACAAAGAAAAAAAGAACAGCATTTATGAAGTTATGACATGTTCAGAAATTCCACTCTTGCTTTTTTATATGCTCCCAACACCTCTGTCCAGGTGAAATTGTGTAAGTCATCCTAGGATAAGCTGGTAGAGACATGACACTACTTTCAGTAAAAATTCCATTAAAATTTATTTGTGCAGTTTTTAAGCAAAACTGAGGACTTATGGGGTGAATGACCACTTAAAATAGTTATTTTAATTTACTGTAAACCAGATGTCTTCAGTTAACTTTCCAATGTTGTCTTTAAGCCACTCAAAATAATTTTGCCACCAGATGTTTGGGGTTTGATTTTGTTTTGTTTTCAGCACTGTCTAGACCTTTCACATCAAAGTGAGTGAGTACATCTGCAGCAGATACCTTTTCACACCTGCTGTCACCTTTGTCTATGCCTAACTTTCTGCGCAGACATCCTAAATTTTTCTGACCTTTCCTAAAATTTTTGGTGTAGCTAATCAACTTACTTACAGGAAATTCTTGTTTTAGGGTTCGTTCGTCTCCAAGAAAGTATTTTTAAGACCTTCTGCTGTCAAAAGTTAGTTTGGTAAGTTTTCAAAGAACATTTCAAAGAAAATGTAATGTCAAATGAAGTAACAATTCTATCCTTGTTTTTGAAGCCCAAAGTGTCTTTGACACTGTCCCTGTAATTATTTCATGAAAGAGATGTGTAGTATAGTCATGTTTTCTCCCCCAATAATATATTTTCAGCTGAAGTAGGACAGAAAAGGTGCTGCTCTACATGCTAAGAATAAATAACAGAACCCATGTTCTGCTTTTCAGATGGAGTCTCTAGAGGCAGAAGGTTCACCTGCCACTGAGGGCATTGAGGAAGATGGTGTGATCCTGAGCCACAGAGCCTTGCAGAGAGACCACGTGTGTTATGTCGGCCTGACATCATTCTACATGCACATGGTGTTAGTGACTCCAGAACATGGGCAAAAGAAGCTCACATCTGCCTGGAAAATCCTAATTACTGAGAAAATCCTAATTACTGAAGGTGTCTCCTCTGCTGTGTGACCTAAAAGCTCTGAGTTGTCACTGAGCTCGGTCAGCCCAGAGTGATTTTTGCTGTTTTAATAATTTCAGACTGCAGAGTTCAGGATCCAGCATTTGCTGGCAGGAACAAGGGCAGAGAGAAGGCAGAGAAGTTTGGGATGAGTAAAGAATGGGGGGAAAAAGCACCCAGACCAGGTCTTCCCTCTCTTCACAGAAGTGAGATGCTGGAACCCACACTGCAGCCCAGTGGAAAAGAAACTTTGGAGATTTGGAGATAGTGTTTATACCTGAACAGAAGGATTTAACATTTCCATTGGGTGACATTCCTTGGAACTGCTTTGTTTGAAAATGTCCAGATGTATTTGAGGGCCTCATCACAGAGGTAAGGAATATTTGACCTTTTGGAAATCTCTGGTGAAGATGGCCTTGTTAAAGTTTATACCTCACGGACCATCAGTTTCTTCAGCTGGAATGTTTTGAACCCATTGAAACACTTTGGTGCTTTAATGTGTGTCGGTGTCAACAAGAAAGCAAAATAGGCATCAAAGTGTGTTTTTGGTGAGATGTGTTGCCCACTTCAGTTTGCTTATGGCCCTTGGTATCTGTTTTCATCTGTACAACTGGATTTAAGAACAGCCTTAATAAGAAAAGTGGAATTGATTTGCAATTTGAAACACCAGTCTTCCCACGCATATTTATGAGCTATAACCAATGGAAATGGCAATTAAAATGGAAAGCAGACATTTTGGTCAACCTAAATACTAAAGCAAGTAAGACTCCTGTAGGATGCACATGTTTTAGTCTCCCTCAACCTCTCCCCTCTATCCCCATTGAGCCTTTTACAACCAACTTAGTTATGGAAAAATCTTGTTAATAAACAAATAGTAGGAAAAACTTCAGCTAGGTATTAAATCAGTGATATTTTACAAAAATGAGCCTTTTTTTTTCGTTCAATGCCATTGGAATTGCTGCTTTTACAACATCTCTATAGATGCAGGACTTCCAGACCTGCTCAAGTAAACACTTCCATTTTTTCATTTCCACTATATATGTTAAGGGGTAAGTAGGTTACTATTTATGAGATTCATGAAAAGCTTCAGTTTGAAGGCTCTTTTTTATTAGATGTCTTAATCCAATTTTCTTTATTGGATTTGTAAATGCAAATAAATTCCCTTGAGCACAAATAATAAAGGACAAAAATAAACCTCGTGCGCACACAATTCAAACTAATAACAAGAACCAGCAGCATCAGTTTTAAAAACTGATTTCTGATTTGTCCTGAGCAGTGTTTCCAGGGGCCTGGAGTTCTGTCTGCTACACAGCTGCTGCCAGAGAGATCTAAACTTGAAGGTGCTATGTGGAAATTTCCAATCTCTTCAGTTTTACTTTTTTTTTTCATGTTTGAGATGTTCTCTCCCTTGTTGAATTTTAATTCCCCTGAAAATTTCCTGAGATATGGATCTATCTCATTCCTGGAATGTGTCAATATCTTAATATGTCTTTCAAAACATTCTAGTTATACATGGTAGTGTGAGGGGGTTTTTTCACAAATTAATTTTTTTCTTCTGGGACTTTAAGTTTCCTTGTTCTAAATACAGCTTTTTATTCACTGCTGTATCTTTTGGTAGAAATGATTGATGCTAACTTAATGTCTATATTTAGGCAATTGTCAGAAGTTTTAAACATTTATAACAAATGTTGGTAGAAACTGCTGCATTCTTAATCTGAAATGGAAGAGGAAAATGTTGGAAAATCTGAAGACCTTTCCTTAAATGCATCTGAAAATTACAGTACAAATGTTTTTCTTTTCTTCAAACTCTATCTGTGTCTTGGTTTAATAAGACAGAAG